>OZ005744.1:34039509-34576789 GCA_963930735.1 Dioctria linearis
ATAACTGAAGAAAATTCGAGAGGTGGGAAAATATTACATCATCATATACACTATATATTATCAAATCTGCAAGGTCAGATATACATACATCGTAAGAAAGTTGAAGATGATCCAAAACATACATACGTGTCAATGGAAGTTATCAATTCTCAGACTATAGGAATAGGTAAACTGAATTAGGCGTGTAATAAGTTGATCGAACCCTAGCATATTTTTACCGTCAGACTAATCAATCTAAAATGCACTGGTCACTTAATTCCTAACTACGATTACCTTACCTTCCCCTTCTTAGTTTTAAAAATAATAAGAAGAAAATTAAATTTATATGAGTTCTTATATTTTGGACGAATAATTCAACATCGAACCTGGGCTGCAAATTGTAACAATATTAAAAATAATCCAATGAATATGGATGAGTTTAATACATATTTTTTATTCAACAGCATTTATAATGGTGATCTCTTATAAAAATTAAGAATCATCCCTGTTTGCTTATAAATAATTTAAATAATTCGAAAATAAGCCTCTAACTACAAGTAGAAAAGTGACAATGCATTGATCAAACTGCCCCTTTCGAATAAATTATCACGACTTGATCGACAGCTGTCAGAATTCAAATTGACTTGTGCGAGATGCAACGCGGCAGTAATTACAAAACTGGCAGAAGAACTTCCCTGACTGAGCTGAAACTGAGGTACCCCAGAGGTTTAATTAGGGAAACCACCTCAATAAGTGCTATATTGGGTGAGTATTGTGTCAAATTCTAAAATTTAACTATCAAAGAATTTAGTCCGCTTGTTGTTCCCTCAATTGAATTTCTTCGACAAGATGCGGTACAGATTCTGTTGAGAGTCTCATTTCGCCCTTTTCGGAGGTGAAGCGCTTCTTTGTGGTTTAAATTTAGCTTTTCTGTACTGAGAAATATTTCGTAAGTGCTCTTTAGAGATGTATTATAATACCTCACAGGGTTTATATGTACATGGAGCTCCTGATACAACCCTCGCTTTTACGGCTTCCATATAGTCAGTCCCTGGCAGACGGTCCTTCACTATGGTCTTTTTTAGACGAATCAGTCAGTCTTTGAAGTACTCCAAAAGGGGAGGTTAAAGTGTTAAACAATACGAAAACATTTGCTGGTACTCAGAATAAACCGTTGCACATTTTCCTGGGCCCTCATCTACCCTTAATGGAGATATTATCGTTCCAATTAAAAAATTTCGCAGACAAGAGAATTGTGGTCTCATCTACATACATACATTCAAACGGAGATAAACGCTCTGAGGAGTTTGTAGGGAGAAAATCTGTTGAAGTTTAACTGGAATAGCGGAAAATGGGGCAGCATATACCTACAAGTAAGGGAAATATCATTTTCCTGTCATAAAAAAATTTATTGTGAGTTGTTAATGGCCGTAAAAATGGTTCTTACGAGTGGGCTGATTTTTGCTAAAAAAAGGATGGAGATTAGTATAAGAAACACATGAACAATTATTTGCAGATTTCAGCAAATTGTACTCAGCTGGATAAAAAAGGAATATTTTTTTCTTTCATAAGTTCGAGGCCATTTTGGATTTTTTAACGAACGGCTAACTGCGAACCAACCCTATATAAAAGCTCAAGAATAAGAAGTGGCGTCTCATCTAAACGAAAGAAGCTTTAATCACCGTCATAATCCCTTATGGGAAGTTCGGGAAAAACATTAGCTGTCTTTTTTTTCTATGACTGCCTTCAGGTTAGACTTCTATTTCAAATAGTATGTCCATTCCTGTGCTTTTTTATGGATATAAATATGTTGTTGTCATGCATCGAAGCATCGAATAACCAATCCGATTTGATTTTACATATTCCTGCGAATTTAACAGTTTCCAATTATTGAAGATGGTTCACTGGTTAGCTATCAAACAAAAAGTAGGGCGCTTAAATCTCGGCGGATGGCCTGGACTTGGGAAGCATATTTCGAGGCCCTGAGTCACACAGCTTTCTCTAGTAAATCTAATAGGAGCGTATTGGTAATAACGTTTCCTCATTGTCAAGAAACAGATGAAGCTTATCTTCCTCTGCCTCCTTGTCTTCAAGGAAGGTAATATGAAAAGTTTTCTTTGTTTTCGCCATATATGTAGATTATCTAAAATATTGGAAGTGGAAAGAAACTAATTTAGAATGAGAATTACTTATGGAAGAATGTATTTTAGATTTGAAGCCAGCAATCACAATGTATATCAATTAAGCCTTGAGTTGTAATATAAACAGTTTAAAAATTGTCTTTAGTTGGACATGTATTGAGATTGTTTGATGTTAACGACAGCTTGTGCGTCTTACGCATTCAGAATAGGCAGTGTACTTAACTAGTATCAACTGAAATATATACATATCGATCGTTTGGTTCAATACTGGAACAAGTCCGAAAATTCGTTTTGAAATTGAGTAATGTAATAAGTAGAGTACGATATTCACTATTCGAAGCAATGTTGGACAAATTCTGACTTGTTAATGAAAACAGAACAGAACTGAAACAGTTAATTTTCATTTGTTCCAGTATTGAACTAGAAGATCGATCTATAATATCATTGAAATGTGCGTAAAATTACACACTAGAAGTTAATATTTTTATGTAAATGAATAGAATAGAACAGACTATCAAAGATGAAATGTGTACATTCAAACTAAATATTGAGTGATTTTGAGCAGTCATAGCTTATCATTTGCTTCGAATAAACGTTCCTTATTAAAGATTAATGAAATATACTCAAGTTGTTTTAATGTAAACTTTCTTCGCTAGGGAGTATCTGTATAAAGCAAATCAAAGTACAGATTATAAGTACTTATATTAAGAGAAGCTAGAAATAATATTTAACTGTATCTCTATACAAGATGAATGGTTACATTATTTTAGTGACTTCTAAGCTCAGATCGGTCGTGAAAAGTACCAACAAGCGACAATTGTTATTTACAGCTCTTATGAAAGAAATCTTGATAATCTTCAAGTGCCTTCGACTTCTCTATTAGTAGCACTTACTATTATTAAAGCTATATATCAGGTGGGTCGATAAGTCTTGACAAGATTATAACTTTAGAGCTCTTAATCGATTTAATTAATATGACATAGAGGGAGTGAAAATAACAAAGTAAAACTTTTCACTTTTGCAGCTTAAAATGGAGGTTGTGTGCTGTTGTGTTCACAGAACAGGCCAGAATAAAAGATACACAAAAGAACGCCGCATACATTTTCATAGAAGATTTATAAATGAAGCGAACAGTACAAATAGTTCGCTTCAATCGACAGAACAATTTGTTCTCTCTAGTATATGGGAGGTCTAGAGCAACGTATACAAAAGAACACAGCTGAAGTAAAAACTACCTTGTTACGAATAGGATTTCAGGGATAATTTTCTTCATTTTTAGGGTTCCGTACCCAAAGGGTAACAACGGGAACCCTATTACAAAGACTTCGCTGTCCGTCCTTCACCAGGTTGTACCTCATGAACCGTATTAGGTAGACAGTTGAAATTTTCACAGACTGTGTTTTTCTATTGGTGATATAACAACAAATAATAAAAATAAAATAAAATTAAAGGGGGCCCCCATACAATATTCTCATTCATTATTATTATTTTTTCAATTGACAGCATTATTTTTTCACATGACGCCTACTCTCATTTGAAAATAGATGGTACGGAACCCTTAGTGCGCGAGTCCGGCTCGCACTTGGCCGGTTATTTTTCTTTTGTTTTAAGAAAGTGGCGCAATTTTTTTTAATAAATGTTACTTCCTGAAAGTTCAGCCAGGACAATAACGCCCAAAGTAATAACATCCGAAATGAACTAGTGAAATATTTCTGTTCGCATAGCACAGAAGTTCGATGATAGAGGTCACCCAATTGCCCGTATAAATACATTTTATCAAAAGGGAATATAAATTATATGGTAGCAAGATTTCTCATTGCAATTTTCCTCTTGTGACAATATGCCACTAGATAACCCAAGTAAAACTTTAGGTGGACAATTTCTCGTCTACAGCTGTCTGAAATTCACTGAAAATAATTTCAATGAATTTTTAAAATGCATTGAAAATGTAAAAAAAAATCGAACTGTTTTACGCAGTGGACAGAGAGGTCTCAGTGTGGTTAACCCTGATCGCCTACCATAGATGAGATGAGACGAGATGAGACCTCTCTGATCGCTGGGCCGAAAAGTTCGGTTTTTCTCCACTTTCAATGCGTTTTTGTTCATTGAAATTATTACGAGTGAATTTCAGTCTGCTGTCGAAGAAAATTTGTCCACATGCTATGGAAATATGTAGAGTGATTGACTTCGGACGTAAAGTCCAGACTGTCGGTAGACAGCGTTAACTGCAGGGCGGCACGCTAGCTCGCCTCGGCTATTGGCGGAGAGTGTGGGGAGTGTGGGGAGGTTCCACGAAAACCTACCGCTGTGCCATCAGCCATATATAAAAAATTTCGTGCCTGTCAAACCAAAGGCCCTCGCACACATCCAGTCCTGAAGGGACCTTTACACTACTTACCGTTAACTATGTGAAGGCGCAGATGTTCTGCCTTCTACTGCCGTCACAACATCCACCCAAACAACACTGAGGGCAGAGAATTTCCAGTGTCCTTCTTGACCTGAAAAGAGAGCAGTAGTGGACCTTATCAACCTTCTATTGATAGGGCTCCGGGAGGGTGAGAGGAGAAAGCAAGAGACTTTACCGTGCCGTGTTGGGTACGATTTTATATACACATATCTCGCGAACGAATTTAATAAGGTCTAAATCCTCTTTGCTACATTCATTCTTATAGCAATATAACACAACATCTTAAAGATCAAAAAGACTTTAATAAAGACTAACTGATATCACTACGTTCATTCTAGTATTAATATAAGGTAACATTCCATATATGTGTATACATGTAGTTACAAAAAAATAATTTAATGAGGACTAACTGAGTTCACTACATTCGTTCTAATAGTAAGATAAGCAATATTTTATATATAAAAGAATTTAACAAAGACTACACTACATTCAGTCTAATAGTACGGTAAGTAACATTTTATATATATATATATATATATATACATATGAGTTCAGAAAAGAATTTAATAAATAATCAAACAAACAATTGGCAGCAACTTACATGAGTTTTGTTGATGAGGATTCCTCGCCGAGGCGCCTTCGAGAGGTTCCACTATGCCACTGGATTCTAGCTTAAAAATTTATTTAAAGTTAACAACGAAGTAAATGCGTGATCCGTATGCTCACACAGTTGTTAAAATTTAATTCTACCTCTAACCTATGCTTAGAATCTTGAAATCTCCAGGTTGGAATTTTGCTTATACCGGGTTGAACTATTCAAAAACATCAGATTGTGAATGATCTTCTTTCACTGGAGTTACGTTAAACCAACTTCAATTCTTGGATCACTACTAAACGCATTTCGCCATACAAGACACATATCGACATCAGACGTATCAGCTCTAAATCCAGATTTTATTGTACACACAAGACATAGACCATCCCGTGGATAAACTTTCTTAATCGACACCTTTTATTACGGCCACAGGTACCTTTTTATTATAGGTGCTCCCGTTTGTAGTGATTTACGGATTTTGGTTAAATTTCCTGATAACTGATCTCCTGTGGACCCGAACAGAAGAGATTGACTTATCCTTTTCGGCTTATAATTTCGTCCTTCTCATAGTTTGTATTTTCAAACACCAATTAATTAATCAATTAACTTGAACTGTTTCGACAAGATGTGCTCAATCTAAAACTGTTTACAATTATCTTTCCAAATTTTTGTTTCGTTATTGCCTCAAGGGCACTATATACCATATATACACGATGCGTAATTACTGAATTCTCTACTAGTTAATTTAAACTCTTGCGGCTGTGTTTTCTTGTTATCCGGCCGCGATACTTTTCGATCCTTTTTCTTCTTTTTCAACCACACTTTTTCACACTCTCTGTCAGTCTTCTTCTTCCTTTTCTCATCAAACTCGCTCTGTCTGGAAGCGCTGCCCTGTCAATTAGGTGGTATTCGGTGTAGCCTTTTAAGAGTTATTAGCTCTAAACCTATTCTCAAACCTATTTTCAAACCTATTCTCAACGATAATTTGTTCCATTAGCACGTCATTTTAAAAAATATCGTCTTATTTCGGTGTGACCTGAATAGGTTATAAGTTAATAACTGTTTAACGGCTACAGTTAACACATAGGATGTAATATGTCAACTTAAAGAGGACAGTCTACAGTTTACAGTTTTTATAAAAAACAGTTATGTTAACGACTGTTTTGGGAAAATAATAGAGGTTAAATTTAAAAAAAGGTAAGAAAATCCGAAATATTTAGTTTAGACAACCATTATTCTTGAGGGGAGAGTGGTATGGGGCTGGTTGAGCAGTCGTTGGAAAGGTCATGCAGTTCTGCATGCAATGAGCCTTTAACTGTGACCGTGCGCCCTATACTTTTGAATATACAGGGTGATTTGTAAAAAACTAGCTTTTTTTCATAATCACCCTGTAACTCCTAAACGGTTGATATGCCCCCCCCCCCAGCCATACAATTTTTGGTTCGTCTAGGTGAGTACTATCACCTCCTTTCATATGGCCATCCTAATTCGGGACACCCTGTATATTTGGACACTGCCTAAGAACGCGTCGATGTATAGACCGGAAATTGTGTTCGTCAGTGTGTTCCGCTTAGAGCATGCTAGGAGGACGAAAATGATATCAGAATCCTATGAAAATACAGGTATATAAATATTGTCAGGTATTCAGCTAGATGAACACGTATCGTGTTTTTCATTTAATGCAGTTCTAAAAAGAAGTGTGGGGCTTAGAAGTCAAGAAATAACTAATCCGCTGAACGCGTTATATCGTAGTCGCAAATAATTGTCTATGGTCGAAAGTTGTTATCACGAGTGTGCAGAGTTATAATATATTTGAGTGTAACGGATACTTCACATCAAGGCATGTCTTATGTTATTAATGCTATTTTATTTTTAAATTTTATTGATTATGTGTTTTAAAAATTTAACCACCAATATGACTGCTTAAAGATACAAACAAAATTATCATTTCGTATATTTATCAGAGTTTTTCTTGATGAGTGCACCTTTGTGAGCCAACCGCTTTCAGAGTATTAGAAAGGCAATTTAGTATATTTCTTAAATCATCGCATGACTTTGCATGACCTTTATTGTTTTTTTTTGTAGGAACGCGGTAGGTACTCGGTGCCGTTTTCCAAAAATCACTCGGAATTCTGATATATACACCTATATAATTAATACGCTTGAGTTAGCTATCGTTTCTAAAAACCGCGAAAAACGATTTAAGAATACAATTCTAGAAAAATTAGCGAAAAGTGGACGGCGAGTGACAAGTGAATGGAAAGATTTTCTTTAAAGTACGCCGATTGACTTCGTGATGAAGACATATAGTACTGGAAGTACAAAGCCGAAAAAGCGAAAAGTACAAGAACTTCTAGAGTCACGAAGTGCAGGGAAACAGGATTGGCTGCTGAGCTCTCTGTCCGCGTATTGGGCAAGCAAGATGCTGCTAATATAATAAAAAAGTTGGCAGCATCATCACCAACACGGGCGAGTAGTTAAAGTAAATTCGTCATTCAAATAATGAGCAACGTGCTTTGACCAGTGAATTGACACTAAATCAACATCACATGCGTATAAAATAACAAGGAAAAGGGCGATAAGTGTCGGCCAATTTATGTGCCCTTAATTCTACAGCCTTAGAAAGGCTAAAACGGCTTGTTTCCCAACTCAAGATGCAATAAAGATCGATGAAATCTCTGCAAGCATAAAATTACAAGAAAGTTTAGACCATACTGTAGTGCGCCTATTTTAAGTTTATAAAACAGGTAGTTCAAGCAGGAACATCACTTTCTTTGATAAGTAAATAGGGTTGTGACGGGAGCTCTGAACAGAGCCAATAAAAGCAAAAGTTTCAGGACGAGGGTCGTACCGATGAAATAACATATATATGATAAAAATAATATTATACGCTGGCAAAATAAAACGTTTTTATACCATTCTTTGTGCATTGTATTTAAGTCTCTACTCATGGTTTTACATGCCATAACACAGAACAGCACAAATATGATTAAATCTTGTATTCATTCTATAGGCCAATTGTTTGAGGAGGCTCAATAAGCCCGAAATAAGAATTTCCGGCATTACAGGGAGTTACATACCCGCAAGGACTCTAGAACATTTACTAATAGAGACTTACTTACAATGCTTTTGATAACATCTGATCCAGTAATCAATACATTCCGGGAATTACCGAGAAAGACCCCTGGTTCACTTCCCCAGACGTTTTAAAATTATTGGCTAAGAATATCGTAAATATTTGTTTAACATTTGTAGTTAATAAAATTAGTTTTACAATGTAACTGATTATTTTTTTCAAATATTCAAGTTAGAACCAAATCGATTCGAATTTTGTTAACAGACAAATTCTGAAAAGAAAATATCCTGAAAGTAAAGCATCAATATTTTTAGTAAAATTAAATCTAATTTGATTACTCTTAATCAAAAAACAGATACACAAGCCAACAAAGCCGTGTATTTGTCATCTGCATACTGGACTAATACAATACAAAAGTATAGCCTCAACGAGCAGATCAAATTAAAATCCTTATCATCATTACAAGTACCATCGAACGGGAATTTCTTCTCTACGTGATAGAGAGAACATATTTTTCAAATATAATTCAATTTAACACAAAAATTTCTTGTTGCTATGCATTTTGTTCGTTGCTATGCAAATTTTATAGCTAGTACCGTAAAATCACAGATGGAATGCCAATTCTTGTTATCATGCACTTCTGCTGCTCTATTATTGGTGTCGTGTGCAAGAAAGGGCTATAAAAACCACAAGCTGACTTCTCTTGATCTCTTTTTGTACTTGGCATCGCTTGAGGTAAGTTGGCTAGTTAGGGACTAACATTTATATCGGGTATCGACTGATATATCACCTTTTAACAACTAGTTAAACACTTTATTTCTGGTGTCGACGGAAATAAAGAATCTTGCTTCGGGTCTCGACTGAAGTTAAGATATTACTAACATTCACTTTAAGCCGGGTCTCGACTGACTTAGAGAATATTATCTCGGGTCTTGACAGAGATAATATTACTAACAAACAATAACACTTTATTTCTGGTCTCGATGGGAATAAAGAGTTGTTCTAATAAAATAATAGAACAGGGGGTCTTAACATTAGCTTGAAGCCAAATCCTCAAGGTTCATATCGGTGAGTACCAGTCACTTAACATTTTTATTATTTATTCATGTATATATTTTATAATACATTTACTCATATATATATGTATATACAGGTACATATTATATACTTCGTGTGCATATCTATCAACTATAATCTTTCAACTTCAATTTATATTTATTTTACAAATATATATTTATATCACTTTCTTGACGATCGTATATTGCAACTTTCTACCAATAAATGTTTTCTCAGTGTGATTAAGATATCCGACCCAAAACTTATATATTGAGTATTATTCCAATACAACTATTCTTCAAAAACGTACATTATAAATCAGTGTCAATAAGTGTGGTTTCTATTGTGTGTGGATCTTTGACCTAATATTTTATCTATACAATCTGATCTTAATAGTGGGAAATTCTGGAAGAAAAAATAAGTTGACATTTCATTGAAAGTTAAAAGGAAGTAAGTAGTGTGATCAAGTCATATCCGACCTCATCCAAATAGCCCTCTCCAAAGTCCGTACGTGGTGTATAAACAAAGGCCTTAGCATAAACCCCAACAAAACGGTAATCGTTCCGTTCACAAGAAGATCGAAGCTTTCACTAACGGCTCTTCTTCTTAATAATACGGAATTGATATTTTTAGGCGAAGTCAAATATCTGGGGATAACCCTAGATAAGAAACATACCTGGAATTCGCATCTGTTCAGAGTGACGGATAGAGCGATGCGATCTCTCTACACGTGGCAGAACATGGGGTCTGAAGCCAAAAATGATGTACTGGACGTACACTGCGGTTGTTAGATCCATGGTCACCTATGCGGCCCTCGCATGGTTGCCAAAAACTAATCAAAAGATGGCTGAGGCTCTGCTTCAAAAAACCCAGCGGCTTGCCTGTCTAGGAATAACTGGTGCCATGAGAACCTGTCCTACAGCAGCCATGGAAGCTAATAAGACTTAATAACTTGCACCCCTGCATTTGAAGGTGAAAAAGGAAGCGATCTCCAGTGCTATTAGAGTACAAACGGAGAAACAGTTAAAGTCAGGCGATCTGGTTGGTCATTTAAGTATCTTAAAACAGATATGCTTCGAGCAAGTGACGACAATATCTGATATATTCACACCCAGAGTCGATTTTGTAAGACCATTCCAAGTGGTTCTTGGAGACCGACAATAATGGCGCTCCACTAAACCGTCCTTCCATTAAGGATCGATGGTATGGTATACAGACGGCTCAAAAACAAACAGTGAGGTCGGATTGGGTGTATACGGTCTCAGATGCCATATATCAAAGGCTCTAGCCTCTACCCCTATCATATTCCAAGCCGAGGTATTGGCCATAGAAGAATGCGCCAATACCTGCATTAAAAGAGTCATAAATGGCTCAACCATTAATATCCTCTCGTACAGTCAAGCTGCCCTCAAGGCCTTAAAGTCCTACACTGTCAAGTCAGGGATAGTCTGGGAATGTCTACAAACCCTCAAAAATCTATCAAGGAGAAACAAAGTTATCCTCATGTGGGTACCTGGACATGAGGGCCACAAAGGCAATGAAATTGCGGATGGCCTAGCCAAAAGAGGAGCGGAAACTCAGTTTGTCGGACCAGAGCCATTTTGTGGCACTTCAAAGTATTACCTCAAAGCTACCCTAAATAACTGGGAGAATAATCAAAAATCCCTGTATTGGGAAAGGCTACAAGGACTTCGTCAGGCAAAAAAGTTTATCGACACCTCTGGCGGAAAAACTAAAGAACTCCTACTCCTTAGAAGAACAGAGCTCAAAATGATCACTGAGCTCTTCTCAGGCCATTGCCCCTTGAGCTATCACCTAAACAAGCTGGGTTTGGCTGAGACTTCATCCTGCCGCTTCTGTCAGGATGCTCACGACACCTCGGAGCACTTGCTCTGCAACTGCGAAACATTGGCAAGGCGGAGATTACTCCACCTTGAACATGCTTTTCCTCCACCAAGTTACATATGGAACCTCAAGCCCAGAATGGTTCTAGACTTAATTAACAGTCTAAACCTATTAATGGAGCAAACTCAACGGGGACTCACAATAAATCTTTCAGGTCGCAGTGATTGCGAGGCTAACGCCTATACACCCCTTCACAAATCTAATCTAATCTAAGTAGTGTTTCACTAAATTCAAATATGCGTGTACGTTCTAACAACAATTTTTGTATGGTAACACGATGAACGGGTTTCCCGATGTAGTCCATTTTCATACCGTAGGGCCTAGATGAAAATATCATAGGGAATAATATTGACAGCTATTTTGATTTTTGCATGTCAGGCCGTCCGCACGATAATTCCAGAACGCGTCTACTTAGAGAGCTGGAATTTTACGAACGGGCTTTTAAACAAAAGTAAATCTAAGTTCGATAATGGGACAAATCGGGTAACTCCTTCGTAGGGTTGACATACAAAAATCTCTTTTTTCACTATATATTTGGACACTGATTAAGAATGCGTCAACGTAGAGCTGAAACTTTGTACATAGTGTTTCCATAAAAATAGTAAATATACTATCATAAATAGGCTAAGTCGGGTAACCCGTTCTTGGTGTTGCCATATAAAAACTTTAGGATTTTTATGTATACAGTAAAAACGATCAGTCCTAGACATTTTTATTGTACTGAAAACTTCTTCAGAATACAAAATCATATGAAATTGGTTATAATCATTTTTACTGTCCGAAATATATGCGAAAAACCACTTCAAAAATCAAACTCGCACAGATGTGTGACCATACAAAATTACATACGGGCATTCATCTAGGTTATCATAAGAATTGGAAATAGTATTTTTTACTTTTATAAAAACGCCATGTACAAAATTTCAGAACTCAAATTTAAGTTTTGTGTTTATTTTAAGGCCGCACGCAAAGTGTTAGCTTTCTAAATGATAGCGTTCGCGACAGACACAGGTGGGCAGACCGACGGACGGCGGGATAGACGGACATGCAAAAATGCGTTGGTGTCTGACCCAGTTCCCTCTACCATCATTATTTCTACGCGTTACAAATGGAATAACAAACTTACTATAACCTTTAATTTCATGACCTAGATTCTAGGGTTTCAAAGAGGGTAACTCGTACGTGGTAATGCCATACAAACATTTTATTTTACATATACTGTGAAAACGACATATCCTAGAGGTTTTATTGCATGGACTGAAAACTTTCTGACTATAAAATCTAATAAATCATTTGTACTGTCCGACGAACCGCTCTAGAGATAGATGCGAAGAAATACTTTAAAATTGAAACTTGCACGGATGGGTGACTGTATGAAATTACGTACGGGCATTTATCTAGGGTATCGTAGGAATTGGTGTTAGACCAATTCTAGCTTTTTTTCTCCTCTAGCTTCTCGGGGATGGAAGAGGACTATAGACAGATAAAGGACTATAGACAGATAAAGGTTAGTAGTGTTTAAAAGATAAAATAAACATAAATAAGCTAGTGTAGTATTATCATCCGTAAACTCAAGCATTGCTTACTTACTTATTTGTGGACCGTCAACTTTTGCATATTTATTGTATGAACTTTCCTCGATATTGGATATTTTTATCTCTTAGTGGGTCCTAAGAGAATTCTAATTTAGTAGTATATGTGCCTGCGTGCCTGTCGAAGCCCAAGGATGCTGTACATATGCGTATTTCTGCTTCCTTGTAATCTCTGCTGCATCGTACATTTGCACCATCTTTCGATAAAGACTGATTCAATTTAGCGATATTTATTTCCTTTAACACACAATAATTTCATTATTGACATGTAATTGTTTCTTTACCCGGCCCATGTTAGCCATATAATGTTACAAGTTTTGTAATTATGTAGATAATACTATGTTCCCCTTTCATTGATATATGGATCCCCATTGATTTACCTAGGACCATATATCACCTTAAATACCTTTGTACATGTATTCCAATTAGCTATTTCAGCTGCAATTATTTTGTACGACATGTCACGTAATAAATGTCAATAAAATAGATTGAAGCAAAGGAAGAAGATGCATTTTTAAAGTAAATGATAATAATTGACTGAAGAAATAAAATGAAAGTGAAACGAAAATAACTTTTTCCTTCGTTTGTTATTCTTACTAAAATGGTACCGATTTCCGTATAAAACACTTTTACTTCTTATCCTTGACATCGAACTCAACGTCGGCTGTAAGCATTGAATGAAAAGGTTTAGAAAAAAGAAGAAAAAAAATATCGTCTGGTTCTGCTATATCAAGAATTATGTCCATCCAACTCCCTAGAATTTGTACACATCTGGAAAAAGTCATTCCTTCACATCTTAAAATGATCTGAAAATATATTCAAGAGCTCTTACAAGGAAATCATTTGAATGCTAATGACGCGTACTCTTAAATATTTTTTGTGTGTAAAGGACTTCTCTGATTCCGCACTGAGTTCTTCATCAAATTGCCAATTTTAAGAGTTCACATGGTCTTCTTGGTTGAACGACCTCGGAAATTATCCCCATTCAGGAAAGGCCGAAGGAAATATGGATGTGAGCATTTTAAAATATCTTCATATATACGACATACGTATTTATATAAGTATTCTGTCGGATACTGTTTTTGTTGAAAATGTTGGTAGATTTTATTTAAAAGGACTTTATCTAACAAAACATCTTTCGAAACGGCTTTTGAATTCTGTGGCGAAGGTGATCAGACTTAACGCGAATAAAAGACCGGAATTGTGATCAGCTTGAACGCAAGTAATAGAGGATAACGAGATAAAAAGATGAACAGGATGTTCCTGGATGGACCTTTTTGTCTTTCTACTAGATATGATGAATTGAACGTCCGCAGAAACAGGCTTTTTGTTGTTTGTTTTATTATTATACAACACGAGTACTTGCCGGTAGTGTATACGTATAAAGATCTTTTCATTTTTGTTAATAATACGGAATCATCTATGCACGTCCACAAATGCAGAACCAATAAAAGTATAATTAGACTGTTCAACCTAATGATTATTTTACATTGATTTTTTCCTACACATAAATTTAGTTAAATTAATCTGGATATACAATTCTCAGCTAGTGCCTTACGTAGCCAAAATTGGCAGAGACGAGAAGATAGAGTAGCACAAAGCTAATATTGAGGGGAAAGAGTTAGTTAGTTAACAGCAGATTGTGCGCGAGGGGACGGATAATTAAAACGAAGATAAACCTAATCTAGCCCGAAATTTCTAAAATTTGTTTTTTACAATCAAAAGAATTGAAGAAAGTAAAAGTTGAGGTTTGAGCACAAGGCAAAGGGCTGGAAGAGAGAATTTTCGATGTAAAGGATGATATTCAAGAAAAAAAAAGAAGAAATATGTATAAGATTAAGGAGTTGAAGAAAACGAGACAGCCATTTTACGAAGTTGATCGTAGAGTGGCAGTTATAATTCAAACTTGTGACAAGTGCTGTCGATTTAGTATATTTACATGACTACTATGGATAAACGCTGACATACCTGTAATTCACTATCTGACGATCCAATAGGTAGGAGCGGCTATTTCTTGTTTAAAGGATATTTTACTCCCGATTACAGGGAAACTATTTGAGAAAGCTGAAGCAATTTTAGAAGAAAAGTGGTGCATAGCATCTAAGCAGAACGCGCCTTTTCCACAAATTCCAAATAATAGTATGCTTTACAGACATTTATGGAAACATATCGCTCCAACATAGTCGATGTGAAATATTTATCAACATTCTTGGAAGTAATCTAAAGCTGACAAATCACGTATCAAATTCGTTTTTGTGGAAAAAGATTCATTTTGATTACATATTCATGATTAGAGATCGCCTAGGAAAATTCTGGCTGTGAAATATGTGTAACCTTCGTTATCATTCGTGGCCGTATTTGGCCGCATTGGAGCCCAGTGCACTTTACAATATCGGGGCCCTCTAACAGATTTTTTTTAAACTACTTCGGGCTTTCAACAGGAATAACAACGTAAGGGAGAATATTTTGTTCCCCTTGTACCTAGACGGGCCAGAGCAATAATTTTGCTCCGCGGTAGTTCTTATATGATTAACGAGTTTTATTGTTTACATGTTCAATTAAGTTACAGTTTTTGATACAAATAATAACTATCACAAATTCACAGCACGTAATGAGAATTAAATTATTATATTCTCAACTTAAATCACAGGTAAACAACTGCATAGCCGTCCGATCAGAAATTTCACAAAATGGCCCGAACTATTTGCTTACAGTGGTATTGGTATCCTACGAAAAGTACAGGAAATTACTTTCAGGAGCCAAAATCTAACAAATATACTAATAGGCAATAGGTTGTTTTACTGATCATTAGTTGGTCTACTATGGTAGGGACTATGGGTTCCAAGGGATGCCGATGCTCTGGGTCAAGGCCCAGCGGCCCCATGCGTTAAGGTGGATCAGTCATTACTTTGTTGACTTCCTACATATAAAAGTATTGCATCGTATATATTAACAAGGAAAAAACTAGAATTGATCTAAGACCAATTCCTATGATACCCTAGATGAATACTCTTAGTCATTTGTGTGGAAGTTTGATTTTTGAAGTGGTATTTCGCATTTATTTCTATAACGGTTCTTCGAATAAGAAAAATGATCGCAATCAATGTCACAGGAGTTTATATTCTGTAGGACTTTTCAGTACAATGAAAACTTCTAGGACTGATCATCTTCACAGTATACGTACAAAATTTCAACTGAATGTGTCAATGCTTCTCAGACAGTGCCCAAATAAGGTACTTGAGGCAAGTAAGGGCTACCTTATTTAAAACGACCATTTTTTTTAGCAAGAATATTTTAATATAATAAAAGACGTTGCGAAAGATAAACATTGATTTATTAAAAATAAAGGAACATATATTTCAAACTAAATATAAAAATTCAACACAAAATAAAACGCGTATTGGGTTGTCGAGGATGCAATTTGTAGAAAAAAAGGCAAAGTTGGTTGATAACTTACAAACATAAGGAATTATTTTATTAATCAAAGTAGGCACCCGTGTTGTCAACACACTTTTGCCATTCGGCACAATTCAATCAATCAATTCAAAAGTGGATCAGATTTTGACGAGAAAATAACATCAGGCAAGCTTCCAAACGCTTTTGTTTCTGTTTTTCATACAGTTCATGCGGAACCCACTTATCCAACTTTTTAACTTTACCGATTTGAGCTAAGTGAGTTAATATTGTTGTATAAAACCAAACTGCAATGATAATTTATAGGGGAGATGAGGCAGATTCAACGATGACCTTTCATTCGTCATTATTGACCTTAGTGTGGCTCATTTATGAGGTCAAAATTATCTCTATGAAATTTGGCGAATAAAATTGATACTGTCTGCTGGGTAGTAACACTAGAGCCAAATACACTATTAATGTTTCGCGCGGTATGTGATGCTGTACTGCCACGTAAGAACTCATACTTCATTATAGGCCAGTTTCCGACCATTCCATTTTCAACAAAATTAATTTTTTTAAAGTTTTTTATAGTTTTTAGAGCTTACAATGATTTCTTTAAACAGGCAAAATATGTAACACAAATCCAAAATACAACGGTAAAATATTAGGCCGATGCCAAATAATATGCTGGGTTAAAGTTAGCAATATTATTAATTACAAATTTCATCCTTGATGATCCAATACCTTAGGTCTTATTAAATAATTGTGGTTTATTAAGGGCTCGCGCACACAGAAAGCTTACCTGAGCTTAACTGAGCTGAGCTGAACTTGCGAATGCTTATCAGCAAGCAGAAAAATTGCTTGATACGCAAATGAGAAGCGGAACTGAGTTGGTCGAAGCTGATTATTACGTGTGCAAAATGCACACTCGTAATGTTTTAAGTTTTTAAGTTTATATACATAGGTATGCGTTTTTCCATTGTTTGCTGAATATCTTTCAGAGAAGTTTACTGAGGGTACATTGCACAAATGGTTTAATACCTTTATAAGGGAATAGCGTGTGTACAATATTTGTAAAACTTAGTATTTTTAAAATATGGTTTTCGTAAAATTACGTCGTGCTATTTTACTTGAAAATAGTTTACTCCGAAAAAAATTACTGTTTAAAAAGAAGAGATTGTGGATACATGAGATAAACCGAAAAAGAAAAGTGTTTGGAGAATTCCATCATTTATACCAGGATTTGCGGATGTCACCAGATAAATTCTATGAATACACCAGAATGGAGGTTGAGACGTTTAACTACATTCTAAAGGGAATTAAACATGACATAGAAAAACAGCATACAAATTGGCGAGAACCAATTTTACCGGAAGAAAGATTATTTATTACAATCAGGTAAATAACAGAAACTATATATATTTTACTTTGATTTTATTTACACTTTAAATTAAATTGAAGTGATAAAAGTACAAAATTGAAATTTTTACAAACATTCATATTCGAAAGTTTCGCTTGTAAGATCGAAAGTTGTAATCGTCGTTCCAAGAATGTTGAGATGGTGTCGGTGTACTTGAAGTTCTTTGCGGCTTGTTGATGTACTTTAAAATAACGCCTTGAATTTCTCCACTAGCTGTTAGTTTCTCAATTGGAGATAATTTCTTCATGAAAGTAATTAAACTTTTGAAGAAGTGGAGATCATCGCAATCTTGCTTTTTTGATTCAATTATATCCATTTCTAAAAGTTTAGCCTTTTTTTTCAAGAGCTAAATACTCATCCGTGTTATCTTTTCTTCTTGCCTGGATTTTTTGTTTGACAATTTTAGGATTAAGGGTTTGAGTTACATTTGATTCTAAATGTGCATTTTCGGAAGATGGCGATTCATTCTCACAGCAAATTTCTTCAATATCCAGAATATCTTGGATGTTAGTTATTGTACTAGGTTCGTTTGTAGCTTCCTATACTTCTAAATTCCCTTCTGCTCCTTGCCCAGTAATATCCCTTTTCATGAAGGACATCATTTCATAATATTCAAAGGAAGTTTTAAAGGGTATAGCTGCAGAGCCTGATATACTTTTTGGTTCCTTCCTCTGGGCCTTCCGGTATTCATCTTTCAAGTATTTCCACTTCTTCTTGCAGATATTTTCTGAAACATTATGATATCAAAGAAACTGAGATCTCCTTATATTAAAAAAAAAAAATTAATATTTTCAATTTCTAGATACTTCTCTACTGGATTGTCAATTCGAAGCCTATCATTTAGTTTTCGGATTGGGGAAAGCACTTTACGTTCAATAATATGGGAAACTTCTAAAGCAATATGGAAAAACCTAAGAAGTGTTCACATGCCTGCGCCTAATAGTGAGAAATTCCTACATATTGCAGAAAATTTCTTCGAAAAATGTGAGTTTCCCAATTGCATAGGAGCTCTTGATGGGAAGCACTGTAGAATAAAATGCCCAGCGAAATCAGGCTCCGCCTACTTTATTTACAAGAAATTTTTTCCATTGTGCTGCAAGCCGTCGCAGATTCAAATTGCAAATTTATTTTTATTAAAGTTGGAAATGAAGACAGCCAAAGTGATGGTGGTATTTTTGCAAACTCAAATTTATTACAATTTATAAAGAACAATAAACTTGAAATTCCCCGTGATAAAAAACTTCCGCAATTTAACGTAAAAGTGCCTTTCGTCTTTGTGGCAGACGAAGCGTATCCCTTAATGCCATATTTAATGAGACCGTATCCTAGAAGATCACTTGACACTAAAAAGAGTTTATTTAATGAACATTTTTCAAAGGCAAGACGTTGCATTGAATGTGCCTTCGGTATTTTGGAAGAGAAATGGCGTATATTGAAAAGACCAATGGATACGACTACTAGTAAAGCAATTGTTTTTATAACGACAATGTGCTTATTACATAATATAATTATTGAAATTGAAAATATAGATGATTGCTATTATGTATACGATACTGATGCAAATATCGGAAAATTCATAAATAGAAAACATGGAAGAGTTCATAACAGGTCAAAACAGGAAGCCAAAGAAATACGTGAAAAATTTACAAAGTTTTTTGAAAAGTACAGTTCTCAACCAGTCTAAAAGTTATTTTGTTTGTAAATTAACAAGTAAAAAACTTTGTCACTTTTAATAACTTAAAACTCTAATTAATTGAAATATTATTTGAGTAGTAATTCTGAGAGCTACAAGTAAATAAAATAGTTGTACTTACTATCATGTTTAATTTTTTTTGCAACCTCTTCCCACATTTTGTCGGTGATTATTCTGTTGAAGTAGTGCTTATTTTTTTTTCCCACAGTGCAGTGCGTACGCAAATTTCACTAATTAACAGTTCGCAGTCCATTTTAATAAAGTATTTTTTTTTAAATATATACTCTTTTAAATATGTATTCCTATCATCGTCACTTGAAAACTCATACAAAACTGACAGTTCACTATCGACACGACACGTGCTGATGCTGATCCGCACTGAAAAAATCAAACAGAATGCAGCAACCAAAATCAGCTCCGGTCAGCTAAGTACAGATCAGTTCAGTTCCGCTTACGGTGTGCTTATCACTGTGGGCGACGATGTTTGTTTGCATCAGATCTGATAAGTTCAGCTCAGTTAAGCTCAGCTAAGCTTTTTGTGTGCGCGAGCCCTAAGGTCCTTAAACAATAACTGTAATTTTCTGAAACTCAATTCTAATGGAAGATGTATTTTGGATAGCAGCTTATCTTATCAGTCGTTCATGTCTCTAATCGCAACCGTTGGGGCATATACATAGTTTCTATCACTTTTAACACTTTTAACACATTCTTCAGGATTAATATATCAATTTTGCACGCAGAATGTCATCAGCTCTAATAGATCTTATTAGCCGCCTGCTACTAAAATAAATTTTATATTTTTTATCAATTAAGCACTTACCTAATAAATTACGCCGAGTATTGGTATTTAGAAAGCTTGAAACGTACAAAGTAACTAAAACAAAAGCAAAAAAAAACCTAATTTACTTTCTAAGCGTTACAAACTTAGTATTTACCCTATAGATTTCATCTAGAGTATAAAAAGATAAGGCCGAGAAAGTACTAGCAAGTCATGGACCAAAATTGATGACTGATTATAAATAAAATGGCTCAAGATCTCCAGCTATTATTTTTCTGAAGTTTGATGGCATAAGGAGTTTTCATCACGAAGTCAGCCAAGTAGCATATGGTAAACATTTCATTGTATCATTATGAACAAATTAGTCTCTTCGCTCAAAAAGGGCTACCTGAAGGTGGAGATCAATGAAACAGGTACAGATGTTCGGCTTAGAATAAATTTCAAGAAAACAAATAGCATGATATACACGTGTTATATAAAAGAAAATAGTAATTTGATTAGTGACGAAAAAATGTTTACGAAATTGAAATTTGAAAAATAATAAAATAATATAGGACTCTTTATGTCATTTGAAGTCCTGTTACGAAACTCAGAAGTGAAAAGTTCTTAACTCTGATTCTACCAACGATTTATTATGCGAGAAAAAAGCGCTCTTGCAAAATAATAAAGATGACGTCTTAACAGCCTTTTCCCGTTTGTGAAAACCTTTTGTAGATAGCAATAGATGCAAATAGTTGAAGATTTCATATAATGATCATAGCTGGTCAGGGTTGTTTCCTGATTGACGAATAATATATTATAATCACTATATATCATAATCTACTATACTATAATCCCATCTAATAGACGCTCCATAAAATGTTCCTGGAGAAAATTGTTCCTATTACTGCAATAGTCGTCAGCCGTCGCAACTGTGTTTAATTATGCCTGTAGAGTGCCTGTCGAAATGACTACAAAAAGAGCAGCCCGATAATATGTTTGGAAGAAATCGACGTGTCAACGGATCTTAGAAAAGAGCTGGAAGTCTGTTGTAAGAGATCGGAATCTATTTGAGATTTAGCCAACATGTATAAATATAATCTGACTTATATATAAGTGACATAATGAATAATTTAAAAAAAAAACATTTTGCGATAAATCAAAAAAATCAAAAACCCCTTCAAAGAATCAATTTTCCAATTGTTCTTGTATTAAAATCTAAATAATTTGAATATTTGTTGTAAATTCTACACATATTACTGAGGGGCTCATAAAATCAATAATTCATTCGATGACTCTTGATAAAAAGAATATCGCGGTAACTTAAAATTCTACCGCGAACATTCAACGAAATAGATTTAAGAATTTCAGGAGAATCTATTAATCTAGTCAAAACTCATAAACTCACGCCTCTTATGGAGCGACGTCATAATAATTAAAACTAGACGATCAGAATAAGCTCAAACATATTGTTCCATGGAAGGCGACGAAGGGCAAAACTAAAAACTTTTTCTGTGCAGATTTAATCCTATTAATATGTACACTGTAATAAGGACTTCACACTTGACAGCCGTATTCCAGTATAGACCTCACAAATGAATCATACATGAAACGCAATGTGTACGGATCATTAAAAAAACAACACTGAAAGTGCGTTTCTGAAGAAGACTTTAAAATTTCTACCACATAAATAAGATGAGATCCAATCAACCAACAATGGGGAAAATCCTATTTTTAACAGCTTAAATAGCAGCACTGTGGGAAAGCTATTCAAAGGCTTTGGAGAGGTCGGTATAGATACAGTCAGTCTGCAACCGCTTCTCAAGGTTATTAACAATAAAGGATACTAAAAGTGTCAAGTTGGTTGATGTTGATCTAACCTTAATGGAGCCGTATTGCTTTGAGCTTATTAATGGCTTACAATCGAACGTCAGCAGTTCACAAACCATGCGTTCAAAAAGCTTCAGTATAACAGACAATTTAGCAATACGCCTATAATTACTAACCAAGTCCCTCTTTCCATTTTTAAAAACAGGAATAACAAATGACGATTACCAAGCTTCAGGAAATACACCCGTTGGCAAAGATAAATTAAATAAATAAATCAAACAGCGGCCGTGAAAGACTATCAAAACATTGTTCAAGAACAATTTTAGGACTACCATCCGGTCTAGCAGAACAGGAAGAATCCAGCTCAAGAACATGCTCCCATAACACATATTCACCGAATATTAATATCTAGGCTAGAAAAATTAGACGTTCAAGACGACACATAAGAGAAATCGTTCGCATTGCTATTGTCAACACTGTAAGAAAAATAATCCGCAAAATAATTAGATATAACAGACAGATCATAACTATCCTTAGGATCGTATTTAATATTACTTTGGATGTTGTTTATGTAGGAAAAGTAAGTCTTTTGAGCCTCCTTCTTAAACTGTTTTCTAAGACACGAATAATTGCGATAATCACTCATAGACTTAGAATTACTATAGATTCTCCACGCCTTGTTACTTGCATTATGTAAATTACGTAGACTATCATCGAACCAATTAGGTGTACTACTAAATTTCCAAGAGGCGTCAAGGAAACAGTAAAAAATTAATAAGCAAAAATCAACATCTGAAACATTAAACAAAATACACCAATTAATATTGCTTAATTTCAGCTTCAATTTTTGAAAATCTGCTCTACCAAAATCAAAGTCCAAAAAATAACCAGGAGTAGCACTATAAGAATCGTCGACATAAATGACAAGATCTGGATGATCAGGAACTGCACCCACTAATAGGATCCAATGAACGAGTAAAAGATGTACTGCAGTTACACAAAATCGAGATACAAAATCCTGTTGCGAACAGTAATGCCATTTATTTCCATAAGCTCACAAGAAGATAGCATATCCATAGTATCGCATTCCGACAAAGACGTAAACTTTGTTGGGATTAAAGAGCCCTCCTCAAGCGATGGAACAACAACATATAGAAGGCAAGTTAAAATCTCCAAGAAGAACTATACCCAGCCGGGTATTGCGGATGGTCCTGATGTCTATCATGTCGAAAACAGAAAACAAGTTCTTTGTCAAAAATTGATGCACAAAGCCAAGTTTCAGTGAAAGTCACAACGTTACAGTTCAATAGTTCGAAGGATAAATAATAAAGGAAAAATAATAGCAATAACAAGAGGAGAAGAAATGGATGTTCGAATTCAAAGATTTTCTTCCTGATTAATAATAATATTAATTCACTAATCGAGTATAACTGCATGGGCGCCCAAAATTTTATCCGAAAATAAGACTAGTGCCCAAACAAAAATACTAATCGATCATTCATAGAATTTTGCTGCTCACAAAAGCTTTTTCTTGTTGGTAGGTACTATCTTAATCATAAAGACGTATACAATTAGGTTTGGATATTGTCTGATCGAATAAGCCAAACATAAATACATTATATAGCATATCCGTCCAGCTCTTCAATTTTTTGATAAATGTACCTAGTTTAAGGACATGTAAAAAATATATCTAAATTTTATGATTCGATAGATATAAACTATCTCCTTTGTGTTAGGAAAATAACTAATAAATAAAATTGCTCTTGTCCGTCAAGCTTCAGAATGAATTGAGAGAATGTTTGAACAGTATTCAACGAGATATAATACGGGAGATTAATTAAAATTTAAACCACAAAGCTGTACGAAATAACTAAGCATAACGAGAATATTAAAGAAAAATGTATGCGACAGGGTTGCTACCCGGCGAGTAGTAACATTTTAGCACATCAACCGGTGTAAGGATTTACTCTGTAGTAGGAAAATAATTGGCTGTGTTCAGGAATGTTAACAAGCATATATAAATTTAGTTAACCAATCCGCTTTCAAGATAAGTACTTAAGTCATATAGCGTGGAATTGACGATCGACTTTATCAGAAATTAACCTATAACAAAAATGTGCTGCATTTACAAAAATTCTGATGGTCGTCCAAATCAAGAAGAATACACTGTAAAAAATGTGCACAATTGTTGCCACAAATCTTAGGTATTTGTCCCTAAAATGTAGGGAATATTCACTACATTTGAGGGAAAAATACCTAAGCATTGTGGCAACAATTGTGTACATTTTTTATAGTGTAGATGCAATTTATTGTACTGGTCCATTTTCTGGGATATCAAATATGCTCTTATGAATTAAGAAAAATAAAAAAAAAGAATGGAATACAACTAGGGGCATCAGGAAAATTTCCTCCGTCATACATTCTCGGAAATTAAAATAATTACAAAACCTTTATCGGAATGTTCCTTTTCTAGTTATTACCATAAAAGTGTTAAAACGGAGGAGACTGCTGTATTATAGGAACTCTTGCGTGGCGAGACTTCTTCAACCTTGAGCTAAAATTTTATGTGTGTCCTCCTGTTCCAATGGCCTTTCAAGGCTGGCAAATAAAAACAATTAAAATAACTTTTCATTTACCAAATGTAACTTTTTTATAACTTTTCAGATGGCTTGTAATATTAAATTAAAAGTAGGTTGCAATATATGATTTCGTCAACATATCTTTTTTTTCTGAGAGAGGACAAATTCAGGCAAACGTGTGCCGTGCATGGAAAAAGTGGATGATCAATTTAGGAACTGGAATATGGATCCCAAGAAAATTTTGAGTTTCATGAGAGGCCGAAACGGGGAATCACAGTCGAGCTATATACAAAAAGGAGGACCAACAATTCGAACATTTACATAAAATTTTCATTATTTCAAACAAAGTTGTTCGTACATATTTCTGACTATTCACAGTGTATTTGTATTTAAATTTAATACTGATCAACACGCACGTTTACATCTAACGAATTATTAAGTTTATTCTTTTATTTACTTTTTTCTTATCAGGTACATTCTTTAGAGGTAGAGATACAAATAATTATCAACATTAGAATTAAATTACAGCAGCTGCAAGCTAAAATGACTGTTAGAAAATCCACTGAATACAACACTCGTTACCTGTAGTTTTATGTCATTCATTACTTGTATTGAATAGTATTCTTGGACGTCCGATCATTAAATCCCAAATGCAGAATGCCATGCTCTTGGAATTTATTAGTTCCTCCCTAAGACTTCTTTATGAAATTTATGTCAATTCGAAGAAGATTGACGCTACTTGAAAATGAAGTCCATAGCTGGGGCCTAAGTCAACTGTGACAGTGCATAAATTAGCGTGCAAATTGTCGCATTTTGTCGTCTGGGGACTTCTGTTGTTGCCATTGTAAGGGCGAATCATACTCATCACACAAAAGCTGATATCATGCTCTGAGGCAAGTCAAATTTTCTAGTTATTCAACAGAGTGAAACTGAAACTGATCTTTCCAGGATTCGACTTCATTAACTTTATCTCGGTTCTCTTTCCTTGTGCGGTTTTATAGTTTCAGCATTAAAATCTTCGGAGTACATCAGAAAAAATAATTCATGGAGTTCTGTTTACGAGCGAGATGATATTTGGTGAGAATTCTGGTCCACACCAAATCAGTGGCCCCAGACACATAAAACTTTTTCTAGTTGAGTGGCAACAATTTATGAAATTTCCATCGGCGGTCTGTTAGAAAATGATCCAATTCCATTTTTACTAACTAAATAGGATTCGTCTTGCATTTCACTTATTTCACGCATCGTTATCAGTAGCCCACTCTTTTGAAATTTTCCTTGTGTCTTACGCTAAGAATCTTTAATTATCCAGCAACGATGGACAGATGGTCTAGCGGTCTCTAGGCAGTGAAGCGGATGTACAGGGACTTCATTGAAAAATTTCATAGGATCTTAATATCAGACAAAGGAAAGAGTGTCCAAAAGGTTGGTTTTAGTAGTCTACACTTAATTAGGTGGAAAATTATGATGAATGGGAATGGGTTCGTTGCTGAGGACGATTTCAATCAATTATTTATGTATTTAGTGTGTCTGAAAGATATACAAAGTTTAAGAACAATGTTAAACCTTATAGATTGCAGCACGCTGAAGAGTTAATGTGAAGAAAACTAAATTAATTAATTTTAAGGGAGTGGGCTGTCGGGCTGGAGGCATACTTTATGTATAGAGCTCTCACTTTTCAAAAACCTAGAAATGGTACACTATAAAAAATGTACACAATTGCTGCCACAATGCTTAGGTATTTTTCCCTCAAATGTAGTGAATATTCCCTACATTTTTGGGTATATTCCCTACGTTTTATCGAATATTCCCTACATTTTAGGGACAAATACCTAAGATTTGTGGCAACAATTGTGCACATTTTTTACAGTGTAGGCTATTTTTGTATAACAAATTAGCACGAAGTTATTTCTAATGATCTAATTGCGATAATGCTAAATAAATTTTAGTTATGTTCGAAATCACGCGTTATATAGTTTTTAGGACAACCCTCATCTCAAACGGCACAGATGGTCAGGGTGAGACTAAGTGCTTAATATATCTTCTTTGGTGACTACTGACCAACTTTTAATATTGGAGTTAGACTGAGGGCTAGCGACCTTTTACCAAATATACATAAATAAATCGCCCCGAATAAGAACTGACCCGATGCTGACGACTGTAGTCTTCAATTACTGGCGCGAATTGAATTTCGGGATTTTAATACTTATTGGATGAGAGCGATAAGATGGATAAATTTCTAAGTGAAATGAGCCAATATACATAACATGAATATCATGCAATATCATGCTCATACTGCATCGGGGAATAGTCAGCACAAGTTTTATGTGCGGATGACTACGGTGATCTTTATATCGACCTTTGTAGCTCTCGCCAATTTACTGGAACTGAAACATACTTTATATAACAAAATGATACACAAAGGATGCTAGACTGATAAAATAACTAAAGCAGTATTACAACTATCATTAAATTAAATATCGCCAGTCAGGAATAAAGAATGCAACGCAATTAAGACTGATTCACTCGCTACGATAGCGGTACCAAGAACACAGCAGATATTTTAGAATATTAGGACTAAGTTGGGGCTCTCATGTGGTAGTGAGGGAGTCTGTTTTATGGTGTGGTATACCTACCTACATACCTACCTATGTTCGAACCAAATTGCTTCGAATATATATTATAACCGATAACTTCTGAAAAGAAAATATCCTGAAAACAAAGCATCAAAATTCTTAGTAAAATTAAATCTAATTTAATCACTCTCAATCAAAACACAGATACCCAACCCAACATAGCCATGTATTTATCATCTTCATAGCATATTGCACAAATACAACATAAAAGTATAGCCTCATTGAGCAAATTAATTTAAAATTATTATCAAAAAAACCATTCCTGAAAAGGGATCATATTACAAAAATATCATGCTAAAATTGAGATCTGAAAAGAAAATAAATTCAATCTAATTACAATTTTCATAAAAATAGGTACAACATCTATCAAAAGCATGTGTTGTCATGTAACATACAATGCATGGCACAAATACAATCAAGTCAAGCAGATCAATTTGCAACTCTAGCATTATCATCATTATAAGTACCATCGAACGGGAATTTCTTCTCTACGTGATACGAAATAAAATTTTTGCAAATATAATTAATTTAACACAGCAACACGTGAAACTCTAAATTTCTTGTTGCTATGCATTTTTGTTCGTTGCTAGGCAAATTTTATCGCTAGTACCGTAAGAGCACAGCTGCATTGCCAATTCTTGTAATCATGCGCCGCTGCTACTCTATCAGTGGTGTCGTGGGCAAGCAAGGGCTATATAAACGACAAGCTGACTGAGCTCGCTCTCTTTTTGTACTTGGCATCGCTTGGGGTAAGTTGGCTTAGGGACTAACATTCATATCGGGTATCGACTGATATTTCAATTCTAACAATTAACAATCATTTCTGGTCTCGACGGAAATAAACACATCTTATTTCGGGTCTCGACTGAAGATAAGATATTTACTAATAATCATTTCTGGTCTCGACGGAAATAAACGCATCTTATTTCGGGTCTCGACTGAAGATAAGATAACACTTTAAGCCGGGTCTCGACTGACTTAAAGAATATTATCTCGGGTCTCGACTGAGATAATCTTTTACTAACAATCATTTCTGGTCTCGACGGAAATAAACGCATCTTATTTCGGGTCTCGACTGAAGATAAGATAACACTTTAAGCCGGGTCTCGACTGACTTAAAGAATATTATCTCGGGTCTCGACTGAGATAATCTTTTACTAACAATCATTTCTGGTCTCGACGGAAATAAACGCATCTTATTTCGGGTCTCGACTGAAGATAAGATAACACTTTAAGCCGGGTCTCGACTGACTTAAAGAATATTATCTCGGGTCTCGACTGAGATAATCTTTTACTAACAATCATTTCTGGTCTCGACGGAAATAAACGCATCTTATTTCGGGTCTCGACTGAAGATAAGATAACACTTTAAGCCGGGTCTCGACTGACTTAAAGAATATTATCTCGGGTCTCGACTGAGATAGTATCTTACTAACATTAACACTTTATTTCTGGTCTCGACGGAAATAAAGAATTGTTCTAACCAAGAACAAAGGGTTTAACATTAGCTTACAGCCAATTCCTCAAGTGTCAAGTTTTAGATCGGTGAGTACCAGTCACTTGTAACATTTTAATATTTATTCATATATCTATTTGACTATATTTTGACTTATATACACATATATATATTATACATTTCATGTGCATATCTATTTTATACATATATTTTTATTATATTTTTTGACGATCTTATATTATAACTTGGTGCTAATAAGTGTTAGTGTAATACAAAAATCTCAGACCCAAACTGATATACAGAGTTTTGTCTCGACATATCTATTTCTGAAAGTCCTACATTATAAATCGGTGTCAATAAGTGTGTTTTCTAGTGTATGTTGATCTCTGACCCAACAATTTAGATAATTCTGTCTTAATACAATTACTCGAGATATTTAAGTTAAGCCAGTGTTTTGAAGTTAAATTATTCTAACTTTTGCTCTATATTAATTATATATTGAATATCTATTTATATATCTATTATTAACAATCCTGTGAGTGTGTTTTTCCCATACTTTTAAATCGTTGACCTGAAACCTTTTTATACATAATCTGATCTAAATAGTGGGAGATTCTAAAACTAAGTGCAGCAGTTTCTTGCGAGTCAAAGAAAGTGAACAGTGTTGATTTGTTGTTGGGAAAATAGACCGCTGATCTTGATCCAAATTTACCAGTGCATTCATTTCAGTCACTTAATCAAATTTGCGTGTACGTTCTATTAACGGACAGTACATTTTATGGTAATTCGAGCCGGATTTAAGGTCTAGTGTTTTATTTTGTGAATCTTTTAAACATGTCTGCACTTCAAAAACTTTTGGGCAACCAAGCCACCTCTGCAATAATCTTCGAAAAATCGTTCAATAACTATACCAGAACTGATGTAGAAAAACGAACGAAAGGACTTATTTCTGAGCGATTAACCGCTCTAAGTGAAATTTGGTCAGATTATAAGAAAGATCACTATACAATTATCCAAGCCACGCAAGCCTTGGAAGATAGTGAACTTCAAAAGTTCGATTACTTCGCAAACGATCATTTTTCAAATGTGGAAAACAAATACTTCATGTTTCGAGGTATTCTTAGGGATGCATTAGATGCATTCGAAACAAAGGTTGAATCAAGTCCAAAATCAGAACATGAAACTTCATCGTCTCTGAGATTACCTAGCATCACAATCCCAAAATTCTCAGGTTCTTACGATTCATGGAGGCCCTTTCACGATCTATTCAATTCCCTGGTGCATTCAAATTCTGCGTTATCTCCGGTGCAGAAATTGCATTATTTGAAGTCAAGTGTATCTGGAGAAGCAGAGCACTTATTGCGTCAATTTCCTATGACCAACTCGAGTTATGACAGCGCATGGAAGATATTGCTTGAAAGGTATGATAATAAACGAGTCTTGGTAAATGCCCAATTGAAAGCACTCTTTAATCAACCTAAAGCAGCCCACGAATCAGCCAAGGCTATCAAAACCTTGCTAGATAAGTCTTCCGAATGTATCTTCGAACTCGAGGCATTGCAAGTTTCCACTAAGCAATGGGATGCAATTCTCATCTATATGGTGGTACAATGTTTACCAGCAGAAACGCACCGTGCATGGGAACAAGAGGTCAATACTGCAGAAGGACTTCCCACTTTCAAGTCCTTAAAATTATTTTTACAATCTAGATTTAGAATTTTAGAAGCCATAGTCGATACCAAACCGTCCCTAGTCAACAAAAATGCTCATGTCCCGAGAGCATCTACCCATTTTACTTCATACACCCAAGCATGTCCTTTGTGCAAAGAGCAGCACCGTCTATTTAAATGTCCGAAATTTATAAAACTCGATGTAGACAATAAATTCAAAATTGTCACATCAAATCAATTGTGCAATAATTGCCTATCAAAAGGCCACAACACGAAAACTTGTACGAGTAAGTTTTCATGTCAGCGATGTGGAAGGAGGCATCATTCTTTACTTCACAGGAATAATGCCACTCCAAGGGTCTCGACCCAACTCGAGCCAAGGGAGCAGCAATCAAAAGCTCAACCTTGCAATTCACCTTCCACATCCAATAACTCTATTCACACGCTTCATGTAAAAAATCATCATACCAAACAAGCACTGCTTGCAACAGCACTGTTGAACGTTCCTACAAAAAAGGGAAACATGATGGTATTGAGAGCTTTGATAGATTCAGGCTCTCAAGTTTCATTTGTAACCCAAGCCGCCGCACGTAAGCTGCAATCATCCACTACAAACGTGGAAATTCAAATCACGGGCCTGGGAAAAACTGAAACTACAAATGTTCAAAAACAAACTGTATTGAACATTTATCCTTATTCAACCACAACTAAGGCAACGACAGTTACAGCCCTTATAGTGGATACAATTACGGACATTTTACCTCCTCCAACCATTCCAAACAAAGAATGGAGTCACATACATGAGCTACCACTTGCCGATCCGTTTTTCTTTAAACCAGGAAAAATTGACCTGCTTTTAGGAGCAGATGTGTACAGTGAAATCCTTTTGGAAGGTTTACGGAAAGGTCCTCCAGGAACACCAACTGCCCAAAACAGTACCCTCGGATGGATACTTTTCGGAAAGTTAAAAAATACATCCACAGTCTTAACAGCATCTGCGTTAACAGCAAAGGCTCATTACGACGATGACACTTCACTGGATAAACTTTTACGTCAGTTCTGGGAAACTGAAGAAGTTAGTCCAGGAAGAAAGCTGTCTAAAGCAGATCAAGAATGTGAAGAGTTTTACCAAAAAACTCATTTTCGTAACGCACACGGCCGTTACGAAGTTCGTTTGCCTTTCACTACAGAAAGCCCTAGCCTTGGCGACTCTCGAGGTATGGCATTACGTAGGTTCTACAGCCTAGAACGGCAATTAGAACGAAATCCTGAACTTTATCAGGAATACAAAACTTGTATTAATGAATACAAGACATTAGGTCACATGACAGTGGCTAACAAGATAGTAAGCAACGAACAAAGTTACTATCTTCCTCATCATGCTGTCATCAAAGATAGCACCACTACAAAGGTTCGCGTCGTCTTTGATGCTTCAGCAAAAACGACTAATGGAAAAAGTCTAAACGAACAGCTGCATACGGGTCCAGTACTGCAGTCTGAACTCTTTTCAATCATCCTCAGATGGCGAAAGTACAAATTTGCTATGTCTGCTGACATAGAGAAAATGTACAGGATGATCAAGGTACAACCCCCAGATCAAACCTACCAAAGAATACTTTGGAGGAATAATCAAAATGAACCTATTAAAGATTACAAATTAACCACTGTAACCTTTGGCACCACGCCAGCTCCCTATCTCGCAATAAAAACGCTCAATCAACTAGCCATTGATGAAGCTGACAAATTCCCCGAAGCTGCGAAGATAGTGTCTCGTGACTTCTATGTTGATGACCTTCTTACAGGCTCAGATACAAAGGAAGAAGCCTACCAAATACAAGATCAACTTATTAATCTGTTATCTTCCGGCGGATTTAATTTGAGGAAATGGGTGAGCAATTCTTCAGATTTACTATCTAGGATTCCCGAACCATACAGAGAAGTTGAACTTCCTTCGCGATTCGCAAGCGATGAGTCCGTAAAAACTTTAGGCATTCATTGGTTTCCAGGATCTGATTGTTTCACGCTACAATACAAAAGGAAATCAGATTGCCTCTCTACAAAGCGTTATATTCTTTCAGAAATTGCAACGCTTTTCGATCCACTTGGCTGGATATCACCAATTATAATCATTGCCAAAATATTGATGCAAGCTTTATGGCTTGCAGGATGTTCATGGGATGAACCCATACCGGCATCCATTGATAAACAGTGGCGCGAATTTAAAGCAGATTTGCATCACATTAGTAGCATCAACATACCGCGTTGGTTACATACTACAAGTAACTTATCCACCGTATCCTTAACAGCATTAAAGCGTTCCAAGAAGAGATATCAGCGATTCACCATCAAAGATGGTCCTAAAGTTAAAATGAGGTTTTTGGCTTTAAATTTATTCAATAAGAATAACTCTGTCATTTCTACTCTCAATCATTAGGTGGTTACTGGAAAATTGTGTGCTTTTTAAAGGATAAACATTTCGTATAGTTATAAATACAACATCACATCGATCTAATTGTAGTTCTCGTAAACCAAGCATTCCATTTTATCCTGAGCAAAGGAAGCCACTTTGTACGAGCACCACAACACCAAACCTTTTTCTTGACTAATTCCTAAGTGAGTGAGTTCAAACTTACCTCTTTCTTAAAGAGGTAGCTTAAGGTTAATTACTTGAAAGACATTTCCAGTCTTTCAACGGGGGCAGTATGTTCGAACCAAATTGCTTCGAATATATATTATAACCGATAACTTCTGAAAAGAAAATATCCTGAAAACAAAGCATCAAAATTCTTAGTAAAATTAAATCTAATTTAATCACTCTCAATCAAAACACAGATACCCAACCCAACATAGCCATGTATTTATCATCTTCATAGCATATTGCACAAATACAACATAAAAGTATAGCCTCATTGAGCAAATTAATTTAAAATTATTATCAAAAAAACCATTCCTGAAAAGGGATCATATTACAAAAATATCATGCTAAAATTGAGATCTGAAAAGAAAATAAATTCAATCTAATTACAATTTTCATAAAAATAGGTACAACATCTATCAAAAGCATGTGTTGTCATGTAACATACAATGCATGGCACAAATACAATCAAGTCAAGCAGATCAATTTGCAACTCTAGCATTATCATCATTATAAGTACCATCGAACGGGAATTTCTTCTCTACGTGATACGAAATAAAATTTTTGCAAATATAATTAATTTAACACAGCAACACGTGAAACTCTAAATTTCTTGTTGCTATGCATTTTTGTTCGTTGCTAGGCAAATTTTATCGCTAGTACCGTAAGAGCACAGCTGCATTGCCAATTCTTGTAATCATGCGCCGCTGCTACTCTATCAGTGGTGTCGTGGGCAAGCAAGGGCTATATAAACGACAAGCTGACTGAGCTCGCTCTCTTTTTGTACTTGGCATCGCTTGGGGTAAGTTGGCTTAGGGACTAACATTCATATCGGGTATCGACTGATATTTCAATTCTAACAATTAACAATCATTTCTGGTCTCGACGGAAATAAACACATCTTATTTCGGGTCTCGACTGAAGATAAGATATTTACTAATAATCATTTCTGGTCTCGACGGAAATAAACGCATCTTATTTCGGGTCTCGACTGAAGATAAGATAACACTTTAAGCCGGGTCTCGACTGACTTAAAGAATATTATCTCGGGTCTCGACTGAGATAATCTTTTACTAACAATCATTTCTGGTCTCGACGGAAATAAACGCATCTTATTTCGGGTCTCGACTGAAGATAAGATAACACTTTAAGCCGGGTCTCGACTGACTTAAAGAATATTATCTCGGGTCTCGACTGAGATAATCTTTTACTAACAATCATTTCTGGTCTCGACGGAAATAAACGCATCTTATTTCGGGTCTCGACTGAAGATAAGATAACACTTTAAGCCGGGTCTCGACTGACTTAAAGAATATTATCTCGGGTCTCGACTGAGATAATCTTTTACTAACAATCATTTCTGGTCTCGACGGAAATAAACGCATCTTATTTCGGGTCTCGACTGAAGATAAGATAACACTTTAAGCCGGGTCTCGACTGACTTAAAGAATATTATCTCGGGTCTCGACTGAGATAGTATCTTACTAACATTAACACTTTATTTCTGGTCTCGACGGAAATAAAGAATTGTTCTAACCAAGAACAAAGGGTTTAACATTAGCTTACAGCCAATTCCTCAAGTGTCAAGTTTTAGATCGGTGAGTACCAGTCACTTGTAACATTTTAATATTTATTCATATATCTATTTGACTATATTTTGACTTATATACACATATATATATTATACATTTCATGTGCATATCTATTTTATACATATATTTTTATTATATTTTTTGACGATCTTATATTATAACTTGGTGCTAATAAGTGTTAGTGTAATACAAAAATCTCAGACCCAAACTGATATACAGAGTTTTGTCTCGACATATCTATTTCTGAAAGTCCTACATTATAAATCGGTGTCAATAAGTGTGTTTTCTAGTGTATGTTGATCTCTGACCCAACAATTTAGATAATTCTGTCTTAATACAATTACTCGAGATATTTAAGTTAAGCCAGTGTTTTGAAGTTAAATTATTCTAACTTTTGCTCTATATTAATTATATATTGAATATCTATTTATATATCTATTATTAACAATCCTGTGAGTGTGTTTTTCCCATACTTTTAAATCGTTGACCTGAAACCTTTTTATACATAATCTGATCTAAATAGTGGGAGATTCTAAAACTAAGTGCAGCAGTTTCTTGCGAGTCAAAGAAAGTGAACAGTGTTGATTTGTTGTTGGGAAAATAGACCGCTGATCTTGATCCAAATTTACCAGTGCATTCATTTCAGTCACTTAATCAAATTTGCGTGTACGTTCTATTAACGGACAGTACAACCTACATTAAAAATATTATGGCATCATAGTGACATACTTATTGGTCAAGCACAACAAGTAATCATGACATCACAATAATTCCGATGTACGAAACAACAAACAATTAACGTACATGAAGAAACATGAGACAGAGCGAATTACGCTGTACACTACATGAGTAGATCACCCTTATACCCTAGTCACACGATGCGCTAGAATGATCATTGATCCAATTACGTAATTGGTAATTGGTAAGGCAGGCACACGATATCTTGACGGTAATTCTATTTGACAGATGACAGTTCTCAATTTTGTAAATTAAAAACTGTGAATTGTGAAGTAATTTGTGAAAAATTGATTCGAGCCTTGTATTTAATATATAATGTGAGAAATTTCTTTCAAGAATTTGTTTTGGAAAATATTCAAAACTTACCTTGAAAAATGTATCAGCAAATTTCACAAATGACATTTGACAGTGATGGCTGGAAAATCAGCTGATTTTTCCAATAACTTGCAGTAATGATAAGTAATGAATAATTTCAAACGAATGAGCTTGTGGACGCGTAATTGGTGCAATGACGAAACGAATGATCATTGCGCCAATGATGCAGTGACACATGAGCTATGCAATGATCATTGATATGTCCCGTGTGTCTACGGTATTACCCAATGCACCAAGTGCATCAACGTAAACAAACCAGATCCAGAATAATGTGACCCGCTGAAGAGGCACAAAAGAAACAAGCAGTGGCGTAATATCGATCGCTGACCGCGATTAAGTATGAGGGCTTCGATGAAGTAAATATCAACAAATAGTTCTTACAATTAAAAATAATCGTAAGCTAGTTTTAACGTGTATAAATAAGAGAAGAATGTTAATTAATAAAATAATCCAGAGTCATACCGACAATCTTGACAAGAAGTTCTGCGAATTTTATTTATTCTGAGGAGTTATACTGTTTAGCTACTCCCAGCAATAATAGAGGTTATGGTATATTAGCTACTCCTTCATATATTCTGTGGAATTATGCTTTTGTAAGCTACTCCCTCAAACCGATAGTGAACGTGAGATTGTTATACCACATTTACTAATTAACGAAACCTCACATATTATCACCTGGCGTACGCAAATAAATTATTCCTTCCACAATGGCTAGGGAAGTGTTTCTAGAGGGTTTTGGCATAGAACATGCCACATTGGTGTGAAAACATGCATATGTTGCATATTACTCCTACGATTTTCGTGCCGTTACCGGTACCGCTATCGCAGCGGTGTAAATCATCCTTTAACTGGAAAAAACTTAGCTTAGAGGACTTTCGAGATAGTACTAAAAATTTAGTACTCATATATAATCTATTTATCTATCTATCTATTCTGTACACCTAAAAGAGTACAGTGATAGTACGAATGGCTCTGCTCTTTATATTCGAATAAAAACTGTCTTCGTAAAGAAATTTTCAAATAATCATATCATTTCTGCGTAGCGGGGAAGTAACTATTTACTCTGGCTATAAAGGAAATTTATTGGTGTAACTATTAGAGAACTGTGATTTTCCTACTTTCGCACTCATAATCGTCAGCACGCACACCAACCTAGTGAATCTACTATTACACCTCTTCCTAATCGAGTTCAATGGATTGATGACGCTATAGAAGATTTACCTTTGTAAGATGGTTTTATAGATTTCATCCTTGGTGCGGTGCCAGAAGGAGATGTGCTCAGGGTAGGGAATTATGTGCTTTTCAATATAGGTCAATTAGATGCTCACAAATATACTTATATAATATGCTGTGATTACAACCGCTGAAGGTTATGTGGTTGCATTCTGATATATCGCGGCTGATCTCTAATTCATCTCCGAAAAATGAGAACTGGTAGTTTTTATTAAAATACCAAATACTTGCTTAAATATCTATCCTGTTAAAATCATATTTTTTAGTCTCCCTATAGTTAACTTTGGATACAAAATTATATTGGAATCTGTATACCTTGCATGGAAGTTAGTTATGTTAAGCTTGTCGCATAGACAACATCGGAGATAGGAACATAGGATCTACATTTCGACATATAAGAGTAGGCCGTTTGTAAGAACGTTGGGGTTTTTAAAATTGAACAGGTACCAGCAATTTGTAATTCGGTTGAAATTTTACTTGATTAGGAAAGCTATTCTCAAACAAAAGTATTTTGGTTGCTTTGTTTTGTTTTGTTTTTTTTTTTTTTTTTGTAATTATAAAGCCTATTAAGAAATATGCAGTAAGCTAACATAGGATATGACTAAAGAGTTCGGTGAAATAGAAACGGATAAGAAACTATAGCTCATTTTCTCAACACGAATCTCTAGTTAAATACTTTTTCTACAGCTTAGAATAATGCTAGAAATAGGTTCATAGTCCTTAGTCTTAGCAGCTTATTTACAGGTTGTAGGAGTTTCCGACTTTTGGATCTTTCGTTGTATATTTCAAATATATCAACTATACGGTGAGGGGGACAAGTCGACGTGCAGTATGAATATAAATTAGAATAGCATTATTCTTTCAGCAGCACCATAACTAAAAGCCATTGCAACTATAGTTCATAAAGAGTCCATACGACAATGAATAAGAAATTAGCTTATAGTCGCATTGCAACAGAGAGCATCATAACAGAAACTCATGAAGTTTCTCCATTTAGCCTCATCTTCCCACTACCTAGATAACTTACTTTTCCAGAGGAATGAAAATAAATATTCCTTGGATAATTGCAATTCATTTAACAACAAAATTTTCCAAGAAGCAGACAAATTTCCATTCCAATGCATTCCACAGCTCCAAACATTAGAAACGTATACTAAATTAGTATTAGGTTCTTAGAATAGCATTTTACCGAAGCAAGATAAAATCCAGAGATAAAACGCAACCAAACGTGAAGGATAAAAGTAGTAAATTAATTATGTTTAGCATTGAAACTAATTAATAATCTAATATAGATATGCACAAGCGACGAAACTTTCATCTTAAAATTGAGGCTCAATCGGTATCTGTACAGAAATCCTAACTTTCTCACCAACCAAGTTTCCATAATATCACGCCTCCAAAACAAATCACTAAATTCTTCGACTCTATAAATACAGCATACCGAAGCGAAGAGGCGTTCTTAATTCCATAAACGTAATACTTGTGCCAGACTCCAAGATATCTACGGATGGATACAGCAAACAGACGCAAACTCTAAACTCTAAGAAATAAATCACAGTCATTGGCGCAATATGTTGCTTGCCTCCTTGCAAGGAATATAATTTTGCTTGGTGGAACAGGACATGTTTATGGTTTTGTTTATGGTTTGCCTTACATTATTACTACCCAGCCAGAGTAGTCGGTCGTATTTCACTCTGAAGCTTACCACCTGATGACATTTCTACGTTTTTAATGGAGAATTATTAGTTTTTGCCAAAATTGTGGGTTGGATACATAAAAATTTGTCTCTAAAGCCTTGTCAGACAAGGATATATTAACAGGAATAATATATATTTGCACACATGTGCCCGCATATTTAACCTAATCACATTTATGTAATTATAATTTACAAGCGAAGAAATGCAGAACATTGAAAAATTAAAATTAATCGACAATTTAAGTTTATCGTGGTTTCTACCAAACTTACTAGTAACGTACTTAAATTTAAAAGGCACAATTTAAAGCTTAATTTTAAGCACTATCATCAATAAGTCGCCACTATAATTCCACTTGCCGCGGCTACCACATCGCCTTTACATCCAAAACGGTTTTCCGATTTAGCAGAATACTTAGGCTAGCATCCTCCTCACTCAGGGTATTTCGCTCCAGTGGTACTTTGTGAATTCTATGCTGAAAAAGTGCCTATTTTATAAATTCTAATAAGTTGAAAATTCTGAGCATATATGAATGATTAAATAGATGTTCAAAAAGACAACGCTTTTTAAAAATGATGGACTATTAAAGCAATAATAAATTACCACGAGTTTGTAAATTGCCGTTATCGCATTTTCTTATGACAGGACTTGCTGGATGTAATGTATAGGAATCTATAGTTTTTCTGAACCAAGGTCTTTCAACTAAGCAGTGTAAAGCTAAATTTACATGGCGACTGTAGCTTACGTATTTAAATGCTTTGCCTGAAAGTACTACTTACGTACGTAAGTACATAAGTTAGTTACGCAAGTAGTGACCAGTTGTAACATAGCACGATGGATGCAAATAGTTGGACACTGCCTGAGAGCTTGTCAACGTATAGACACGACGTTTTCATAAAAATTGTAATATAAGTAAATCCGGCAACTTCTTTTTAGTGTTGCAATACAAAAATTGAGATTTGTTACGTATACTGTGAAATGGATCAGTCCTAGATGTTTTAATTGCATACTGAAAAGTTATTCAGAATATAAAATCCCATGAAATTGCTTATAATTATTTCTTTTGTTCGAGGTATCATTCCAGAAATAGATGCGAAAAACCATTTTTTGTTTTTATACCCTAGATGAAATCATAGGGTGCATTAAGTTGTCATTCCGTTTATAACGCACAGAAATAATGCTGGTATTTTGATTTTTGCATTTCCGTCTGTCTGTCCTCACGATAACTCGAGAGCGCGTTCACAGAGAGCTGAAATTTGGTACATGCTGTTTTCATAGCAATGGTAAATAAATTTTCAAAAATGGACTAAATCGGGCAACCTTTTTTTGTTTTTCCCATACAAAACTTTAATTTTTCACTATATATTTGGAAACTCCCTGAGAACGCCGACGTCCACTTAGAGATCTAAAACTTTTAATATAGCGTTTTTATATGGTAAAATAAAATTTCAAAAATGAACTAGATCGTGCAATCCCTTCTTGGTGTTGCCATACAAAACTTTGGGTTTTCACTTAATTTAACGTTGGTTTTCATCCAGGTTATAATATTATTTAAACCAATTATAACTGTTTATTCCAAAATAAAGCTCTTGCTTTGAATGTAATAAAAGAGCCCTACGGCATTCATCTGTGGTATCGTCCAGATTTTTGTTGCTTATTGACATTTGTGTCAACCTACTGTAATAAATTGGACGCATCGCCTCCAGAGGAAGGAAAGGACCTGCTACGTTTTTGAATTCGAAGGTTAAAACCTTAATAGAGTCTTTATTTTCTCGGGATCCATGGCTAGGCTTACTCTAGTGATTTCGTGCCCATAAGCAAAACCGATAATACTTCACAAGCCATGAAACAGACTCCCTCGCTACCAGGTAAGAGTCCCAAAAAAGTCCTAACATTCTAAAATATTTGCAGTGTTCTTTGTATACATTGCCTAACAAAATTATTTAAAACAAATTATCTTAACCAAATGACTACGATTCTTAAACAAAAACTCTCAGCGGAGTAATCATTGTATATGACGATGTGCCATTATGGCATGCCGTGGTCTGATGCATTCGATTTCTACCTACAGATTCGGGCTCCGGTTGCACATACACACATGCAATTATCACTCAGCTGAGAGTTAGCGAGCGTAAAATGGTAAGCTAACTTTATAATTAAAACTATTTTATTATTTTTTTAAGTAAAGGAAGGTAAGAAACTAAGCTTTAAATTACTAGAAGACTATTTTGCTGTAGTTTAAGCTCAGCAGCATATATAAAGTCAATGTTTGACACTTTTCCATAAGTATCAATAGGTATAAAACCTTTTAGAGAACGGACTCCCGACGCACACATTTAAATATCTGTTTCATGGCTTGGGAAGTATTCTCGAGGGTGTTGCCTTAAGAATATCGTTAACAAGAAACCCACCCACAACCCCCCCCCCCCTCCCCAACCCCAAAACACACACGCACACTCCAAAGAAGAGGTAGAAAAGCCCAGGAGAGATAAAATGCCGCAAGGGCCAAGCCTTCCACCGAAGTCAAGGCCTAAGCACAATTGCGACGGCGATGGCAAACGGCAGACTATTGCAGTAATAGGAATAATTTTCTCCAGGAACGTTTTATGGAGCGTGTATTTCAAGGAATCTGCAATTGACATCGCCCGTCGGCCTCTCGCCGTCGTAATTGAATTCCCTACCTAACCTAACGGCAGTCTCGGTGGACAAACAAATCAGTAATAATCTGGCACTACTGCTTGCAGAACACGCTCAACATCCAGTGTCTTATGCAAGACAAAAACCACTACAAACAACATCTATTACACAATCTCTCACATCAGCCATAGCTAATGCAGACCTATCACTTAGCATACTGAATTAAAACGACATAAGAAACTAATTCAGAGTCTTGGATAACAGGATCGGATGAAAGCTACGTGAAAGCCGTGTGCAAAGGAAAACCAAATCTATTCTTATTGCAACTTCATCATAGTTTTCTGACTAGTACTAGGTCTGACTAATTCCTATTTTTATACCCTATATCATGGGTATACCAAGGTTGAAATTCCCTTTTTTACGCATAATGATGGTAGAAGAAAACGGATTGGACACTCACGCATAATATTAAAAATTATTTTAGTTTTTGCATGTCAAACCGTCCGACCATCCGTCCGTCCATCTGTCCGTCCGTTCCTCTCCGTTATCCTCTGGATAACTCGAGACCACGTTCAGTACATCAGCTGGAATTTTGCATACGGCTTTTAAGAAAAATTAAATTAGATTTATGTTCGAAATTGGGACAATTCGGGTAACTCCTTTGTAGAGTTGCCATCGGCACTGCCGGAGAGCGTGTACACGGCATTTCACCAAAAATAGTAAATAAAATTTCAAATGGTCTAATTGTAAGTCGAGCAACCCCTTCTTGGTGTTGTCATACAAAAACTTAGGGTTTTACGTATAATGTAAAAACAATCAGTCCTACACATTTTTATTGTACTGAAAAGCTCTTCAGAATATAAATATTAGCTATTATCATTTTTCCTATCGGACGAACTATTCTAGAAATAGGTGCGAAAGTCCTGTTTAGCAATCTAAATTACATACTGGCATTCACCTAAAATATCCTAGGAATTCTATCTTTTTTCCTTGTTCATATCTCATAAAGTTCGGAGGCTACAAATAGGCTCAATTAGATAAAGTTAGCATCCATATCGTCGAATTTGAGCCTGAGGTCAGTTTGCAATACCTGCCTCAAGTATCTTATTGGCAATTTAATGGGTATACGAAAGAACTGAAGCTTGAAGCAGTACAGGTAGCTTTCTGGGCAACAGGTTTTTCATTGACTATTTTGAATCACATGCATATGATTCAATTTTCGACCATAGCAGGGAAGCCTTTATTTTTTTTTTGCTCGACCGACTGTGAGACATGAGATCCAATGTAGGCATTTTGACGTTCTTCAAAACATAATTCAAACTGACCCGTCTGAATAGGCTCAATTCATACAGGGACAATATTAATACTAACATTGTTTACTCATGCACCCACATTGCTTCAAGCAGGCTAAACCTAGTTTTAAGTGAAACAGAAAAAGTTGCATTGATACTTGTAGGTGAAACTGTAGTAAGACCTGTTAAAAGTTAGCACATTTTTTGAACATTTACTTTTGGTAACTTTTAACTTTTGATGCACGTCAAGACTGACATTTTAAAATTTTACGTTTATTGGGCTGATATGATAGAAAAGTAGCAAATTTTAAGCAGGACATTAATTTTATTTCCTGATGTTATTTTTCACCTGATGTTATAATAATCGAAAAAAAGTGGGCCACACCGGGTGGTTCGCTGGCTTACCCCAGAATTAGCTATAGCATCTACCATATTTTTAGTTACTTTCGCTTGCGCCACGTTAAGTTTCGTCTGTCTGTTGTAGTTAAAACCTCTTTTGTTTCGTGTTATTAAATTTGACGCTAATATAAATGTATTGCTATCATGTGGAAATTAAAAAACAAAAGCATTTTTATGGGTTATTATAAAGCCTTTCGTTTCTAAATTCGTTGCTCCGTAATATATCTCCATCACTTTGTCGCCCTCGTCACACATTATAGAAGAATATTCGCAGCCTGTAACAGTTAGTAGTTAGAACAACATTCAATTGTTACATGCTTTCCTCATCAATTTTGCTCACATAATATTGATACTACCAAGTATATTAACAACCATATCGACCTATTGAAGCGAAAGTTATTCTTTAATTTCCTGAACATAAGTAAATTTAGAAAAAGCTAACTTGAAGGTACTCTGAAGCAAAAATTCGGGATATACATATTACTACGAAGAATATACATAATTATTCGTGTTAAATTCTATGTACTATAGCTGACCTTATAGTCAATACCAGTTACACCCGAGGAGACATTGTTCCTTTAAATAAAGATTCATTCTCAATTAATAATTCCTCAAATTGTAGTAAAATTGTACGCATGTAAGCAATTATCGAATTAAAGCAGATTTCCGCCAATAAATTGCTTGACTAGTCTCTAAACCTTGTTCATGATCGCCTAAGACTTTTGTACGCATTTTCCTTGTTTTTCCTGCAGACATATCTGAATCAAAAAATAATCTATTTTTATTAAAACCTTCGATGCTTCCATCATGGGCGTAGCTAGGGCTTTGTTGTGGGGTGGGCCTAGTAGGGGCCATCTTGACACAAAAATTGAAAAAGAATATTCTTTAATTAAGTATTGTTTTTCAAAAATGTGTGTGTAAAAGTTTCTAAAACGTTAGTCCGTGTTAACGCTAAGTTTCCTTACATCAAGCAAACTATTTTATTGATTACCGTTGTTTGATTTCGAGGAAGGGTTGATTCCGTCTATACTTTTGACTGGATTTCATTTAGATCGAATACAAAATACCTTTGACTTTTTTTTAAATCTATTAGCATTACAAGAGAAAATTTTCACAGAAAGAAGAAAACTCCTTTTAACGGTAATAAAACCAAAGATCTAATAGAAGCCAAATTTAATTAATATACATACGTAGAAATACTTCTGGTAGAAAAATTCTTCTTATTATAAGAAAATTATCGCTTATACAATGAAACTGATTTGCTGCAAATATATACCTACTAAAATTATCCAATTTGGAACATTTAAAATAAAACTTTTTCTAGAATAACGAAAAGTAGACTACATTACCATTTAAGCAATTCTATTCTTAGGATGATATACAACCTTCTCTCATTTTTTGCATGAAAGTTTACTACTATTATCATAATCGAAGATAATTTAGAAAATATATTTACTACTATTAATCTAATTTTTCTAAATTCAGTTTGAATAAGACGAAACAATTTGATTTCTTAGATATGCAGGAAATGCCCGCTAAGCTCAAAATTGCACCTAATTTTTCTTGATACACTTGGTACAGAGCATATTCTCAGTAAAAATGTCTGCATTATCGTTTAATTTGAATTCGTCACCATCCAGCACTATCTTCTAAATTAATGTCGTTATAATCATGCTACTGGAAGGGAATCCAACTATTATTTTATTACTTTTCATGTTAATTTAAATTAAACTTATTTTATGGTATTATAGTGTTGTCAACAGAAATCGCCAAAATCCAATTAAATAAACTTTAGTTTCCTATCTTTTTCTGCAAAACGGCTCAAAACCTTTCCAACTGTAATGTTTTTTTAACAATCGCATCCCTATGTTGAGCACTGACACCCACGTTTTTATCCGCCTCATAGCACAAAAACTTCTCTCACAGTCGGCGGAGCTCACTGGGAGTAATATTGCCGCTTTAAAAATTTTATACTATTCTGTAATATTTTTTCTCAAATTTTCAGCATTCATTTCATAATTTTTTAATTTAAGCATGGTTTTTCAGCTTCCAGGACTGTATCAATTTTTAATTTTTTTTTATATAATTACTGATGAATTTAAGAAATTTGTCATCATATTTACAAGAAAACTGAGAAATTTTCAAGAAATAATCTCATGTTTTATGAAGATTAGTCTTCCCGAAGCCCTGGCGAACAAGTTTCAGTATTATATCGTCCATGCGCACGATAACTCGAGAACGCATTCACTTAAAAAGCTGAAATTTTGTACACGGACATTAAAAAAAAAGGTAAAATTAAGTTCGAAAATGAGACAAATCGGGCAACTCCTTCATGGGGTTGCCATACAAAAATTTAGTTTTTCACGATATATTTGGACACTACCTGAGACGACATAGAGAGCTGAAATTTGGTATATTGTGTTTTCATAGTAATGGCAAATAAAATATAAAAAATGGACTAAATCGGGCAATCCCTTCTTGGTGCTGCCATATAAAAATTTAGGTTTTTGAAAACGATCAGTCCTAGACATTTTTATTGTACTAAAAACTTCTTTAGAATAAGAAATCCTATAAAATTTGTTATAATCATTTTTTCTGTCCGACGAGCCGTTCTAGAAATATATGCGAGAAACCAATGCAAAAAATCAAAATTGCTCAAATGGATGACCATACGAAATTTCATACGTGCATTCATCGAGGGTATCATAAGAATTGGTCTTAGACCAATTCTAGCTTTTTCACTTATGTTTATTAACATTTTGACTTAACAATTGTTTAGTTACTTCTTAATTTTCCTTTTTGTTCTTTATTAGGGGAATAATTGGTGATGCAGCAAAATTTAGTAAAAGGGCGAAAATTTATAAATTAACGTAAGTGTATAATTTTGGGTACGCCTTCCGATTTATATATTGATTGGATATTGGAAATAGTCTATTTCGCTTGTACAAGCGAAATTGAACATTTTCGCCTACAAATATGAAAATTAGACGCAGGCTAGCATGACCAATAACCAAGAAGATCATGTAGTGCCAGTATCATACATTACGCATATTATTTTCTATATTTGAGTTAAAACAAGCATACACTGGCTGTATGGTAGGTCAGGGACTGCCCAATGCAATCGGTGTCGTGTTGAGTGGTTCGTTTCTACGTAAACAGTGTAGTGCGTTGTCGCATTATTCTAAGAATGGAAAAATGTTGGGTTGACAATAATTCTGATGGATTTATTATCAGTCGGTTGAAATGGCGAAAGTAAAGTCATAGTTAAGGTACGTTTACACTTAGATACAAATATCTGGATTTGTATCGGCACTTGTATCGCCACGTTTTCGATTTGTATATATTGAGAAATTTTTGACTTTGGTTTACATTAGACGGGAACTTGTCGATATATTTTAATTGCTTATCCGCAAGAGTTAGTAATGTTTTAATGCATACCATGATGAGGTATATACTTCATCAGTTCCGCAGCCGGATTTTTTACTAACATTAATTTTTCCGAGTTCTGTGTTCAATTGACTTTTTATATTATGCCACTTATTATCAATTTAATTTTTTCGTACATTTTAACTCCTGAGCGATTTCTTCTAACTTATCATTTTTTTTCATTAAAGTCTTTAAATGGTTTTGACCTGACCAAATATTACATTTTCTTATTTTTCTATTAGAAGTAAGACCTTTTCTTTTGACCATGATGTCATGATTTTTAATTTAATTCAACCGCCCGTACTACAGAACTAAGCACACGATAAACTGCACTTCAAAACTAAACGCAAAAGTATAGCGAAAAGTCAAACCAAAAACAAAATCAACATATACATTTGTGTCATGCACAGCCAAATGAATGAGCATTTGTATTTAATTTGCCTCCTAAAAATCCCGATACAAGTGACTAAGTGTAAACTATTGGGAATTTATCTTGAAAAGAAAATTTTTTATAATTTGAATATTCTTAAAAGAATGAATGACTTGGGAAATGTGAGAGATACTGGTATGAAAAAAGGCATATCCTACAGCATAGATGCGTTTTATTAATTTGATGGCGCTTTAATAGATGTATGTTTGCGGTTTATTATGAGTAATGAATGCTACTTATTGAGTGGCGCTTCATTACAAAATCACTTTTCACAATTTTGGAACCAACTACAGATGTAGGCACAGCTCAGTATTATATAATTTCGTTATGCTTTCAATATTATGTCCTCATGCTTGCTTGCTTGAAATTTAAATATAATTTATCGATTACTTGGTATCTACTAATTTTGGATCGTAATTTCCCGGGGGTGGGGGGGGGGGGGCACCGGTGCGGTTCGGTTTCACTGGTGTGGGCCGTCCCACCCATGCACCTACCTAGCTACGCGCATGGCTCCCATGTCACTAGTAGTTTTTATAATTCAACTTGACGTATGTACCGTAACAGCTGCTTCATTCATTCTTCTTTGATAACAAGTTTGACCAACTTGATTCAAATTTTCGCAAATCTACAAAATCGCTTCACTTTAAAGATTTCAGTAATATGCTCTAAGTTGATCCATTGTATGAGTATACTTTGTAAAAAAGAAAAAAAAAGTGTTGAGTACATATATCCTTATTTTTGCAATCTTGTTTCCATATCTCCTGAGGTCTGTGGGATTCAGGATATGAATTACGTAGATATGATGAATATTGATGACATAGTCTATTTTAAAATTGTGAGTTGTGAGGTTAAGACTACCTATATTTTCCTACAATAGATTTTGGCCAACACATATTTCAGTATATTCTGTATCACACTTTAAAACAGTAATACGTCACTTATCAAAATGTGTCTTTTCTAATTTATCTTCTTGATGTATTCCCGTCCTTACAATTCATCATTACTCTCCCACTTCTGTATTTGTTGAAAGATTACTTACTGCCTGTGAATCGAATCCCAGAGAAATAACAGACCGTATTGAAATCTGGTGAAGCCACACAAATTTTCTAGCACAAATAACACCTTTTGTGTGTCACTAATTGCAATTTCCTTTGAACAGAAGTTGCCTTTATTCCAGGACAACCTGTTTCTTGTATTCACTTCCAGTTTTCTTATTCAAATTGGTCCTACACCGAATCAGAGGAGCATATCAAAATAAGACGAACGAATATCCTGCAAGAGAGTGGAATCGAATCAGACAACCCAAACAATTAATACCCTTCAATTTCCCGAAGAATGTATTTAGCTATGTATCTTGTGCGGGTTCATTAATTAAGTCAGAATGAAAGTGAGATAATGAGTCAAACACCAATGAAATGATGCACGGATGAATGTAATGGAGTTAATGGGATTGGAAAGGGAATTGGATGGGTTTCCGGGGAGAAAGGTGGTGAGTAAGAATATTCTCTTGTACTCCATCCCTTAAATGGCACGTGCGCCTATACCTTTGTTCAAGTTTCGAGGATTTTCTCCTGTCAGAGAAGACCTAGTATCTTTGCTCAACACAAGCACACTAAACTGCTCTCTCCACAATGGAAAAACTTTAAATTAAAATGTCACACTTTGAGGGTGGTTGTTCGCACGTGACTTCACACTGTTCGATTTGGCTATGGCTAGCCACTTTCTATTAATGCGATGTCGCCTCAAATGTCATGAGTCGACATTTGGGTTGGAACTCACCTTTTTGTCCTGACCGTTACAGCTACCACACGGGGAATACCCCCTATGGATTTTTCCTTTAAAAAAGATTGAAAAACTTCAAAGCTATTCTGTTGGATACTTTTGAGACCGTGGATGGGTGGGAGATAAGTTTTTGTTATTTCAAATAATTTTCGAAATTCGATGGTGGGCTCAGCAAATGGAAAATTAGTTTCATTTCGAGTAATTTAAGGAGACGTGAGTTTAAGAATTTGTTGTGTTATATTAAGACGCATGTTATTATATTTCGATTGTAAGCATTATGTAGGGTGTCTCTGATAAGTAGACTGTTCTTACATATAGTGAAAATTGGGGCCGAGACAAGAAAAAAATTATCTCAGAGCAGGGGAATTAAATGCGTCGTGAGGGCGGTAGGAGGAATTAAAAATGATTTTTCATATTTTATGAGTTCTGCACAGTGATATAAGCTTTAACAGTATACCCAATCACGATAATATTAAATTTAACAAGACCACAGCCTCCAGTTTGAAATGATTTAATATTCTGTATCCAAAACGCAGCCCTCTTTGTGCATTTTTCACCTTTACCTCAGCATATCTACGTCACATCTCTACACCTGAATATGGATGCCGTGGTAGGTAGTGCTGAATATAGGTTGCATGTGGTAGACAGAGGTTCTTAAGAAAATTCCTGAACTGGCTTATGCCGGCGTGACTCTCATCGTTTCTATCACCAAATATAGTCGTCATGGACTGACATGCTTGATATTTTCCGACTATCTTCAACGAAGGATTCCTCTGGTACATGGATAGGTACAAAACAGAGATAGAGAGCGTGAGAATGGGTGATATGCTAGATTCTTCCCCGCCGAGGTTTATGCCATACTGACCTGTGCCAAAGAGAGCTTTCAACAATAAAAGCATATTTATCTTCTCTGACAGCCAGGCAGTAATTAGAGATATTAGTGTGCAGCACTATAAACAGGGTCAATGGTAAATCCAAACCATCCTTGTGGAATGTGGGGAGGCTGTTTAATGCAGCCAAGTTATGTATGTAGCGTTCAGTCAGACTGTTCCAAATATAATCATAAAAGGGGTAGATATTTCAAGAAGGCGATAATATTGGCAAAGCGATCCCCATGCACGTACAATGCAATTGATGTGATTTTCCCAGATAAGTGTCCTGTTAAATAAATACCTAAACTACGAAGAATTGAATAGATGTGCTATTATTATTACTAATGGAAAACAATTATTCTGTTAAGACTTGTACTAGAAACAATTATAGCACTATAGCCCATTATCAATTTCCCGTTGATTAATTACCCTAACTAGCTAAACTAATTAAATGTATTCAAACGACTAAGAGCTAGAGTTATACTGGTTGTACACGTCCAGTTAGGTACGTAACTATTAAAAAGGCTGTGAAAAGTGGAAGGTGGAAGTCTAAGTTACACAGATGAACTGTGTAGTTGCTCAGCTCAGAACAGGATCGAGGATGAAATAAAATGGAAAAATGAGAAAATGGACTGGCCACATTCTATGACTTGAAGGAAACAACATTGCCAAGTAATCACTGAATTAAAATCGTCAAGGAATCCCCCACATGAGGAGATTAAGATCTACGTTTAGAAGAACCAGACAACTAGAAGGTGGAGCTATTGGAGTGAACTGGAAGTTGTCATGTAGAATAGAATCCGTTGGAGAAGCCCTACTTTCATCGCTAAGGAAAGAAATGAGTTGATGATGATAGAATATGAAGAGTAGGATGTGGAATTTCATTAATTACATTCGCTTGACAATTGTTAAGCTCTTATTATAATTTAAAAAGGAAACTGGGTACAGGATAACTTCATGTCAATGTTTTGTTGAGAAAAGCGTGCTGTGTCATTATCAACTTCAATTAGCATCAACAAAATCAAAACCTGTTCACCATCTGCAAAGTGTACATATGTTTAGATCATACATGTTTACTTCGAATAACAATGGTTCATCCAGTTGATTTGAACTACCTTACGTTGTGTTCGTTAAATATGATGCAAGTAAAAACATATGTACAACGCAAAGTAAAAATGTGTCGAAGAAACTGGACACCATTGAATATATTCATAGGAAATTTGATTTAATCTTTGTATGTTCGAGCAGATCACCGAATAACAATATATTGAGTATTTGCTGTTAAATAATGGAAAGCTATAGATTCGACACGCATGTAAATTTTTATATAAGAAACATATGCTTTGTCGTATTAATAACAATAACTTTTAAAGCTAGATTTTGCGATAAAGCTTTACACTAGGTAAATATATACACAGGGCTGTTAAGATATGGTCGGAACTAAGTTTTGCTTACACATAGAGCAAAGGTTTGCTTACACACAGAACCGCACCACTACCTTCACTAAAAATAAAGATAAAGTTTCTTTGTAGAACGCGACAAGGCCACGTCAAATGGGGGCTCATCAAGAGTTTTAGACCTTTTACTCTCCCCCATGAAAAGGGTTGAGAGCTAAGAGATTCTTATTACTGAAACTTACACAACTAAGCAAATCGACAAAACAGCATTTATGTTGTACTTCAAAGGGGTTTCAAAGCCCAATGGCGCTGTTATAATAATAATAACAATCTTCCATTATCACATAAAAAAAAATTCTATACCACCCTTTACAAAATTCAAATCTACAAAACACATCCTTAAAGGCTAACAAGCCGTTGATTACAAGACTCCGAGTAGCTGTTAATATCTTTTTCCGGGATAAAAGCTTACTCTTCTTCTGGACTAAATCAACCGGAAACCTAAAAACATTATTTTGCTCGAACATGAACATGTAAAGAAGGTCCTTATACGCCCCACACTCGCCATTCTCATCTGACTGATAACGCCGAGTAAATTGAGTTATTACATGAAACGTCTGGCCAGAACATTCAAGCAATAAATCATAATTTTCCACGCTGTTTGGTGCAGTCGAATCGTTGCCTGTACTCAGGATGTGATTTAAGGAGGAGGAAATAAGAAATTAAGCGCTTAACCAGGACATCTGGTTTGAAGGATTTTAGCATTTTAGGATATTCGGTGGGTCTGCTCTTATATGCATCAATTAGAGCTACATAAAGTCCATGAAATTGCAACATAAGGGGAGTCAAATATGTGGATAAAATTGAATGCTTCTGACATGACGTGGGGACTACTCAAGGAATAAGAAACGTATCAAGGATAACGGTTGATTGTTATGTCATTTTGAGGGAAATTAAAATCCAGACAAATTTGTAGACATTATGTTCAAACGATTTTCTTTGGTCAATCTTTCAGAATTGGATCATAACACGATACGTTACATCTGTTTTTAAGACAATTATGGATAATTAACAGAACCGAAGTATTATGGGCCTATTCGAATCCAAGTCTTCGTTTTCATCTCCTTCTTGTTTTAACAGCCATTGACGTTACACAGTAATATCAGCTATTATAAAATGTAGACGAAGATGAACCCTACTCGTCCAAATTCGTGAGCTTAGCTTGATATTGAACGTTTTAGGAGCTTTTACTGTTATACATGATATATTTTTAGCGACTCGAGTTATAATGCTCTCCAATAAGCATAATGCTTAATTTTTTCAGCGTTAGCCATTTTTCCATCGAGCTCAAGACGAAGCTAACCTGTCCGAATTCATTTTCTTAGCTTGATTTCACAGTTGTCTATTTAATAGTCAAGACGAATTTTGCCTCGACAATCAAGTCTACTTATCTGTTATACAAACTAGCAAAGCTCGATGGCATGAATGACATGAATTCGGATAGAGTTTGTCTCGGTGTTACATCACTAACTTTTATAACAAAACGAGTAAGTCTTCCTGATATCAAACTTCCTAATTAGATTTATAGTTAATTGTGTTTTACATTTTATTTTAAATAATGTCGATGCCGGCTCTCAACTTTTACCACTATATACCATGTTCGTTCCTTCAAGGATTTCGAATACAATTATTTGTCACTCTTTTTATATTTTTTTGTCAGCCCCAAAACTCGTTACAACTTTGGGAAGAAGATACAAATACTTTCTGAAGTTTTTTTGTGGATTTGTAATAATTGTATCCAACAAACATGAATAATTTTAATTCCACAATCCCTACTCAGGATTAATATCAATAATTTTCATATTTTTTATTGAAAATCAAGAGTTTCATGTTTAAATAAGGAAAAGGAACAATATTTTTTATGCATGATGAATGCTTATAATTTCTGGGCATGTAATGATAAACTTTAACATTTAATTGCATACTTAGTAAATTGCGGTTAGATAGCTTAATTACAATTGCTGCTACGTGGTAATTCTGGCAATATTATGGAATCCAGACAGCACTGTTTATTCAAAATTCAAAATATTAATTCAATTAACAGAAACTTAAGTTACCAGGAGAAAACAATCGTGGTATTCGACATATCGTAGCGCAGCTAATATTCCTTATAACCTTAAGCCCTTCAGACCCAATTTATAGCTAAAAACCAAAGTTTTGCATGGCAACACCAGAAAGGATTTCCTTATTTAATAAATTTTTGAACTCGTCTGCACAATTTTTATGAAAAATTCTAAAACTATAATTTTTTTTAAAGGGACCATGTGAAAAATTTCAGCTCTCTAAGTGAACGCGTTCTCTGTTAAAGATCTTATAACCGAAGTAATTGAAGCAGAAACTGTGACCGGTTCAAATGAGGGCAGCACAGCCTTCTGACACAAATTTACGCTATCAACGCATTCCAGTATGCCACCGCATCAACTTAATGTAAAAGTTGGTGCAGTTGTAATGTCAGTTCGTAATTTAAGGAGTATTGTAACAAATACATATTTTTATAAGTAACATTCTTAATTCCTTTCGGAAATACTTTTTGTTATGTTTTATTCCTCACTTTCCGGGTCACTCTCACTGTCCGACCGACTTAAATAAAAAATGAGAAAAGAGAAGAAACCCCAGATTGAGAATTGAAGTACATTTGCTTTGAAATTTACATTTATAGTGTGAACTAATATTCCATGGTAGTCTGAATAATATTTAACGTAGACACAAACCAACCCAAGTTCCTTTATTTCGAATTCTTCCCCAATATTATTCCGAATTCTTCTCCAATGTGATTGCTCATTTAAACCTGAAATTAAGGGAAGAACTAAACATATTTTCTTACATTGCAATTGATATGGCTCCTACTATTATCTGCAAATATCATCAACCTCATTACAGATAATCTTACGAGCATCGATTAATCGTAAAACATCGCCAGCAGGTATAGACAACGATATAAATGTGTACTGAATTTGGAAATCGCATTTGGCTTGTCATCCCCCTTACATCCGAGCACTATAAAAGGGTAAGCAGATTGGATGCATTTCCATTTTTTGTAACCTAGTTTTTAGAGTAATAATACTTCAATAGCAATTTTAAAAACACACTGTAAATAATAATTAGAAAACATTGTAATAAGCTGGTAAAGACCAAAATATAGTCTGTAGCATATAATTAGCAAGTAATTCTATATATATATATTTTTTTTAAGCTTCAAAACATGTTAATAATAGGCACAATAAAGTTGACTTTCTCAAAAAAAATTGATGCATTTCCTCTTTGAGATCGATACTTTAAAGTGTCAACATCAACAATCCTATCCATTCCCCAAATCTTCCTGGCTTGGATTGAGAGCTATTCCGAGTTGGGCTTTAGACTGCCAAGCACCTTCTATTGTTGTTTAGTGGCCTTGCGTTGAGAAGCATTCTTGGCTGGGCTTTGTACCGCTAACCATTTATTACCTCTTCTCCTACCTCACGGTGAGATTTATTGTTGGATGGGCTTCGAACTGAGAAGCATTTCCTGGTGTTGTTTTATGGCGTCGCGTTTGGCTGGGCACAGACAGGACGCCAAGTAATACTTATTATTAATTTTAGAAATATCGTATCTCAGACTGGAATACATTGTTATGTGTATATTTGGTGAGTTAAATTATTATCTCAGATATAACTATCATTGTACATAATTGAACTACTTCAACAAATGGCAGTACGAGGAGACACTTCTTTTATTTAAAGATCTGTCCGATTTATAGATCACTACACGTTAGAGCTGCATACAGCTTAAACATTCACTGTCTCTATGTATATTGATATGTAAATATAAAATATTTTACCGAACCCACTAATTATCGAGATAAATTACTTATTTTAATTTTTTTGATTATGGTTTAATGTGTATAAACAAACACTGATAGCTTGGTGTCATAGCTTTAGGATTATATTTAAGTTTATTATTATCAAAGGTATTGTAAGTATTTAGATTTTTTGTTTTAGGTAAGATTTTATATATCGATAGTTGGTTGTTTTATTTGTGATCTTCGTTTGTGCTTATAACCATATAGGGGAACCCAACATATAAAAACAGGATATCGTGTAAAAAGGGGCACTATAGGTGGTGTTTTAGTCCTCTTATATTATTTAATCTGTTCGGGGTTCACCCCATCTTCCGACGGTAAGACAAAAGAAACTTTACTTTATAGAAGCTAATAAGGACGATATAAAGTTAATACTGGAAGCTAGAGCTCCAACCTGAAACTATTAGATTTGCGATATTATAAATAAAAAATTAGGTTTTAGATAGGCGTAGAATCTGTCATATACATATATAGTAAGTACCGAAATTTCGAACTTTCGAGAGAGTCGATAGAATCGATGTGAGTTGAACAACAGTGTAATTCGCTCAGGAATATTTTCGAGAATTTGGGGTTGAGGTAATTGGACGTTTGATGGAGTCATTGTTAATATCAGGATATTATATAAAATAAAATTTGTCGAACGAAAAATAGAAAAAATAATAAAACGAAAATGAAAAAGAAAGAAAGTGGATTTCCAAACTTTAATTTATTCACAATTCTCAAAAGTACAATTTACCGACTTAACCGTATTCTAAACTTATGGTACCTCGCTGTGTCGTTGACTGCTGCTGGCGGCGGCTCCCAAATATTTGTGTTGTTGTGTGTCGTTTTTTGTTTGTTTTTGCCTTCAGCATGCAGAATTTTACTTAGATTTCGGCAACATTCGTGGATTAAGAGCAAATCGGTTTTCGCTGTACTGCCACCTTAACTCAAAAAATCCGGCAATTCTTGCGCTAAGTGAAACCAAGGTCATTTCTGATGCTGATATTAATCGGCGGAGGGGGGGGGGGTGGAACAATTTGTTGACCGGCTTACCTCAAGGAATCGCGTGGTATACCGGAAGGTATCTGATCTGAATCACCCTGTATAGTTAGAAATAAAATTTCTATATGGCAACCCTATGAAGGAGTTTCCCGATTGGTCCCATTTTTGAACTTAAATTAAAATTTTTTAAAGAAAGGCTCGTGCACAAAATTTCAGCTCTCCACGTCGATGCGTTCTCAGGCAGTTTTCAAATAAATGTTGAAATTCAAATTTTTATATGGCAACACCAAGAACGGGTTGCCAAATTTAGTCCATTTTTGAACTCGTATTTACTATTGCTATGAAAACACCGTGCACTAAATTTTAGATCTCTACGTAGACGAGTTCTCAGGCAGTGTTCAAATATATTGTTAAAAACGAAATTTTTGTATGACAACCCTACCAATTTAAGCTCTCCACGTCCACGTGTTTTCAGGCAGTTTTCAAATATATAGTGAAAGACCAAAGTTTTGTATGGCAACACCAGGAATGAGTTGCCGCTTCCAATTTTTCTTTCCCTACAAACCTTGTCCTGACAATTACAAACACAACAACAATAAAATCTTTAATTTTTTCCCTGACGGGAATCGAACCTACACTTGTTAGAATCGGTCAAGATAGAGAATAGAAGAATTCTTAAGAACTTTTTATTTTTAATGATTCTAAATTAAATCATAAATACCAGAAGAAAAATCATCTGTCTCGTTAGCTCAGTGGTAAGAGCAGTCGCCCGGCAAGCGGAAGGTCCCGGTTTCAAACCCCGGACGAGGCGGTTGTTTTTACTTCTTGTATTTATGATTTAATTTAGAATCATTAAAAATAAAAAGTTCTTAAGAATTCTTCTATTCTCTAACAATAAAATCAGTCAAATCGGTCGAGCCGTTCTCAAGTGATGATGTAGCATAGATGCGGCAATTGATTTTTTTTTTATATAGATAACTACACAAAATTTGTAATATTGAAAGAATGTGAATATAATAATAATAACTCAAAACTCGCAAATAAAATATTCATTTGAAATTGTCCGTAGACAATTAGACCAGAAAATAGCCACTAGAGTTATGCTAGGGTCTTGGTAGATTGTACTAATCCAACTAAAGTTTGACTGCGCTTAATTCCGGTTATTGACATTCATATTCCAAGAATTCGGCTCGGTTATGTCAATTTCAAATGGAATTTGGAATCTAGTTTAGAAATTTGATAAAAATGTTTTAAAGAAATGAATCTCTTTTTATAATATTGAATTAAACGCGACAATGAATAATATATATGCTTTTAATTTCGTATTGGGTAACGCAAAATGAAGGGCTTTTGTTAATGCCATTGAGTTTCAATAAGTGTTCGAATTTCTTACATTTTTCATATATATTTGATTATTCGTATCGAAATTATTACTGTAACTGATTAGAAACTCCTTTGCTTAAGATACAAATAATGTTTTCATTCTCATTGAAAAATGTTACAAAAAATGATCAATAGTACAAAAATGATAAGTGTAAAAGATGCATTTAAAAATGTTTTATAAAAATTCTGTATCAACCAAACTGAAAAATTTCTTTCTCAATTATCAAATTTCTCAACATCAACTAAAATACAAAAGGTGTCTTAAATATTGCAATAAATGTTAATGATGCCTTTTAGAATCAAAACTTTGCCAGTTTTCTAAAATGTGTCAAAAGTGTGAAGCCACAAGCAGCTGTCATATTTAACATTTCGGTACAATCGCATTGCAATTTATGGGATAAGTATAAATAATAAAATATTTATAGAGTTTTAATAACGCCGTTTAAGCTTGTGAGTTATTTGGAAGGTGGAAAAATTTCTTCAAATGTAGACTCAAATAATTAAGGGATACTATTTTGGCCTTCAACTCAAAGAGAGACTGAAATACTTCGCGCCGATGCAAATAGAGTTCCGGATGATAAATGGACCCAGAGTGTAAAATCAAGGTTCTTGATACTGAAGCCTTAAAAGACGAACTAGACTTAGAAAAAAAGTACATCGAATTGGCCAATTCAGAGAGCGAAGAAAGGTAAGCTCGTGTACATAATGGTAGTATAATTCGGTCTTCATAATTATTATCTTGAAGGAAGTTCTTAACAAAGAAGCAAAAAAGAAATCATCTGGCCAAATTAAATGTAGTTAACCAGTCAAAAGACTTTAATCATTTCAGTGGATCTTTAAAGACATCAGCTATCGTAGAATTGCAGCCATTGCCATCATCATCACCGTATCGTCCGAATGGAATGGAAAAATGTGTAACCAACCATTATGCAGAGAATAGGGTAATTTCGTCATATTTCCTGCAGCTTATGAAAGACTTACTGCCTATATAAACGATACTGAGAGCATGGAATCTCATGCAGAGGCTCATGAAATCACAGATGATGCCGACTATGAGGGTGAAGCCTCATATGAGAAAAACATCGGCTTAACCGCTATCTCTTTTGAGGAATTCCAAAATTTTGAAAAAAAAACATTACTCAGGAATTGACCTGTCACTCAATTCCTGAGTATTGTTTGATATGTTGGATGCAAAGTATTCAACAATTATTATGGAAATCGTGCAAATTAATGCCAAACTGGACAAAATATTTGAAATTCTTTCAAATCCAAAATCAGCTGAGGGCAGCCAAAATGACAATCTCGAGAATGACCTTATATCAAAAATTTCATTACCTTTGAGAGCTCATGAGGATGTAATAAATTTAGAAAAAAGATATTGAAGGAGCTAAATCGCACTTTAAAGATAAAGATTAAGTTACGTCATACAAAAATTCCAAATTTTTTAGATTGCCAAACTATTTCATATAGGACAAACAAAATATAACTGGACTGGTACAGGAAAACATAAGAAACCAGATGGAGACAAATTCGTTGGACCTGTTCTTTTATGTTGTGTCACTGTCACAGCTGACAATACATACACAAGAATGCAGAATGAAGATTGCTTTAAGATTAACCTGCGCAGGCATTTCAACCTATTACGGAAAGGTAAAAGGTATACATAGACACGATGAACTAATTATCCTTCTACTATATTTATCCACACAGTAAAAAATTCGAAGTTGCATGAACATCGAACGGGCGTCCAATAAGGTCAGTACATTTTCGGAGTACATTTGTCCCTTTACAGCAGTGTAATTAGTAATTATTTTTACTCATAAATATAATTGTATCAAACTCCGGCATAGGATAATTATTACTGTGTATAGTGAATATCTAGAGCTTCTTTAGAAGTATGATATATACTCCGATCGTAAATGCATTCCAAACCATTATTTTGTGTAATTTTAGACCGTATCGCGTACAAATCTGATTGCAATGTTTCCTTCGGACAGGAATTGCTGAGTTGAAATTGCCGTTATTGAAAAATAAAAATATTTTGATTTTAGATAATATCGAAAACTGTTAACTCCATCGAAATAAAATAGTTTTACATATATATGATCTAAATTTAAAATATTTTTAGTGTGCTATCAAAGAAGAAATGCACCCTTACTTTTGTGCAACTCAGCTCCAAAGAAATTTTCGAAGATGTTTTACGTGTAAAAAAAAATTAAAACTAATACTATCTTGACACTTGAAACTTGCACTAAACTTGCTTCTACAAATACAAATACAGTTGAGTTACACTGAACGGAGTTTTAAAATAAATATTTTCGAAGTTTTCCTCCGGATAGAGCTCTACTAGGTGCTTTTGTTATCCGGATGGATAATATTTTTGCGTTTTTCATACAAAACAAGTCTCATTCGATTATAGAGGGGAATTTTTACATCATTCGGGGTAAGAAATATAAAACTGATCATGGGGTACAAATTATTTAAAATTATCCGGAATGGATTCAAAATTCAGGTTATCCAGCAAGCGGGGTAAATTTACACCGATATTTTTTTACTGTGTATTTACGTAAAATGTTCATTCTTACAAAAAAACTGAAACAAGTTGAAATGAAACATCGCTAAATGTGGAAAACCATCAACAGATGGATAATTGGAATTAAATAAACTGGGAATATTATTGCTTTCATTGACGAAACGTGGTTATATTCTGACTTATTGCCACTTCTCGTGGAAATACCTGGCTACACGCTGTTTCGTAATGATAGGAAAAATCGATTGGGTGGTGGTGTGGCAATTTACGTGAAGGGCTACCTTAAAGCAAAGCTTGTCCTTTCATCAAAGAATGTATTAGTATAGAGGTTAAGTCACGAAGCGAAAAATGTGTATTGTGCGCAGTATACTGCCCACCTAGATGCTTTGATGTCAATAACGCTATGGAATTTGAAAACTTGATGTCACGTATATCCCAGACGTATCCAAATGTCATTCTAGGAGGAGATTTTAACGTACATTTGTGTCGCCAAGATAATCACAGGGATCGATTTCTGCATTTCTTACAGACTCTAAACCTAAGTGTCACTAAAATCTTTCCAACTTATTTTAATGCAACCAATCCCTCGTTACTAGATCTTCTTTTGGTTACTGATAGAGATAATCAACTTGATCCACCTAGTACAATGGATCAGGACATTCTCTTCCTAAGCTATGATATCCCAGAATCAAGTCGTGTACTCATACCGTGATTTTAACAGCATTGATGAAAGTTCTTTATTTGAGGAATATTTTGACCTTGGGATAACATATTTTTGTGTGATTCAGTAAACACTCAAGTTGAGATCCTCTCCTCCCTTATTGAGTACCTCTATGCAAAATATGTACCTATTAAAAGGAAATGCAAGCTTGTTTGCAGGGGTTGTCCGTGGTTTTCACCTCATATTCGATTTTTCAATTCTAAGCGTAATTACCTGTACCAACGGTGGAGGCGTACTCAGACCAATGAGGCACGAGTTTTATATAAGGCTGTCCGCAACAAAGTGACTTCAGAAATTAGGCGTGCAAAACGACAATATTTTGGCCCCAAATTTGACCAGAATCTCAGGTCTAAAGTTTTGTGGTGAAATCTACGCCATGCAGGTGTCTGTGGAGTTAAAGGAATAAAACTACTTGTGATTTAAATCCCGAAGACTTAAACATATTTTTCACGTCTATCAGCTCTGCCCACAGTGGTAATCAATTGCCTGCTTTTCATATATCAGCTGGTGAGTCCAATTAAGTCTGAGGCAGCTTGGCCTGATAATCTTCCACCTAGGTCAGGAGTCGGCAACCTGCGGCTCGCGAGCCACATGCGGCTCTTTGGATGTGAAGCTGCGGCTCTTTAGTTCCATACGCGAATATTATTTATTTTATCAAAAAGAAAAAAAATTTAAAAGTTGTTCTGAATTGATTAACGCGGATTAGGGACCGATTCTATCTCTCAGTTACTTGTACTCAGTGATGCCACTTGGATACAATTGTATCATTTTGGATACATTTTACTTGAAATTCTTGAAATGGATACTTTGATACCTTCTTTTAGAGATGGATACATTTTTTTATTTTAAATTAATTTTTAAACATATTTATATATTCTCAATTCAATATTTATTAAATGTTCATTTAATTTGAATTTTGAATCCTGAAATACTTTGCGTACAGAAAAAAAACTATTCTTCCTTTAATTGATACTTTTCCAAACATTACTACAAATCGGAAAGCAATTTTTAATGAATTGCGTAAGCTTTCTGTTCAAAAATATTTAAATTTTAACGACGATATTGAATTTTTTTGCCAAATTTAAGCATTCAGAAAACATACGAACAATCGGTGCTTGAAGATTTAGGTAATTTTCTTCTGTGTATTTGAAGTTTGCGGCATAGTTCAGCTCAGATCAACCTAATAAAAAATAAAAAATATCTAATAATTTACGTTGACAACCATTGATTCGAAAATCTTAGCGAAAGAACTTGAATCAGAATATTTTGCTCAACTGGAAAAGAGGTTTTTGGTTTTTTATTAGTTATTTGTTAGTACCCAGAAAAAGGTTATGTTTATTTATTTTGTATTTTAAAAACTTATAATGATTGTAAAATACGATACCGTAACTCGAATAGCTGAATCTAAAATGAGCTGAATCTAAAACTGCAAAGAAAGGGAAACCCAGCCTATGTTTTGGTAGAAGAATTGGTTTATTTTGAAGAAAAATTAAAGATATTCAGAGCGGTAAATTACTTCATTTTTAATTTCTAAAGCAAAATCGCGATAAAACCAGTGCAACTGTTGAGACGAATTACTTCAGTACAGTTATAAAAAAAATTAAAGATGAATTTGCTGACAGATTTGAGCAATTCAAAACCAACAAAACCGCTCTAGAATTCATAGTAAATCCTCTCAACACAAATAGTAACGAAATCCACATTGAGCCATTTGGAATTGATACTGGATCTGCAGAAATGCAATTGATCCATTTAAAAAGTAAAGCTTTTTGGAGTGGACAATTTACAGAGTTGAAAAGCAAGTTGGAAGAGTTGGAGGTCCAGATTGCTACAGTGAGGTGAAGAAGTTGGCATTTGGAGTGCTGACTATCTTCGGATCGACATAATCGTGCGAGCTAGCGTTCTCTTGCATGAATGTAATTAAAAGTAAATTAAGAAACCAACTAACAAATGAAAATTTAGAGTCGTGTTTGAAACTTAAAACAACAAGTTATGAGCCAAATTTATCCAAAATTTCTAAAACCACGCAAAGCCAACGGCTCCCATTGAATTTGTTTGCTCAATTGTTTGTTATTAAAATACAAGTTAGTGTTGTAAGTAAATGTTTAATTGTTTTAATTTTTTACTTAAATAATAAGTAATTAGCTAATAATGCCATTTATATTATCTAATTTGTTGTGAAGAACACTACTTATATATGAATAAATAGATATTTTTTCTTAGAAATAAATAGGTTAGTTTTTTTTTTATCAAAAAACTTAATTTATGCGAGTAGGTATTATTTATTGTTGGCAAGAAAAAATTGTGTGGCTCTTTAAAAACTTTGAAATTTTGTAAATTGTAATTTTTGACTCTTCCGACTCAAAAGGTTGCCGACCCCTGACCTAGGTTCATTAAGCTTTTATTTCCACTTATTGGTAAATTCGTTTTTCATATAGTGAACTCATGCTTTACATCATCCTGTTTTCAGCTGCCTGGGAGATGGCAACAGTCCTTCCTATTGCAAAGAATTCTTCTCCTGAAACACCAGCTGACTTCCGCCCAATAAGTTTATTGTGTTACATATCCAAAGTCGTAGTAAATCTATTATATAAGGAGATAGTCGAATTCGTCGAGGCCAATAATTTTCTTGCAGGTTGTCAATCGGGTTTCCAACGCTTGCACAGCTGTGAGAATGCAGTTCTGACCTCTGATTTGAGGAAGCCTTTGGATCAGGACAAGTTTAGTGTTTTTGTACTTCTGGACTTCCTTTAATTTTAGTAGTTCTGCCATCGCTCTGGTAAGGGATTTCTTGGAAGACCGCAGCCAACGAGTGCATATTGATAATAATTCATCTTCTGCACTGCCTTTACTTTGTGGGGTGCCTCAAGGTTCAATTCTGGGACCTTTGTTATTCAGCTTATTTATCAATGATCTGCCAGATGTAGTTCAAGATTTACAGATTCACTTATATGCCGATGATGTACAACTCTACTTAAGCCGACCGATCGGTATTCTTGAAGACTGTATTGAACGTATAAATTGTGATTTGGAACGAATTAACACCTGGCCAAATGTAATCGCTTGATACTGAATCCTGCAATGTCTCATTGCATTAAATTCTACAATAACGGGTTAATTGAAATTCCACCAGTGACTTTAAATAATGTTTCGCTGCCTATTGTAAATAAAGTTAAAACGCTTGGAGTTGTCTTGAATCAACACATGACATGTTGTGATTACATTAAAGCCGTGGTCAGCAAAGTTTGTGCAGGGCTCCGATGTCTATGGCTTTCATCGGGTCTGCTGTCTGTTAGCATGAGCTTACAATTAATGAAAGCTTTAATCTTGCCCCACTTCACCTACGGCAGAAATGTGTTTCCCAAGCTGGATGTGCATATGTGCCAGGAAAGTCACAGTAGCATTCAACGACTGTAATCGATTTGTTTTTGGGCTGCGAAGATTTGATCACGTTTCGCCTTTCCTTTCGCGTTTGCTCGGATGCTCCTTGGCCACTTATTTGAAGAGGCGAGCTTTGGTTTTCTTATATTCTCTTCTTAGCTCGAACAAACCAGGGTACTTATGCGAATTATTTCAATTTACAACGTCACAACGTAACAGGAACATATCGATTTCATAAGTCCTGCATGGAAGGTTCTTATCTTGTTCAAGTAGGTCGTTTATGGAATAATCTTCCGTTGAATGCTCAGTGTGTTGGCACTGTCGGCGCGTTTAAGAGATGCATTGATACACACATAATTTAACACTATTATTTCCTTTTTTTAGTTAAAAAAGTTTTACTACGAGACTACTAGAAAATAAGTCTCGTAGTAAAACTTTTTTAACGAAATTTAACTTCCTTTTTAATTAATAAGAATTTGCCTGAACTTCCTTTAAGTTTTTAATTCTTATTTTAAGTAGTTACTTTTCTAGCACCGCTTTATATAACGTACAAGAAAAGATGTGAACTCTTGAGTACAATAACCGCAAATAAATATATTATTATTATTGACATCGATAATAAGGACAAATTTAATGAAAATGGCATGAATTGTTGTAGCTACAGTTTTATTTTACAGCACAAAGCAGAAGATTTTTTTCTTATATACCTGAGGTATATAAATTTTTAAATACATGTTTTTCGAAAAAAGATATTTTAGTTTCTTTGATATTATTGCAATACTTCTAATCAAAGTTGTCAAAACACAACTTCCTCGGCCAGGCTGAAGTACGGTTTTTTTCATATACACATTTAATTAGAAGTATTAGAATAATATAAAGTATGAAAATTAAGATTTCTTTCGACCAGATCCCTGAATTGTTACTTGATTATAACTAATTAAAGCATATTATAAAAGAGCATGCGTTCATTTAATTCTACTGAACTATGTATTTTAAATTGTATTAGTAACATTATATTTTCCATTTTATTATGTCTAAGCTGTATAATTTCTGCATACTTTCTTTGCCAAAGGACAAGTATATATTAAGATATGACGAATTTATTGACCACTCAAAGAAGTCGACACATTTTCTAATACTAACACCGCAAATGCATATGTAATTCTTGTACACGTTGCGTATATCATTTTAACAATTGCATTGTCCATGTTCGAAGCTGCTACTGGAAATATTTCCACTAGATCTATGGGTAGTTTGACAAGTGGTGTAACATTCTTATGATGATCTTCATCTGATTGTTTTCGGAAACTCTCATCAGTTTTTAAACGTGCATCAATACGAGGATAACTTTTGAGTCGAAGAGCTCTGCCATATTCTCCAATCACTTTGCATTGGGAGAATCCATGATAGTGGTTAAAGACTACTATGCCTGGGAGGGCAATATTTTTGCAAAATTTTAGACATGAATTGACCTTTAATTTAATATAATTCCAACTTTTGATAAAGCATTTTGCTGACGTATCACAAATGAAGCTTATCATATCGTTGATTAGTATTCCTTTTTCCAAAAGATCTTTCATTTCTTTTATGAACGATGATAAACTTGTAACTTGGGTTTTGTTTGGCCGCAATACATACATATATAACAATAACATTTGATTGCATGTCAGGAAACTCAGGGATCATACACAAAAAAGGCCAGAACTCAAATTTCGAGCTCTTACATTGGCAAACTATAAATATTTATAAGGAGCGAAATATTAATGGGTTCGTATAGTTAAGGTAAAAGGTCCTATGACTACTAAACCAAAACTCACCGTTTCCCATTGGTATTACACCCACTTTTCGCGGACTTTTCGACAGAATTCTACTATCTTTCGGCAAGTACTTATGTTAAAGGCACTTTCACATCAAACACAAGAATCGAAAAAATGTAAACCGAAAAACTCAATTATTCCACTTTAAAAAAAGATTTTTGCTTCAATGATTACCAAAATCATGGGAAATAGGATAAACTAATAATTTTACTAATAAAATAGTATATTTATCTTGGAATTTTTAAGAAAACACAACTTTTATGATTTATCGGACGAATTTTTCCGCCGAAAAAGTTTTTCGGCCGATAAAACATAAAAGTTGTGTTTTTCTTCAAAATCTGAAATAAATGTAACTATTTTCTCAGTAAAATTCTTAGTTTATCTCTGGATTTTATTAATCATTGGAACAAAAATTTTGTTTTAAAGTGGAATAAATTGAGTTTTTCGGTTTACATTTTTCTGTTCTTGTTTTTGATGTGAAAGTGCCTTAAACCAAATCTTGACAGATTTGATAATAGATCATTTATATCACTATGGCTTATTCTGAAACGCAATGCCTAGTCTCCGTGTTCAGCAATGAGATCTTATCTTCCAAAAAAATTTCATCGTTACTGTTTTTCTTCATCACTTAAAAGATCATCATTTGTCAAATCCATATGAAATACATTTGAATTTCTTGGGTCATTATTTGGTTCTTGTTTCTTAAATCCAGTTGATGTAGAGTTTTCTAAGCAAATCGCTTTAGCTGGTCCAATTATCAAGGGAAAATTATTAGTTGATCTTGTGGGATTTTGAAGTGAAAACTGTACATGCGTTTGAAGGAAAAACTGACGTAGTATCCTTATAGGGCTTTCTAATAGAATTACTAATAATATTTCTGCGCAACATTTTAACACCACTGAGAAGTTTGACACTTACGAATATGAAGATCCTTGAATTTTTTTAGACTCATTTAAGATCAGATTATGAAAGTAAGCCAAATTATGTGATAATTTTGAAGAAATTCACAGAAAAGTAACCTTTAAGGAACCTATTTGGGAATGGATTCGTTACATGATTGATATTGATTCAATGTTTCAAATCAAAGATTCATTTTAGATACATTTATGGGAAATGTTTAAAAAATTGTTCCAGATAACAAAGTTTGGTACATATATAAACAGTTTTATAATGTAACATTAATTGAAAAACTTGCCTAACATGTTTCACCCGCTGTGTCAAAATCATCGCAGAATGCTGCTTGGGATAGCCACGATCATCTGGGTGGACTTATCTAATGCTATCACGAAAATTATCATAGCTCCTCGTATAACCGAGTAACGAATTAAATAACACTTTTCAACCTCAAACATGATGGATTCCGTAAGTGTTTCATACTTTAGTTCAAAATTAATTCATTCCTTAATCATAAATTATTTAAGAATTTCATTAAGACAAATTATTGTCTGTCAATATGTTACGCAATGGGAATCTGAAGTTTTAACAACCAGAAGCCAACACCCGCCATCACCACGGGGCTATATAAATCAAGTGGAACCGCCGGCAATGAAGGGTGTGTGTCTCTAATTAAACAATTATGAAGGCAGCCAACAACGCTTCCAGCTATAAATTATTTTACTGTTGTGAAAGAGGAAAAGGAAAACAAGGGCACGAGTCACCCCGGCAGATGAATGCCTAGAGACACAGTATCCCTATCCTTCCACCTCTATGTTTCCAGGATGTCGTTCACAAGATAATCGAACTCAACTTGTAGACGCCTGGCGAGATGTACGCTGCGATGTACGGCGAGCGAGTGTCTGTCTATATGGTAAATAGACAGGCGCAGAATGTTTGCTTGCGGTTGGATTGGCTGATTGGCCAGAATCCTATTTTGTATTTATATTGGCTGCTTGCCGCTATCAAAATTTTTATCAACGTATCCTTTTCGGCTTATCCTAGACCCCAAATAGCTGCGGGCATATTTGGAATGCCCGCCCTGAAATTGTTGCCATAATTACATTAATATTTCAGAAATGCATTTTAGTAAATAATTAAATGTTAACCACAAATAGCAAGGAAGATGAAGGATGGGGAATCGGGGCTGGATGGGCTGATAGGCAAACAGGGGCGTACGCTTCGGTAATTAAATTGTACTCGGGTGTTTGTGTACATGAAAGCGGAGAGTTGCAAGTGATTACAAATTATTCACAATGTTTTAGTTAGCCAACAAAATTGTGATAGTTGGTACGAATTAGCTGTGAGATATACTAGAACCGGGACTAGCTGCTCATGCATAAACATTGGTTGCGGATTTATTCGAGTCCTGCCGCCTTGACTTGGTTGCATTCAGTTAACGTAGTATAGGCTGGCGAATATTTTTCTCATGTGCTGGAAAATCCACTTACTGAGCGCGCCCATTAATAATCATCATTTTCTGTCATAAAGATCTTATCCATCTCGAGTGGCTTTCGAAGGCGATCAAATGAACCTAGAGAGTCGCGTGCTGGGGGCCTCCATAAAGGACGTCAATGATATAAAATTATGTCACGACAGGAAAGCAGATAAGAGCTCAGCTCTCAACTAATACCGCCCAGTGATTTTGTTTGTACTGCAATGCTCCTCCGCACGTATTCTACTACCCACCGTGTCCCCTGTTATATACATACATAATAGTGTATTCATTTGCATTCACCTGCCCGTATACTACATTTATATACATAGTTGATTGCGTGCCACGTGACCGATTGACTCCACTGAGAATGTTCAAGTAATTTTCATATTGCAAGAGAAACTTCTTATCCAGGATATCTCAAGGATTCATCTATAACATTTCGTGATGGACGTAGTCGTGTCGTTTGTTTACTTTCCACGAGATGATTATGTGGATTAATGTGGCGCATTATTTTCTTATTCTCGCATTTTTTACCACCACTCTGTTGTTTTTTTTTCTTCTTTTCTTTTTGTTTGATGTCATGAATGTGGCCATAATGAGGTCAGTCATGAATTAATTCAAGGATTATGAGTGATTACAGCACAAATGGCGATGAACTAAATTATCGTCTCAGCGGATAATGTTACTCTGTTTTACCATAAATATTAAGGGAAAATCGTTTCGTTATGTTTTATTAATGGTATAATAAATAGGGTGGCTTACACATGAGGTGCTATCTGAAATTATATAACATCCAATCACTCGATTTATTTTACTTGATAATAATTTCTTTTTCGGGACGAAATGCTGAATTTGTTTGCTAAAATGATTTCATTTTCGAAAAAGTCGAGTCTTGCGAAAAGTTGGCGTTCGAGCTGTTTTTCGCTTTTTATAAATAAGGATTATTTTCCATTATTTTCATCAAAAATTTGTCTCTTTTTAAGAATAACAGCATAAGACATAAATCTGGAATCGATTAAAGCTTATCAAACGTTAGTAGAAAAGTAAGTGCAGAAGCAACCACGAATTTGCACAGCTCTAGAATTTCGATTATTCATGAAAGAAATATTGAAAAGTAAAGATGAAGTGTCACAAAGTCATAGATGGATAAATAGCTTTTCAGAGTGAGACCTTTAAATATATGTACTCGCAGGTGGCGCTTATGTTTACAAAACTTCAGACTTCGCCTTACTATGTGGAGGAACTTCCAAATTATTGGAGCACTGACGAGCTTTCTTCTATGATATAAAGTCACACTTATTAGATTATATAAACAACCCTAGGTTTTCCTAAGTTAGTGCATGTTACAGTCCCCAGGAAATTTGGTAGCGGAAGATTGGACATATTGTGCACGTTTTCTTAAGGAAAGGTATCCGTTTAAGATGCTTGGTAGGCGATCAGAGATAACCATACAGATGAGACCTCTCTGATCGCTGGGTAGAAAAGTTCAATCATTTTTTTACACTTAAAATTCATTTTGGAAATTTATTGAAAATATTTTCAATAAATTTCAGTCTATTAAGACGAGAAATCTCCTTCGTTACAGCTCATAACACATTTTTGCAAAAAAAATTCTCTGGATCAATTGAGCTATCTAATTTTGTCACGATTGTGTACTTGTTGTTAGCACTGCTGAAGTTTATGTTGCCCGAGTCTATTTCGACGAAGTTGAGCTTGACTGTGTCATTCACAAAATTTTAGAAAGTTGAGAAGGAGAAATGTGTGCTAGAGATAAAATGGTGCAGTGAGATTATCAATTTTGTTATGAAAAAGATCTTATCTTTTGAGATTTCAGAAACAATGGTATCAATTTTTTTTTTTATAAAAAGCGTTTTGCTCGCGATCCACATCAGAATCCAGAATATCAAAATTTGTTCGGGACATGTAAAAACAATTGTTACCTTCGACCACAGGTCCATAGAACTAACTCACAAGGGAGTAAGGAGATACAGCTTTAATGACCAGGACCTACAGGACCTACTCTTCAAAATTACCTCCGAGACATTATTCTACACTGAAGAAAATATTTTCTGATACTTGCTGCTGACATATTGACATTGAAAAGATATTTCGCCAGAGAAAAGTCAGCAATGAGAAAACAATACAGAAAGGATTGTGTGGCATCTATGTGGCTATCTATCATGAACATGGCCGTCTTTGGCCAAGTGGGAGCCCTGTGCACTTTAAGTTAGAGGAGCCCTTAACAGAAATTATTTTGGGTTATAAACAGGAATAATAATGTAAGGTATGTTAAGATTTATCGCGCATTGGAGACTTTTTGTCACGTAACTGTTTTGTCACCACCGTCAATTGCTTTAGGCTCTAATGTTAATGCGTGCATGAAGTGACGTGACAGCAACGTGATTTTATGAGTGACGAAGCATTCACCGCGCATTCACGTTTATATTATATATTATATACTTATTTCTGCAATTAAAAGTAGGAAGTATTTAATTTCTTAATGATTATGTGTACATACATACATTTTAAGCGGTAGTGCCTATTTTAACCATAGTAATTTTCCACAAAGTTAGTTCATGATTTTTTACATCAAAATTGGTCTAACAAAAGTACAGTAGAGGAGCTTTGTAATATAAGCGTCGTTAATTATAGTTTAACGAAACTCAGTACCACATTAGCTTTATTTGCGAGAGCGTCAATATGGTTTCCAAATAAAAGTTGGAGTTAACTATGACTCCCAAGTCTTTGGTTATGTCATTTTTGCTCATTAAAGAGCTACCATCTAGGGTGAAAGCGAAATACAGAGTACCTATGTCGTTTGCGAGAAAACGACATAGCGGCATACTTCCTTAATGTTAAGAGAAGTGAGTTTATAGACCACCATCGCTGGATGGCGTCTAAGTCAGAATTTGAAAGGACACAGTCATTTACGCAAGGACAACACGGAAAATTTTGACATCGTCAACATAACAAAGAATTCCAGAATCATATTCTAATTAATATAGATACATCATTGATGTAAATAATGAAAAGTAGGGGACCAAGATGACTACCCTGAGGTACACACGCGGTGTTAATTATTTCTTTAGAAAGCGCGCCAAGAAAAAGAACACGTTGTGTATGGCACGACAAATAAGAACTCAACCAATCAATAAATATAGGTGGAAACGCAAGAATCCAAGCTAATAAATAAGAATTCTGTGATTAATTCTGTCGAAGGGTTTGCTGAAGTGCTTAAAGACGAAGTTCACTTGCTTACTTGCTTCAATGACAGATACACCAAAATTTGAGACTTGCAATAAATTAGTAGTAGTGAACTATCCTTTCATTATACTGTGCTAGCTCTTGCCAATAAAAGTTTGCAATGAAAGTACAGCACATCGCAAACCTTGGCCAAAGATTACCTAATAAGAAGATAGGAACGAGTAGAGCAAAATTGGAAATTTTTGGTGTTTTTTAGAATGAAACAATTTCATATACTTTCGTCTTTTGCATTAATGGGGGAAAAGAACTTGTCTATGCACTCTTATAGTGCAACTGAGACAACGAGTTAAAAACAAAAATCGAGAGAACGTAGGATTACCCGAACGACAAAATCTTATTAAATCACTCATAATCCTATCAAACTATTCATAATAATGTACTTCGGGTCACACTACCTCCCATATGTAAAAAAAATATAAATTTCGCTTTGGCCAAGATGATGAAAGGAGATGTAAAGTTCGTTTCAAATAAAATTCTCATTATTCCCGAAAATATCAGAGAATCCAGGATGAGTTCTCCCACTTAATCTCTTCATAGCAAAACGAATGTAAACAGAAACACGTGCTGTTCAAATATCACAGGATTACAGCAACAACATGAACAACATGAAAACCGGTTTTCACAAAAGCGCGGGAACATTTAATGACAGTAAAACGTGAAAACTCCGCCCCTTCTCATTTATTTTCGAAAATGAAACATTTTCCATTCTGTTTCGTTGCATGCAATTTGCGCTTTGAAATGTTTTTTATCTTAAAGCCTAGTATCGAGTTCGGGCAAAGTAAAATTTAACGCGGTCTCCAAATTGTTCCCATTAAAATCGCTGGTAAAATTTTGACGCGTTAATTTGGAGAAAAGAAAGTGACAGCTATTTAAACATTTTATCGCTGAAAAACTTCAAATTGTTTATACAGCTTAGATAAACGTTTTTACAATTTGCAATTAAAAGTGGACTTAATTAATCTGAAAATTGCTAAGAGAAATTAAATCCTTCAATAAATTAAAAAAAAAACAATCTGAAAATTGACAAGAGAAATTAAATCCTAGAATAAATTCGAAAAACAATCTGAAATTATCATAGAAACAGGAAATGTCATAATTTTACCAGCATTTTAATGCTCAGTAAAATGAGTGGAGACATACAACGCGCCATCTATCTTCAAATAGAGAAATATTCACTTTTTACCAGTGAACTCCGTACTGCACTAGTGATATCACAAATCACAATGTCATATTTTACTCGAACTCGATACTAGGCTTTATACATAAAAGTTTTAAAGAGAGTTTGATTTTCTTTCTTTCTTCCTTTTCTTGTTGTGTACATTTTAAATGTAAAACACTCACAAATCTCGCAGGCTTCTGAACTTATTATTAAGTTAACCACACATCACATTTTGTTTTCTTTCTGTCTCACACTTCCTTGATGAACTGCAGAAGCGGGTAGGGGGAGGGTTGAGGTTGAGGGCCCAATTCCAAATTTTCTAGAGAATCCTTAGGTTCTTCTTTTCATTTCACTGTGAATTCATTTTCAGCTGGCGAAATGAATTTCCCTTCTATATCCATGTTCAATTTACAACAAAATTTTAATGTTTGTTTGAAAATTGACTTCCGAGTGTTGTAAAAATGTTAGAACAATCATGAAGCCGAAAATAAGGAAGTTCATGTGAAGATTCACTGTCATGAAATAAATTCAATTCAAAGTGACTCCAATTCTACGGCTGAGTTGACTATCGTCTTGATGTAATTTAATTTCATTATTGAATTTTCATAAACCTATGCTTGCTAATGTGATATTTTACTATAGTACAAGTAGAGCATTTTATATACATACATATTACAATTTGTTAGTATGTATAGTAACAGGCTCATCTCGACAAAGCCAACTATTTGGTCGTCAGTTCTAAATAAAAAATAAAACTTCAGACAATACCTTTTAACTTAACTAATTGGTTTTTATTCAAAACAGATCTGGGAGGGAGTGCTATACCTACGTTAATTTTACATAAGACAACTACTCGAATTCAATGTGCCCTTAACGATCATTTGCTTGAAATCAATGCCTACTTAAAAAATTTCCCGAGGCACATTTTGTAATAATTTAAGACGCAAAGGAATGCGGAAAATACTCGTGCAGTGACCTTTTTGTTTTGACAGTGAGATTGTTCGCGATACACGTACATACAAATTACTCTATATTCTCCGCTAATTCTAGCTGTGTATAGTACATTGGTACGTACGTGTAGTGAAATTGTTGACAAATGAAATCATCACGTTCCAGCATAACCCTTTGGTCAATAACTTAATTTCTTCCTATACACTTGAGTCTACCGTTTCCTTCTGCTGCGTTTTATTATGGTTGCCTCTGCGCCGGCCATAAACGCAAAACATAAGACTTCTGGAGCAACTTTATTGATTTTACATGTCGCTACTAAGTCATTTAGCGGATTCGTTGGTCTATCGCGACTTGGTGAGCCTGTGGAGCCTTCCTGTGTAAGTCACTTCGTTTTTGCCTTCTTCTTCTTCTTCTTCATTTCTATCTCAAGTATCGTTTGGAGTTATTCTTCAACGTTATTCACGGTTGTCACCCAGGTCATTGTTTTAAGAATATAATCTCCAGTACGTGACTCATGACACGCTATTTTGACGTCGCCAGTGACAAAAAAGGATAATCGCCCACAGTTTATGGTGTCAGCTTGACTGAAGTTACTTTATGAGGTGGTTGGCATTTCTTTATTGACAAACCATGAATAATCTCTCTGGTGTAGATTGCAGATATCTGGAACAATCGAAGAGCAGCCCTTCATGTTGCAGTTATATACATTCGTTTCGTATACCGCTTTGATTGACTCTTTATGACGTACATATCTTGTGGGTTGATGAACTCGTATGGAATAATAGAAAAGAAAAATTATTCCTTTAACGGTGTTATGGCTACTATCTAGAAGTGGTTTTTCTTTCAAAATGAGATTGCGGGGACTATCAAAATGTTTGTATCGTACCTGTTTTTATATATACAAAACCAAATCGATAACAATTTATACCATATTCACAAGAGGTACAGTAAACTGAATGTCCCTTAACCCCGCAGCACGCACTTCCGTCTAGACACTTGTCCGTTGTCCACTTATGAACAACTTCCTGATGTCCGATGGACAGATATCTCTGCTGTATATGCAAATTATTTCCATTAGATTATGTCCAAGGACATTTTCTGCTGAAACACAAAAAGACCAGCACTGTCATTATGGGGCGCTCACTACACTATACTAGGACATCAAAATGCCAGAATGAGTAAGAAGTTCCTCCCTCTACCAGGAATCCTCAATTAGAGATTTATTGTGGGTGATATGCCAGTGATTTCCATATTTATGAATAATGAAAAATTTCCCAACTTCTTTAAGGTCTCCTATGTATATCTCATAAGTCTGATTGCGTGATAGTTGGACGTCGTCGTCGTGAGCTCACATTATGAAAGGGGTGATTGTGACGACCTCTCTGTTGGGCATAAGAGGCCACTTTTGTGTTACGTCCATGTTGAAAATTGTCACGAACGGAAGGTAGATAAGGTCCGACTTCTTGTCATACGACAGATTTATTACGTAGAGCTCCTGCATTATGTCCTCTGACCATTCATTAACTTTGAACAGAGATATCGGAGGCAATTTATCAAAGTTAGAGTGATTACCGCTGACCATTACCCAGTTATGCAATAGAAAACTTTGCGATTTGATATATGATGGAAAGCTATGAATCGCTCCTTCGAGCGAAATGCTAATCTTTAACGCGTGAGTTGTTAAATTATATCGTGAATAGCGTGATTCCGCGTAAAACTTTCGAGGAACTTTGCTTTTTTAACATTTTCCAATTTCAATCAATTTTCTACACTCATACACATATATGTGTGTAATTTTTCGGTATCAACATAGATGTTTATCCACTCTACTTGCATATACCTTTGTTGACATTTACTTTTAATAATAGTTCATGGCAGGACCAGTGTATTCAATATAAATTCAAATTCGCTGCGAGCTTGTTCTACAGGAGAAATAGAACTAGTTTTTCGTACAGCGTCTCTAAACATTTAAAATTATCAGTAAAAAACAAAGTGAACATTTTTATGTAACCAGAGATGGTCGTTCAATATTATTGGGATGCTCGAGACAGTCCTCTAGAAAAGTTTGAAAATTAAGTTGTTTTCAGATATACACCTATACTTATCATTCGCTCAACTTTGTTCCAATTTTAAGCTTATCAACTAAAACTTCTTATACCATTTTTTAAGTAAATTCATTTCCTTCCAGATTATGGCATTAAATTTATTTAATGAAAGGTTATAAATGATGTATTCAGATTTGTCCATTTAAATATTAAATTGGCAATTAAGCGAGAGAATTATAAGTATGGATATATATTTAGGGTTGTTTTTCTTTATAGGGTAAAATATTTTGTTTGAAATTTTTACCTCCCAGCCCATAGAAATGTGTTACATTATGCCAACAATAGTTTGTGTCAAAATTTGGGATGAATTGTATATAACTGTAACCCGTGCCGCATGCAGGTAAATTTTTAGATAATAGAGTAATTAAACCAAAGCCACAGCAAAAATTTATTAAAACGACATAATCACTAGCACCATTTACCTGCTTTCTCAGAATGTTTCATTCGGTAATTAAAATCCTTTTAGTCCTTTTGTACTAATACATTTACTTTTCTCGAAATATTTTTTAGTTTATAGTATATATGTAGGCGTGTATCCTTTGTGTGTCCTTTAATTAACCGGTGGATATATTTTGATACTTGGCGGGAGGATTGTGAGCTCTGTATGCCTTAATTGATGTCTGTTATTTCCATTTGCAAGTGTACTTTACGGTGGTAATATTGAGTGCACTTGTGCTTTGTTTTGTAAAAAAGTTATCCAGCGATGTCTATTGAAAGATCTTTACGTTTATTCAATTGGACTGCAAATTGTTAGCAATAAATTGCCTTCCATTGGCAAGCTTTACTAATGCTATTTTACAACATACTTAGTTAGTTTACGTGAAAGTGCCACATTAACTATTAAAGAAGTTTCAAGTTTTTAGGATAAGTGTCGCGAAGCTTCAGAAGCTGCATGCAGAGTGGAGGGCACTACATATGTTTTATTTTATATATTTTGGTAGAAAAACTTGACGACTTATTTCATGTATAACATACAAATGTTTTGTTGAAAATAGATGAAGACAAATAGAGTTTAGTTAACCAAAGAAACAAGGGCGACCTGGCTATATCCATGGGATCGATTACCGCCTTACTTCCCAAAAGAAAACTGCTATAGATATTAGATAGTTCTGAAAAAGAATCCTAGCGATGGAAGCGAAGTGTTTAAAAACAACTCAGATTAATGGAAACAGTTACCTATTCTTCATCAAGTAGTAGTGATGAGTCCAGTAGAAGACTATTGAATTCAAAGAAGAGGTCTTGCAAGAAGAGCCGGGTTCATCATAACGGAAAAAAACGAAGATTCTATGGAAGCTTCATTTAATGCCCGCAAAATTAGTGACGGAATTCATATTTTGTCAGCTGTAGCAGAAGCACTAGAATATGACACTGGATCTTTGTCCATAAGCAGATCTACAATCCGGTGATCTAGGCAACAAATGCGTGAAGGGAGAGAACAGCAACCGAAAATTATAAGTTGTTGGCACCAGTACTTCTTTAACTGGAGTGGAAAACTTCGATAGGCTGCTCTAGTTACCAGTGGAGATATTGAGCAATTGCTTGGAGTGCAGGCTTTTGCAGAATTCAACAGGAGAAGAACAGGCCGCTATATTGTACGACGCGCTTGTCGAGTGGAATGTGAAAGTAAAATATTAGCATTTTGTTGTGACACTACAGTATCCAACATGGGTTTTTGAATAATAGTATGAGATCTACTAGGAATAAAAAAGCTGTTTCCAAATTTAAAACTAGAGTTTCGTGTTAATTTAGTTTAATTTTTTCTACGCTGCAATTTAATGTTGCTATAAAAATATTTATATTTTGATCATTGTTAACTTCAATATAAAATGCCTAATGAGCTAGCTATGCGTATAACAGTTGTCCAATCTTAGAAATTATTGAATATTGGAGGTTGTATAAAGCAATATGTTAATAATTCAATTTATTCTTATAGGAACTAGTGCCAACTACTCAGGAAATTTATATCAAATGGTTTGAGTCAAGCTAACTACTTATAAACAAGCGTTTTTTCAAAAGCAGTTGATTTTGTTTGCTTGTTTCTCAGATAGATAATAAGAAAAGTAAGTTTATAAACATGTACAACTCTAGGAGCGGGTTTTACTAAAGGGTAATGAATGTAGATATCTCTTGTTTCTGTTAAACGAAAATCTAAATTTAGCTTAAACTAGACCTAGATTTGTGGAAGTTATATCAAAATTCTAGATACAAATTGGATTTGTAAAATTTTTACAACTAGGAACGACGTATTAAATCAATATTTTGTCTTCCAATAAATTTCTATTCATTGAAAAAGAAAAATATCAATTTGTGATGAATATCAATCAAAATATTAATTTTCTTAATAGATCTATATGAAAAATTCAAGTTTAATAATATAAATTTCAATTTAATAATTAAAACAAATTTATTGACTTATTAAAAATTAATTTCGTATTATTTAGTTAAGCGAAGTAATTTAAAAACGTTGTCAAATATAATTTTTATAAAAAAAGAAATATGAATATTATAAGTAAAATATCAACATATTGTGAATCTTATTAATTTGATACGAACAAATATCATTTTCATATGATTACGTGAAAATGCGATAATTTTCGTATCACGTTATTAGCACTTATATGTCCAAGTCATTAGTTATTAGTCAAACGTGATTCGACATCTTCAGTACAGTTGTATGCGCAGACACTATACCATTATGAATTTTTAAATATTGAAGTAGTACATAAAAACCCGTAAATACAAGTATACAATTTCTAAAATGAGGGAAGTGAAAATCAAAACAATCTTGAAATATATAAACATGTAAACTTGGAAGAGTTAATTGTGATGATAACTGGAAACTATTTTCAATGCTCATCTTTTAAAAAAGCTACTATTAATTATTATCTATTATTAATATATCCAGTAGAGTCAAGGCTGGTATGGATTTTTTTCCAAAAGAATGTGTATAAAATTTACAATTCTGAAGAACCAAAAAGCTCAATTGTATCAAAATTTATTGCAGACGATTTATTCCTTTCATAGTTTCAAATATTTATTTTGATAATTGCAAGTCTTTAAAACGCATTGAATTTAAAGGTATCCAGTATAAAATAGGATTTGTAGTACCAATAAAAACTGAAGTCGATATTAAGGTTTTTGCAATAAATAATATACTCCAAAATGATTTTGAAAAAGGATTTTTAGCTATGGAAAAAATTCAAGTCCAGTCATTTTCTGAATATGTTCAATCATTTATGCAGGATGGAATCTAATTTATTTATTTACGCATTTATTATAAATATATAAAATAAAAATAAAATTTTTAATATTTGTTACGTCTACTTAAAAACTTCAAATTTAGCTTTAAAATCTGTATTATTTACATTTATCAATTTTAAAGGAAATTTCTGGAAAAAGAATCATACTTGAAACTTATGAATTTAATAAGAATTCTTATGAATCAAATAATTTATAAGAGTCTTATCTTATCAATAACTTTCCTTATAAAAACAATACGCTGTCGTATATTATCAATACGCTTCTTTATAAAACTAATATGCTTTCAAAATACTTAATTCTTAATAATACTTAATACGTAATTTTTTTTAATGTTTTCAAATTTTTTTAATTTTCTAAATTTATTTTTTATTTATTTTAATATATTTCTGTTATTTATTTTTATGTACTTAAATGTTTTATTGTTGTAACTTTTTTCTATTTTTCATATTTTCTGCTTGTTTTTTAAATATATTTTTCCTTAAAAAAAGAATGCTGGGATTCGTCCGAATTAATTAGTAAAACAAACTTTCAAGCTATTCTTATGGTTTTAGGTACAGATGAGTGGTTCTATGTCAAAAAAATCAAAATTCAAGATGACTGACACAAAATGGCGCGTCACAAAATATGAATATAATTGAAGAAATTCCCAAATGAAACAATATGAAATTTCGATTGTAGTAAAATATTTATTTAAAAAAAATAATGCAAAAATATAAACAAACAATTTTTATAAATAATATCTTTATTAATTATCCTCATTCTCCATTTGTGTAATTCATTGATATGATTGGTGCTGCATCCAAACAGTTATTGCCTTTTCATTGTGAACAAGCTGAAGCATCTGCTCGTTTTCAGCAAATTTTCGGGGCTGGTGGTTGAGTCATTGTAATCATGGTAGTAACAATGGACTCCTAATTTTCCGTCGTAAACATAACTGCCACTGTACATACTCACTTTTTATGCATTCCATGGCTGCATCATGTGTAAACATCAATAAAGCTAAATAGACACAACTATTCATAGATGTAGAATTAATGAACGATTGGTACCGACATTTATTAAAATTGGTTGTTAATTTCTTGAAGCACGATACATGGACAAAATACAAAAAATACCGGATTAAAAAAAATATATGATAATGGCACTCGAGTTTTTATGACTTTAACAGCTTCTTGAAAATTTTACGCTCTTGAATCAGCTCGGCAACGTTAATCTTGCCCCTTTGTAAAACGTAGACGTCTTTGGATAGCACTTTTTAAATACATGTTAAAAAAAGACGTAGTTTTTACTGATAAGAGTTTTTTCAGGAAAAAAATCTCTGATGTCTGACCGTTTACTGATTTTATAAAATATATTTCTCAGTTGATAGGAGTTAAAGTTGTTAATAGAATTAAAACAGCGATATCCTCGGCAACAACTACTATATATTTTACGATTCGATATTAATTGATGTTTGTGCAATTTACGTGTTGGCATTGCCTTCTGGTTTACAGTTAAAAATATTATTATCAGCAAGGTGTATTCTTAGCAATTGAATAAATCTATTCTTATTTTTGCTATAACTATGCAAGATATTATTCTTGACCAATTTTTAGAGGCATGTTTTCTTGGAATATAAAATCGATAAAAGAATTTTTCAATGATCGACGATATCTTTCTAGAGATTTAATGAATTCTTCAGTATTATAGCCGTTAAACACCACAAATGCATTACTGCCATAATTATTTTTTAAGTATCGTACGCAGTGGTTCCATATCGTTGTAAAGTTTTCTTCTATTTGTCGTTTGCAACAGTGTAGTAGCATTCCTCCATCAATAACATAAGAAAATTTATCGATATTGTTTACACTTACAGATGGCTGTGTAAATGATTCGCAAAGTTTTGCTTTGTTTGTCTTCCGCATTAAACTTTCATCGAAGAGAGGTACAGGTTAAGGAACCAGCTCATAACTGTATTTATGAAACACAAACTACAATATTATTTGGTAATCGAATGTTAATAATGTCTATCTCGGCGTTCTACGTGTATTCCCAAACGAACTTTCACTCACAACTAACTAACTTCCTATTACTTTACTTTACTTTTTTAAATAGAATGTCTCTTTTGTGTTTATGTGGCTAATCACGGAAATAAATGAAAAATATTTGCAAAAGTGAATTTGCTTAAATAATTAAATAATTATTAGCATTAATTTTTTAATGTAAAATATTAAACTTCTTATGATTATTAGAAACTCTGTGCTAATTGCACAGTACTAAATTTTGTGCGCAACAAATATACAAGTATCCAATTTTAACGTATTTCATAATCTGAAGAAGTTTCTAGTAGTTACAGTAAAAATATTTATGACTGATCGTTTTCACAGTAGATATACGTAAAAATACAAAATTTTTATATGGCAACACCAAGAACGGGTTGCCCGAATTAGTCTATTTTTAGAATGTTATTTACTATTGCTCTGAAAACACTTTGTACCAAATTTTAGCTCTCTACGTCGACGCGTGCTCAGTTAGTGTCCAAATATATAGTTAAAAGGAAATTTCTGTATGGCCACCCCACGAAGGTGTTACCCGTTTCGGCCCATTTTCGAACTTAATTTTACTTTTTGTTTAAGAGACCGTGTGCACAATTTCAGCTTTCGAAGTGAACTCGTTTTCGAGTTATCGTGACGAACATGCAAAAATCAAAATAACTTTCTATTTAGCTCTAGTAGCATTATGATTTCATCTAAGGTATAATAAAAGAGGTTTGAGTTGAGTTACTTGTAGAGGTTCAGCATCTTTAACAAATTCACTGGATTTCTTTTTTAATTTATATAGATACGGAAAGAAGGAAAAAATATTCAAAAACAAAAAAAGACGGTCGAAAATGTGGTTTAACGAAATATTACGATTCTCCTCCAAGAAATCTTGTTAAATAACACATTACGAAATATGAAAGCTTTGTCTTTCCAAGTTCCTACTCCGATTACAGTCATCTCTCCGAGATTAATCGTCTTTTTCCTAATTTTAAACGTACTCTTCCTATCTAATAAGTGAGATGAAATGGCGTCTGCGTTTCGTCTTCTAAGCGAATATGGAATACATTTGACTATCCGTTAATTTAATATATAGGCTGTAAAAGTGTATGGCGACCTCCAATTACGGTTTAAATTTAAGTATATTTCCGCAATAAAAATTAAAAATATTTCAGTTATAATTACGAAATAAATATAAATATAAAGAAATCATATACATATATATGTGTTTATATATATTGTTATGGGCATGGGCTTAGTTCGTTATGCAAAACACAATATTTCCAATATATTTCACAAGCTCTCTTTATTACACTCTACTGTTCACTTTTATCAAATACAAATCAGCACTACTTTAATTATTGCTATTACTGTACTAGAAATTGTCGCAATCCAATACTTTAGTCTGTTTACTACGTTCACTTCATTGTCTGAGACAAGACTCACCCTGGCGGTGACAATAGAACCTTCCCGAATATTCCATTCTCGAAATTACGATTCTCCGAACCTATGTCCCTGGCCCTTTTCTGTTATACGATACTACGATAGTTGCTACTGTCCGTACTTTATACGTTATTACACGCGAAGTATGTAGATGTCCCTTGTCCTTTTTCTACTGCACGTAACAATATATGTAATAGAAAAAACACATAGACAATTTTCTAGTATGAAAAAAAAAAAATTGGAAATGGAATTCTTACGCGAATATCAAAAAGTGTAGTTCCTTCGACTAAAATATAGTAACGGGATGTGTGCAATTCAATTAATGGACACGTTGAGAAGTGGTGTGGATCGAAAAGATTGATATACTCTTACGCTCTTTCAGACCCATCCCAGCGGTAAGTGGATGCAACAACACATCAAAGCCGTATTGGACCTTTAATAATAATCAAGAAAATCTTTACCGAGGAAAATAAATAATATTCATTTCTGGATCTGCAAAAATAATTCAAATAATATAAGAGAATTTGCAATATTAAAAAAAAACAATCTCTTTAAAAGCACTAAACGTATACTTTATATTTTAATTGATAAATAAACAAGTAAAAAAGCTAGATTTGGTCTATTGGATCAATTTTAATGATACCCTAGATGAATCCGTACGTAATTTCGTAAAATATATGCAAGTTTGACTTTTGGAGTGGTTTTACGCATATTTCTAGAACGGTTCGTCGGACAGTAAAAATGATTATAACCAATTTCAAAGGATTTCATATTCTGAAAACTTTTCAGACAGACAGACGGACGTATGGATGAGCAAAAATCAAAACAACTTTTAATATTATGCGTGGACGTGGATACCCACGCATAATATTAAAAGTTATTTTGATTTTTGTATGTCGTCCGTCCGTCTGTCCGTCAGTGCATCCGTCCGCACGATAACTCAAGAACGCGTTCATTTAGAGGGCTGAAATTTTGCACACGGGCTTTTTTTAAAAGAACAAAAGTAAACTTAAGTTCAATAAAATAAGTAAAAAACGAGTTTTCAAACAAAACTGAGGCAAAGCCACATGAAAAAGTAGAAAATAAACTTTTCTTCACACACAGAGGTGGACTCAGATTTTTTGATTGGGACATTTCTCTTGAATATTCTTTCTCTTCATAAATCAAATCACTTATTACCTCTGATTGATCATACTGAAATATATCGGTGATTGTCAGCGTATAAAATCTGAGTGCACCTTTGTGTGTGAAGAAGTTGATAGGGAACTTGATCCTGCATAATTTAGAAAACTTTTTTACCGGAAAAGTCGGAAAAATCGGAAAACTCTGCATTATTCCTGAAACGGATTTATCACTTATCAAATTTGTACCAAATTTTCAAATGATTTTTCCCGATTTTCCGGGTTTTCTATGGAAATTTCCGGTTCAAATTTTGATAGGTTCAATTGTCACGCGACATGAACCTGTGTGCCAAATTTCAGCTCGCTGTGATGACGAAAAGTGAGTCTACGAGAGTGTCGAAAATAGTAAAAAAGAAATATATAAATAAATAGACAGGCAAATTCGTGTACGAGTTAAAGGGAATGGCCTCAAAAATGGGCTGAAGGGGCAACTCATTCGTAGGGTTGTCATACAAAAATTTCGTTTTTCGCTATATATTTGGGCACTAGCTGAGAACGCGTCAACTTCGAGAGCTGAAATTTGGTACATGGTATTTCATAGCAATAGTAAATAAAATTTAGAGAATGGACTAAATCGGGCAATCCCTTCTTGATGTTGCCATATAAAAAGTTAGGATTTTATGTATATTGTGAAAACTATCAGTCCCAGGTGTGTTTATTGTATTGCAAAGTTCTTCAGAAAATGAAATCGTATGAAATTGGTTATTGTCAGTTTTACTATCCGACGAACCGTTCTAGAAATATATGCGAAAACCCACTTCCAAAATCAAACTTGCACATATGTGTGACCATACGAGATTACATAAATGGGCAGTCATCTAGGGTTTCATAAGAATTGGTCTTAGATCAATTCTAGCTTTTTGACTTCTTAAAAGTAATATGTATGCTGAATTTAATTATCCTGGATCTAAGCTAGTGTCAAATTTCTCAAGATTCAAGAAAATACGTTGGGATGCTGACTTCTAACCACTCTAGACTACAATGCTTACCTACATATGTTGCGAGAGAAAGTGTTCTATAAATTTATTCAAGACTTCCGCAGTTTTTTATAAATATACTCAAGAACAATTTTGTGCACATTTTTATTACATGCACTGCAGTAGGTACCTTCTCAGGACAACAAAGTAACTTGAATTAAACTGAAAATCTTATCTGCAGGGAAGTTCATGCTGAATACTCAACTATAACATTCCAACTAGAGAAGAATAAAAAAAATTGTGTGTTTCAAAGTCGGTTTTCGGGTTTCTTTGCAAGACATGTACACATACTTTTCTTTGGTACTTACTATCGTCGTTGAATTCCTGCATACCTACGTTCATATACGATCATTTTTCCGCTGGGTGTCCTTTGATACCAAAGATCTTTTATAATCAGGACCAACCCAGGCTAAATTTTTAGCCTCCCCTTCCCTCCTCCGACGACCCTGAGCACGGAAAACCTAACAACCAAAATAATTTCTGCTTAAAATATTAGTGGTTAATTAGTTGCGTCGAAGGCATGAACTGTTTTTTGATTCGCAGGGCTTAATTTTTAGTCTATTTAAAAATTTAATGGTACTTATCCAAGCATTAGGTACAATTAAATAATTTGCACATTTCCTTCATTTTGTTGTTCACTGTAGGCCCTTAGCTCTATATCCTTACCTTCCTGCCTTTCTTAAGGAGACTGTAATAAGGCTTTGCGGCAAGTGAAAATAACGATGGTAATGAAAACGGAAATGTTTTGTTTTCTATTAAAAACTAAATGCAATATTTGTTTAGAAATAAGGTCAGAGATTCATTTTCGGACACACAGATTGATTTCCTGAAACCATTCCAGATTACGAAGCTGTTACACTGCTTTGATCGCAATATAGCTATAGAAACTACCAAAAAATCATCCGTAACCCTTCCACAATTATTGAAAAGCTATGAAACAGCGAAAAAGCATACTGTAATTGTCTAATTTCAGTAGTGGCCATACAAAACGCGGTCTAAAGATAAATGCAGATTGAAATGTGGTCAACAGGCACAGGCATTTATTGGGATTTGTATTTGAATTTCAAAAAATTAAAAACGGTGCATTTTGTATTGCGTATTGTTCATTTAATTTTGGACGCTTAAGGCTTTTTAAATTCAGTGTGAAGAACTTGCATACATCGGTTTGCAGCGAGGTGAGGTTAAGTGCTGTCCGGAGGTGTTTAGGGTATTTAAGAAAATTATAGTATTTTCCAAATCGCCCGGTATCTCTGAATGGCATTGTGGAGGTATATGGTAATTTTTGTATGAAAGTTGGTCGTAAATTCAACGCATACGATTTAGGTTGGTTTTGACTCGAAAATAGCATTTATGACAATTTCAGCTATGAAATGAATGGGATTCAATCCCGTAAGAAAGATTAGTCTGAATGAGTTATTCTAAAAGTTTTTGTATATAATATGATTACTGTGACTTAATAACACCTGCTGTCATATTGGTCCTATATATACCTGGCGAAAAGAGAATGGACGGTAAATGTAGGCATGCAGCGAGAGCCCGTTCCAGCTCCTTGTAGAAAAGTACAAAAACGGGTAATCAGATCAAGTAAAAACGGTATCAAATGAAAAAGCAATTATGCTACGTTCAATGTTGAGCACCACGAGACTAAAGACCACAATTATATATTAACAAACAAGTAAATTAAACAATAAAATCATAATGCTAATTGATAATAGAGAAGAGAACAAAAAAGACTATTTCATCATAGTTTAAGCAAGAGAAATATTGCTAAAAACATTGCTGTTCGTCTATTGAGATTCTTCATTTCGACATAATCATGTAAAATATTACGATCAATAATTTTTTGATTAATTATATTCAATATATTAGCTGCGTGTGTATTGCTCGCGAATAGTGGGTAAAAGGAATTTATCAGGGCAGCAGCCATTCTGAAATCCGTAAACATATGAGTAAGTGCTCTGTTGAGATAATCTTGACGTAGCAATCAAACAGTGTTTAGATTCTGCCGTTAATTAGCAAATTGTCACTAATTTTGATTTGTTAACTAGTTCAGTTGCTAGTTGACTACTTTTTCTATCTTTTTTGGGTGGTGTATGTCTTATAACTCGTTCTTTTCGTCATTAGTCACAACAAAAGGACCGATCACATGTTATGGTCGTAGCGTATTGCATATAGCAATATGCTACACTGAGAAATACTGCAGCGTGTATGCCGGCTGCTGTCAAACAAACTACCAGAACGCACCCAGACTGAGAGAAGTGCGTTTCTTCGGACTCGGTGTGGCATGCTGGTTGAAAAAAGAAGAAGAAGAGCGTTTTCGTTTTTGCTTTCTTCTAGAAGTTTTGACTGAAAAAGAAGTGTGTGGTCAAGTTTATGGTAGCTTTGTGAAAATTATCGGAATTAACAATTCTTAGAGTGTTTACCTTCGTCAGTCAATATTAAGTTGATCCCGAAATCATAGTCTATTTGACGCATACACATTTAAATTGGATTATTGTCAGTGGAACCAAATTATTTTGCTCTTTCGTGCCTTTGAGGCTAGAACGCCGTGTGACCCCATATTGAGAAAATTAAAATTCCACTAAAATCTGTTGGCATCGGCATTCTAATCGGACACATTCAGGTAAATTTCAGTAATATTGTCATACCAAAAAGTCTAAAATAAAAATTTTTTGAAAAAAAAAACCAGTCCGTGCGTTACTTACGACATATCATATAGCCCTGTCGTGCGGCAAGCAATGAGTTAGGGAAGTACCCGTGGGGATTCATACTGAAGACATCCATATGTAAAACAATTGAATTTGACAGCATTCCTTATAGCATACAAAAGGAAAGCGTGCAAGGGAAGTATTTCCGAGTAGTATAACGAGCCCTGGAAGACTCGACGGACGGAGAAACGACCCAAAAAGAAAAGGAAAGATAACAAAATTTCTTCTATAGAATTTCACCACTTTTTGAGATCACAACAAGGTTTGACAAGTTATATATTTAGGCCCCGTTGCCGTAGCAGCTATACGAGATAGGGATGTGGGGATATAAAGGTTCGACACGTCGAAAGAGAGCGCAAAGAAATTACAACCGTACGAATGAAATTCTTTATTATTATTATAATTAATTAATACATCAAAAGCCTACCACGTTTCGATGATACAATTGTTTTTATGCTGACGTTTATCTTGTGGCAACTTAGATATAAAAATTTGTGAACAATATCTAAATTGTCCAGTGTTCAGCTGCCACATTACTCCCCTCCTAGTGTAAACGTATTAGCGTTGTTGAAAACGAAGTGGAATCTTGATCCTCCGTCCTGCCCTTGTCGTCTTTTCTGGCGCTGTGAGGGGTGGACTTGGTGTTGCTGTGGGCTCCACTTGTAGTTCGGTCATAGTGTATGCTGGCTTCAAGCGGTCGATTGAAATTTTCGCCTTACGATTTTTCATTTCCACTATATAGTATTTGTCCTTTTTTCCCACGACTCTATATGGGCCATCATATGGTGGTGTAAGAGATGGGCGAATTGTATCGTTTCGTACGAAAACGTGTATGCTAGTTTTTAAATCCTTGTGAACGAATACCGTTGGATTATCATGATGAGCTGCTTGCTTCGGTTTAATTAGAGCCATGTGTTTCCTGAGCTGTACAACGAATTCTGTAGCTGACGATTTTTTACTTGGCTCTGCGACAAATTCGCCGGGTAACCTTAATGTGCTACCGTATACCATTTCTGCCGGAGTTGCCTGTATATCTTCTTTGACTATGCATCGCATACCTAAAAGAATGATAGGTAGGACTTCACTCCAGTTAGCTGCCTTTTGGCACATCAATGCTGACTTCAACGTTCGATGCCATCTTTCCATCATGCCATTTGCCTGGGGTGGTATGGAGTTGTACGGAGATGTGTTATACCGAGCGTTTTGGTGAGTTCGCTGAACAGTTCAGACTCGAATTGACGTCCCAAGTCTGTAGAAATTCATGAGGGAATACCCAATCGGGATATCTATCCATCGATGAGAGCTTTTGCCACGGTAGTTGCTTGCATGTCTGGAAGCGGTAAGGCTTCTGGCCAACGCGTGAATCGGTCGATACAAGTCAAGCAGTAGTTGAAATTTCCCGATGGAGGTAGCGGTCCTATTAGATCGATGCTGATATGTGAAAACCGCTCGCTGGGTACTACGTATGTCGAAATAGCTGTCTTCGTATGTCTGTGCACCTTAGCCCGTTGGCAGTGAATGCACATCTTCACCAGACGAGAGCAGTCCTGTCGTAAAGATGGCCAAACAAATCTCTCAGCGATCAGCTTGGTCGTAGCTCTTGCTCCAGGATGCGACAATCCGTGGAGTTTGTGGAAAATCTCGTCTCGGCATGCTTTGGGGACAACTGGTCGTATACGATTCTGGGACGTATCGCAATAAATAGTTTCTTCCATTTCTGGTAATTTCAATTCCTTAATTACCAAGGACAATTTTTGCGGATTCTTCACGAGTTCTTGAAAGCTTGAATCGTTCCTTTGTTCCATTGCTAACCTTTTAAAGTTGATTGCAGTTTTGTTGGACGAAATAACATCCACTCTGGACAGAGTATCGGCTACTGTGTTCTCACGGCCAGCGATGTAACGAATGTCAGTAGTGAACTGACCTATGAAGTTAAGATGTCGAGTTTGCCGGGGAGAAGTTTTATCTGCTTTTTGTTGGAAGGCAAACGTTAATGGCTTATGATCCGTTAGTACGTGAAAAATTCTTCCCTCCAACTGATTTCGGAAGTACTTTATGGCTCTGTACATTGCACACAATTCTCTGTCGTAGGTACTGTACCTTTGTTCAGCAGGAGTAAATCGTTTCGAATAGAAAGCGAGCGGTGTTGTCCTTCCACTGATTGTCTGATTCAGAGCGGCACCCGCTGCCTTATCAGATGCATCCACAAATAATCAGAGAGGTGCATTTGGTGCTGGATGTGTCAACAGCGTTGAATTAGACAGATCCGTTTTACAAGCTTCGAACGCTACTGTAGTGTCTTGCGTCCAATTCAAAGGAGTCGTGTCGTTTCTTTTATTGGTAGTAATCAGAGAGCGAAGTATCATCTGGTTATTCACCGCGCGTGGAATAAATCGCTGGTAAAATGAAATCATGGCTAGAAATCGCTTCAGTTCCTTCACCGTCTTGGGACGTTCAAAGTTCTGAATAGCTAGAACTTTTTCGGGCAATGGTTGAATGCCAGAATTGCTGATTTTGTGACCTAGGAAATTAATTTCCTCCTTACCGAATTGACACTTCGATGCGTTAATAGTGAGGCCATGCTGGCGTAAAATTTGCATAATCGTTCGTAGATGTTTGCGATGTTGTTCAATGTTCTCCGAAGCTAAGAAAACGTCATCGATATAAGAGAAAACGAAGTCGTGTCCTCGAAGAATCTCGTGCATGAAGCGCTGTAGCGTTTGGCCGGCGTTGCATAACCCAAATGTCATATACGGGAACTCAAAAAGTCCGAAGGGCGTACTAATAGCGGTTTTTGGCACGTCCGATGACTCGATAGGTATCTGATGATAAGCACGCTGTAAGTCGAGCTTGGAGAAAATTTTCTTGCCATGGCAAACGTGAGTGAAGTCCTGAATGAACGGAATGGGATATCGATCCGGCACCGTAATAGCGTTGAGACGGCGATAATCACCACATGGGCGCCATCCACCATCAGGCTTTTGTACCATGTGCAGAGGGCTTGCCCAATTGCTTTTGGAAGGTTGACAAATTCCATGCTGTAATAAAAATTCAAATTCTGCCCGAGCTGCCTTTAGCCTGTCGGGAGGTAGCGGACGTGTGCGCGCGAACACCGGAGGTCCTTTTGTTTCGATGTGATGGGTAACATTGGTAAGAGTCTGTGACTTGTTAGTTGGCAATACTGTTACATCCACAAATTCCTTCAAAATGTCTGCGAATGGACTATTTACATCAATAGTCGAAATTGTGTGATGTCGAATCTTCTTGAAAGAGATAGGAATATTAATATTAGTTATACTGTCAATTAATTTACCTCCTTTCACGCCGACTAGTAATCCAAATCTGCTGAGGAAATCAGCGCCTAAGATTGCATGTTTTGTTTTTGCAATAACAAAATTCCATTGATACGGACGTCTCAACCCAAGATTCAAGGTCCAACGTCGTTCACCAAATGTAGGGATCAAGCTGCCATTAGCTGCATATAAATATAATTTCCCTGGTGGATTCAGCACTTCCTTGGTTGAAGGAGGAACAATCGAAACATCAGCACCAGTGTCGATTAAGAATTGTTGTTGAGAGTTCTTGTCTCGTATAAAAAGGCGATGACTAGCTAGACTGTTCAAGCTCGCCTCATCTACCGAACAGTCCTCTAGTTTCCCGCTTGATTTTCGTTTGGAAAATTGCAGGGTGGTCTACACTTTCTTGCCCGAACTCCGAACTGACGATGATAATGACAGGTGAGTGGCCCAGCATCTTTATTGATATTGGAGCTAGATTTCTCTTTACTGCGAGATCTCGTTCGTGAATGACTTAACGCGGCAACCGTGCGTGTCAAGGATCGTACTTGTGTCTCTAAGCTTGAAAGCCTTGACGATAAATCACCATCTGACCTATCTACTGTGACAGTGGACACACTGCTGAACTCGCCTACTTCCAATATCTTGTCAGCCATTTCTGCTAATGCCCGAATATTATCTTTGCTCGTGGATAAAATTATACGCACTTGTTGTGGCAATCGATTTAGCCAGAGAGATCGTAACAGTGCCTCAGGTGTAGTAGTACCTGCGAGGTGCTCCATCTCGTTTAGCAATTGCGTAGGACGCTTGTCACCTAATGAGACTTCGTTCAAAAGGCGAGTGATTTTTTTCTCCGCCGAATCGGAATATCGTCTAATTAAGGTCTCCTTTATATTAGCATATTTATTTACACGCGGAGGATTAAGTACGGCATCACGAACCTGGGCTAACACCTTGCTGTCAATCGCGCCTAGAACGTGGTTGAATTTTGTGCCATCTTGGGTAATGCCGCAGGTTAAAAATTGTGCTTCAACCTGCGCAAACCAAATATCCGGCGAATCGGCCCAAAATGGTGGTGGGCGTAAAGAAATTCTTGCAATTTCTGCCGCAGATTCATTTTGTTCCTCGCCCTCCGATTTGGTACTTAAATTTTCCTCTTGGTCCTCGTCGTTGCCTCCCATCATTTTCAGTATAATTTTTAAGGTCCAGATAGGAGTCGATATTGTAATTTCCAGGGAGGAAAAGGTTTTCTTTGGAACCTCCCGCACAATAATTTACGTTCAGGGATAAGTTTAATCTAACCCGATCACGTCGGGGTCACCACTTTGTGGAGATATAAAGGTTCGACACGTCGAAAGAGAGCGCAAAGAAATTACAACCGTACGAATGAAATTCTTTATTATTATTATAATTAATTAATACATCAAAAGCCTACCACGTTTCGATGATACAATTGTTTTTATGCTGACGTTTATCTTGTGGCAACTTAGATATAAAAATTTGTGAACAATATCTAAATTGTCCAGTGTTCAGCTGCCACAGGGATATATATATCTATGCACATGCATTTGCGCCTTCCACGACGGAGTCATCCATTCCACACCAGCTACGCCACCAATCTGCGTAAGAGCAAGTCACAATAGTGTAAGATTTGGCAAGCTACGTAAAGCATACTTGTCTAGAGCCTTATAAATCGTTGTAAACAGGGAGCGAGTCCAAATCTGGCTAATCAAAGTATCAGCCCGACTATCAGAAATTCCTTGATTGACAAAGTCCTGTTCCCGATAGTTTCGTATAAGCACGATCGAGGTGTCAATTGGAACTTAGTGTTTCGCATACTTCCGGTATCAAGTCAAGACCAGCCAATTTTGTTGTCGCTGCGTTGTAAATTTATTAAACTGGCAAGATGTCCAAAGTCCTGAAATAGGAATGCGACACTTCCAGATTAGTCTCCATAGGTATTAAAATAGTGTCAACGGAGCATTAAGGAGGCGCCTCTTCGATGGATTCCAGCAACACATGGAAACTGTAATACCACACTATATATATTTAATTATGTGCCTATATATGTTTTTATCTTGAATTTAAGTTAATATCGTAAAAGGTCTCAGACTATATACCGGAGGATTCCGAACATAATGAGTTCCAAAGCACCAATATCGTCATAGCGTCGAATTTCAATTACGTTTCTTTTCTTAGACTTTTTACTCCATACCTTTCGTCGTAAAGCTGGATTTTGGCTCACTCTCTGTTCCCATATGGAATCTTGAATTATTAGGAAATTTAGTTTTTGCGATATCCTATATGAGAGTGTAAGACCTTTTTTTACTTTTCGCCTCTCTTCATAGGGTAAAGGAAGAGATTAGCTAGTTCACCGATTTATGCACATTTATGTTAACAGATAGTCCTACTGGTATTGGAACGATTTTTGTGATTAAAGAATAAGCATCCTCATGAACGTATAGACTGCTTTTGAAAGCTAATAGACTTCAAACGTTTTGGGAGAACCTGAAGAAACCTTGTATATTATGAAGCTATCACTGGAATTTACCTAGATATATATAATGTTATTAATGTTCAGTTATGAAAGAAAAAAAAACTCGCAAATTATTTCCTTAAATATTTATAATAGATACATATACTTACCTCTAACAATATCATAGGGTTCGCAGTGTGATAATCTTATTGTTTTTATTAAGTTTACCTTTGAATACAGTACAGCTTTAGTTTTCATTTCAAAAAAGAATTTCCGGACATGTCAGTAAGTTAAGCCTAAAATATATGGAGTTTCTTTTATAACGATTATGACGTGCTGAGTTTTGCTTTTATTTTCTCCTTCACTATCGTGGAGCCCTCTCGCATGTAGGTCGTTTAGGCTCGCCTAGTCTCTCTTTACAGGTCTACAAGGGACTCTGAAAAATCTTGCCCTCAGAGTCACATGGGTGGCTGGGGCATGCAAGGAAGGCATAACATCTGCGCCTTCGATGTGGATATAGGTAAGTGACGTAAGGGTCCCTTCAGGACCGAATGTGTGCCGGAGTTTTAATTTGTGAATAGACACGAGATTTTTTTTGTGTATGGTTGGTGGCAACGGCAGGTTTTTCGTGGAACCTCCCCACACTCTCTGCCAATAGCCGAGGCGAGCTAGCGTGCCGCCCTGCAGTCAACGCTATCCACCTAGTGATCTGTCAGCTCATGCTGGCAGTCTGGACTTCACGTCCAAAGCCAATCACTCTCTAAATACTACCATAACACAGAATAATAATTTAACTCTCGCTACAAGCTATCAGAAAAGGTCTTAACGAATTTTGAAACTTGTGTAAACTGTACATTTTTCACTGGAACAGAAAATTCAAACTCTTTTCGATGTATATGTAGGTTCCATCACAAATGACTATTGCTTTCGTATTTTCGTCACTATCGAAACTACCTCTTGGGACTTATTGTTGACAGTAAACTCAATTTTGCGGATCAAATTGATTTGATGATTTCAAAGGCGAATTCTTGTCTAGGATTTTTTAACACGGTCTTTAATAAATTATCAGATGCTTACATTTTCAAATCATTATTTATTTCCTTGGTCCTATTCTTGAGCGGGTCTAAAAAAAATTATAAGACGTGCAATCCGTAATTGAACTGCAATAATTCATGATTTTGCCCGCTGTTTCTCGGAACTTTTTTTGCCTTTTAATCTACGAATAATTACACTAATAGCTGTGAAAAGAAATATATGTATTTTTGATATACATCAAATAGAAGGTTATGTCAGTTCTCGGATAGTTTTGGTTTTTCCTGACATAATAACAAATGAACACAACCCTTTTTTTTAAATCCATTCAGTTTCTGTTGGTAGCATCGGCCATTCTATCCGTTATCCTATATTAAACAGAAAATTGTTAGAGCTCTATAATACATTATAATGTTAGTACCCTGCTCTTCTTCGTTTCTACAAATTCAAAATTTCGAAATTTTAAAAAAAAAAATGTTTTTTTTACCTACCATGCGTTTCAAAAAATATGTGTCGCAGTTTTTCATATTGAATTTAAGAAGACCAAATCTATCAATACATACGTATTCAAAATGTAATCCGTTTCGCGTTTTTTCCACATTTCGTGAAAAGTGCCTTAGACCTGGCCGTTTTATTTTACGAGGGAGCTGTTCATGCAATTTATGCTAGATGTTCCGGCCAAAAAAATTCAAATTTGGGTTGAGCTCATTTTACAGTTATTAAAGTTTTATGATTTCTAAAATTGGATATAGGGAGTTATAAGGTGATTCATCAGAAATAATTTGTGCATTTAATAAGATTATAAATATTCCATCGTTTTGCTTTCACTTCTGATGAAATTATTTCAACAATTGGCTGCAATCAGTTGAACAAGGTTTTTACTTAGCACAGTTAAACATCTGTAGCTTTTCCAATTTTGATAATAATAACATTCGGAAATTTCATTTTAGTAAATTTCTTAAGAGAGGTAATAGACTATATATTTCTAGTTCTTTAACAGAAATCTATTATTTATTATTTGCATTTTATTGTTTATTGCTTCTGATATAAATATTTTGTTCTTATATGAAGGTAGGTGGAAAATGGAAACATGGATCGACAAGAAAGAGGCAATCAACGTATTTTGTCAATTCTCGAGGAGTCTGGTTCGGAAGAAGCCTTGTCTGATAATCTCGACATGCAAGAAGAGGATCATGTGAATATTTAGAGCGAGCCAAGCAATACTGAACAAGAGTTCCCAGATAGCGAAGACGACAATCTGAGATTAGTTGGCAAATGCAATCCGCACCGTGGCCGCAAGAGCATTCTGTATCAGATCCAGGAACATCTCCAAGTCACGAGGCACGAAATCCACGTTATCATGATAAAGACGAAACAGTTTGGCTGAAGATACCTTTTCGGCAGAATGTAAAGATAAGAGAATAAAACATAATCTGTCTCGTCTGTTACTTCCGAATTAGAATGCTGGGGCCTGTTTTTCAGTACTGATATCTTACAAAAACTTGTGACACATACGAACGCATTTAGCATAAAATTGCGTCAAGTGAAGATTTGCCCAAGCATACTTAAATGTAGCATAACAGAATTCAAGGCATTTATTGGTATTTTATATATTTCTGGCTTGAACCGCTCAGGAAGACAGACTTTGAGTGACACAGGGGTAGAAATATTTAGGCTTTTGATGTCTGAACAATGTTTTCACTTTATACAAAGCTGCTTGTGCTTTGATGATCACACTGCTCGCGACCAAACGAAGCTGTTAGCTAAAGTGTTTTCCAATAAGAGGTGTTATTTTAATTAGCCCGCTATTTCGGTAGATGTCACTTTAGAGCTGTCATTTTTTGACATTTGACAAGTAGAAACTACGCCATTAATAAAAATGGAACGATGCACGATTCAACAACGCATTGAAATTATTAAAATTCACTAAAAGAATTGTGAAAATGTGGCAGAGACGGTTCGTAAAACTCGAACATTTTTGGGTCGTCGTGAAGAACCTTGTCGGACCGCAATACAGAAATTGGTAGAAAAATTCGAGCTGTCGGGACAAGTTAGTGATGTGAAGAATAAAACCCGTGCACGTCGCTCAAGAACAGCCGAGAATATTGCTGCTGTAGCCGAAAGTGTTGAAGAAAACCCAGGTTTGTCCATTCCTCGTCGTTCTTTGGAATTAGGCATTCCACAAACGTCATTACACCGTATTTTGCAAAAATATTTGGGTCTTAAGGCTTATAAAGTTCAGTTAACACAAGAACTCAAGCCGGCCGATCATCAACAACGTCGAGTCTTTGCTGATTGGGTCCTTGAAATGCATGAAAATGATCCGGAATTCCATCGAAAACTCATCTTGAGTGATGAGGCCCATTTCCATCTCTATGGCTTCGTCAACAAGCAAAATTGTCACATCTGGGGCTCGGAAAACCCAAGAGTTATTGTTGAAAAGCCTCTCTATCCTCAACGTGTGACTGTTTGGTGCGGTTTATGGTCCCGCGGAGTCATTGGACCTTACTTTTTCGAAAATGAGGCTGGAGCAACAGTTACGGTGAATGGATTGCACTATCGACAGATGATTAATGATTTTTTATGGCCGGAATTGGATGGTATTGATCTGGACAACGTTTACTTCAACAAGATGGCGCTACGTGCCATACAAGCAACGAAACCATTGATCTTTTACGGGAAAAGTTTCCGGACCGTGTTATCTCTCGAAGAGGTGATTACAATTGGCCACTGAGATCTTGTGACTTAACACCTTGCGACTTCTTCCTTTGGGGCCACGTGAAAGAGAAGGTCTACGCCAACAGCCCAGCGTTGATTCAAGACCTCAGAGATGGAATTCGTGAGGCTATCGAGGACATAGGGCAGCCACTTTGCGATTTGGTTATGGAAAATTTCATGAAAAGGATATGGTCCTGTAGGCGTGGTCGTGGTGGTCATTTGGCTGATGTTATTTTACATTCAGCTTAGCAACAATCACACAAATATTTGAACATTTTGTAGGAAATTGCATATTCGCTTATATCCCCGGTGATTGTCTAACCATTGACGAAATGCTAATAGCTTTTCCAGGCCGATGCCAATTTGCTTTAGTCGATGCAAAAAACTACTACATATCACGGAAAAAAACCAACTGGTTCATTCGTTGCAAGTAATAAACCCTATGATATTGTGAATCACATTGTGCAAACCATTTCTAAATCAAACCGTAATCTAACTTCTGACAACTAGTTTACTAGTTACGAACTTGTCGAATATCTGCTTCAAGAACGTCAGTTGGCACCTTGCGTAAAAATAAAAGACAAATTCCTTCTAAATTCACTAAAACTCGTAGCGACGAAGTGTTTCCATCTCAGTTCGGCTTCCAAAAAGATATCTTTCTTGTTTCTCATGTCCCCAAGAAAAATAAGGTAGTTGTGCTGACGTCAAGTCTGCATCATGATGATAAAATTGATAATCAACTGGAGCAGAACGAAAACCGGAAGCCAACACCTACTACAATTCAACAAAATGTGGGGTGGATGTCGTGGATGAACTTTGCGCTACATATGAAGTGATCCGTAACTCATGGTACCTTACCATTTTTATGCTGTGTTGAATATGTCTGGAATTAACAGTCTCTTAAACGTCTCACTAACAATAAATCAACGAAAATGCGACGCCATTTTCTGAAAAGCTTAGGTCTTGTTTTAGTCAGTGACCATTTCATTTGAAAAAGTGCCAGAATGTAAATCGCTTGCCACGAGAAATGCGCAAAAGAATCAGACAATTTGTCGGTGAATAATCAAAGGAGCCACCTGTAAAGATGCCCAATGCCCGTAAAAGATGCTAAGTATGTCCTGCAAAATGAAACCGTAAAACAAAACACACATGCAAAGTTTGAAACAAATATATTTGTCCAGAACACATAACATCTTTCTGCAGTATGATTGTATTTCCAATGAGGATTCTGATTAGCTTTATTATACTTTTTTTTAAAAATATTTTAATAAGATTTATAAAAGTGCCATAAGTGACTGAAAAGACTTATTATTAGTGTAGAAGAGCGATACAAACGTAAGGGAACTCAATTTTGTTATTGTTTTTGTGAGTTTATTTATAAGCTTAATTTGTTTGATTAAAAGTTCCTTAATTAATGATTTTCTTCTTTTATTCCGAAGATCGCGGCTCTAAATAGTAACTCAGAGTAGGAATTTATTTAAAACCATACATTACCTATGCGGGTTAAATAATTTGAATGGATACCTCGAACTGCTTTTGATACTGGGTGCTCAGAGTTTATACGATTTAATATTTCTTTGCATTAGATAATATAGAAATGACGACAGTGTTTTCTATTTCTTCTATTTCTTGTTCTTGAAGTCGTTTTCTATGAATTAGGACTTAAATTTGTATTTGGATTTGAGCGCGATCTTCAATCAAACTTAACTTTTGAGAGAAAGAAAAGAAGTGATTAAAATTAAAGTTTTAAATTATATTCTTAAATTGCACGCTCTTCGAGAGAGCGCTTACATTTGCACAACTATGTCGCTACAGCCACAGCCAACATAACAGCAAAACATTATACAATCCAAGCGAACGAATCGAATGATAAAGACGCAAATGACATTTCACATTAGATTGAACTTGGTATATTTCGACGTAGTACCTACCACTACCAAACCATCCTTTCAACCTGATTCCTTAATGGATATTTTTTTTTATTAAATTGTACTATGTTTAGTTACTCAACTTAGTCCACCCTCATAAGTGAATAAAAACTTTTGGATAAACTTAGTTTACTAACAAATGAGTTTGAAAATTGAAATGGACCAAAAACGGAGTAGTATTATAAAAGGAGTAGGGCCGGGGTACGCTATTAGATTTCGGTGTACAAATGCCAGTACTGCTTGTATGCCAAACAAGCAAATCGTTCAAACTGTCCAGAATTGCACTCAATAGAACGGTATTAGGTTATTGTTAAACAAGCTTTAAGTAAGACTAAATGAAAGCCCAAAAATGAGAAAAGAGTTTTTCAAAAGATGGAAAAAACCAGCTGAAAAAGTAAATTCTTCTAATGTGCAAGTGATGACAAGTTTCGTCTAAAGTTCAGAAATTCTGGATGAATGGAGAAATTTGTTTTCTTTTTTAAAACAGAATAAAGTAAATTTCAATAAAGTACATTTTTTTATAAATATAATTTTGTTTTTTATTCGTAGAAAAAACCCGCTTTCTGATAAGTCACAATTTTATTCGGTATACAGTTATAACAATTTCGCTTACAAGGTAATCCTAATAAGATTTAATTGGAAAATTTTCAGCTCTGACCGAGTAAACGAATTTAATGGTCCGAGTGTAAACATACACCACATACACACGTATCATAAGTTGGTAGATACCTAACCTGGTATATGTCAACCTCTCAACCTACATTTTATAATGAAAACTAATTAAAATAATTAAAAGTCGTATAAACGGAGTTTCTCATTAGTGTGTTTTGAGACCTCTTCAAACTGAGTTTTGCCACAGTCACATCAGAAGAAATCGCAACCTGAATTAGAAAATCCATACCTACCCAGAAACTGTACATTTTTGATTTAGCTAAAATACAGTAATGTCAACCCACAGCAATCATAAACCATTAAATTTGTGTCCTTACACTGATTTACATTATATATCCTGTAACTTTCCTGGATCACCCCCGTCCCGAACTTGAGTCACTAAAAGCGATTGGCATGAGGCCTTCCTTCCAATTCCATGGAAGTTATTTTTCCATCGCAATACGTTGGTATCTATATCGTTTTGTGACATGACATTCACTCTACTATGATTTCGCACCCACACTGGCCGACAGAGATACTATATTTGCTGGGGCTATATATATGTATATATAAGCCATTGCCCATAATAAAGTATATAAAAATAAGAGAGCACTAGCCATAGATGGATTCAAGTAGATAACGAAACACTCACACTGCACTGGAATTCAAGCATTATCATTGGTTGTGATCCATGGAACATCCACACAAGTAAACACACACCCGCCAATTCAACGCAAGCAGCCAAAATATTCCTATTATCTCCCGTCGGACAATATTAATCCTAGTATAGCCGGTTGTCATCCATCATAATATTACGAAAAACCAGCACACATGTATAGTTACAGTGGTGGTAGTAGAAGCCACATTAAATATATATGGATAACAGTATGATTCGCACAACAAAAGCACAAAATGTAATGAGTATAGAGGAGAGCCCCCCCAGATCAAGTACTGCATGCTTTGGGCACTCCAGCCACCCGCCTGACATTATTGTGTTCACACGAGACATTGCGGAGAACTTTTAACGGTGAATCCCGCATAGTGGTGGAACAAATACAAAACTTGATGGGGAGATGATGATTACATGTCATGCGACGGCACTTGGACGAGGTATTACTTACTAACACAGTCGTACAGAGATAACAGAACAGCAACTATAGGTATACAGTAACCACGCCTTTGATTGGATTCCGGTGTGTTACTCGCAACATAACTTAGTAAAGTTCCGTTATCTGAGGCTATTTTGATTTTCCGAAATGAGTGGCCAAATTGCCATCATAAATGAAAATCGCACAAAGCCACGTGCAGATTAAAGTGCTTTTCAATTAGCGACTGAAGGGATTCCGCCGTTTAATACACATGATTAGGTCTGAGTCGACAAAGTTGCGTTATTTTTCTTTGCATTAGTTGGGGATAGAAAATAAAATCGATAGCTCCACCCATTTTCGAAAGCACTGTATGGCGCAAGCTCCGTTAAGCTCTTTTCACCACCGCAATCGCTAATCTCAGGCAAACGTGAATTCATTCTTTGAATCTGCAATAGCCAGCCGGGCCGGAACCGGGACCGGGACCGTAATATTTTCCGTTTTGTTCTCCTCTCTTAATTCGTGAACTCTCCATCCGTACTCTATAATCATAATGAATGTAGTTCACTGGAATTCGGGTACCGGAGGGGTACATCGCAGGTTTTCGTCGTTAAAATCAATTAAATATTTTGCTTTTTTTTTTTCTGTCACGCTCTATTGGCATCGCCAATTGTAAGGAAGTCCGACCGTGAACGGCGAAAACAGAAACCTCACAAATATTTGTAGCCGCCGCCAAGGCCGTTCGGCTCTATTAGTGAGATCTGAAACGGGGTTACCCATTTTCGTCTTCTTCATAAATAATTTTTGCGCCAATTCGCCCCGGTTTTTCTTGTGTGATTGTTTACTATGAGCACTGAGTATACGGCTACTTCGATTTTCAGCACTTTTGAAGTGTAGTCGATTACTTCTTGAAGATTTTGTCTATTTCCAATCGGACATTAGCGTTTTACGATGAAACAGTTTAATTTAACAGTTAAAGGCCACCCACGTTTTACTACATACCTACATCGTCGGTGGCAACGATAAAGCGCGAAAATTCACTCAAAAGACTCAATTAGACTTCTAATACGCACTCTGTGTTGTCGATGGCAAGAATCATTAAAGTGTTTACGAGCTCCAACTGATTATTTCAATTATAAATAAACCCCAAGCTCTCGGCAGGCAAATGAGCTAGTTTCTATTTTTTTTCTTATTAGAAGTACCAAGGCATTTGGCATTAATGACATTTTCTTCATTATACGATTACGCGTAACCTTTGCATAGGAGACAGAAAAAAATGTTTTCAAAAAACAAGAATTTTTTTAATCCTTTCCTACCTACAAAAAAAAAAGAAAAAATAAAAAAGAAAAACAACAACAACAATAGCTACACATTTGCTAAAATGTCTATTTTTCGGGGTTCTTAAAAGAGTGAAAGAAATAAACCAGAATAGGGTTGCTAAACTGAAGCAAATGGACTCTCGTACCAACTATACACAAATCTCGTACGTCCCGAAAAATTCTCACTAAGCGTAGGTATCGCGAAATTAATGAAAAATGGGAGCCAAATTAAGACTGGGGACATTTTAGTAAGTTTTTATTTAATGATTTTATAAAAAAAAAAAAACAAGTAAAAATAGCTAGAATTGGTCTAAGACCAATTTTTGAATGCGCGTAGGAAATTTCGTATGGTCACCGATTTATGCAAGTTTGATGTTTGAAGTGGTTTTTCGCATATATTTCTAGAAAGGTTCGTCGGACAGAAAAAATGATTATAACCAATTTTATAGGATTTCTTATTCTGAAGAAGTTTTTAGTACAATAAAAATGTCTAGGACTGATCGTTTTCACATTATATGTAAAAAACCTAAATTGTTATATGGCAAAAGCAAGAAGGGGTTGCCCGATTTAGTCCACTTTTTTAGTACAATTAAAGCACCATGTACCAAATATCAGCTCTCTATGTCAACGCGTTCTCAGGCAGTGTCCAAATATATAATGAAATTATTTATGTTCAAGAAAGAATCTTTTTGGGATTCTTCGGTATATAGCAATAGCTAAAAAATGTTCTAATTTGTTATTTCATCACACAACCCATTAATTTTTTGGTGACAAGTTTCAAGTCTTGGTTTGACTCATCAACAGGTCCTAAATAGCGAAATTGACTGATTTGAAAAACAAATGAAAAAAATGAAAAAAAGAAGAAAGAAATGAAAAGTTTGAGAAAAATAGAAAAATAGAAAAATAAAGGGTTGTGTGATGAAATAACAAATTAGAACATTTTTTAGCTTTTGCTATATACCGAAGAATCCCAAAAAATTCTGTCTTGAACAAAATTAAGTTTAACCCGGTAAAAAGTCCAAAAGAGTAATCTTTTTATTTATTTAATGAAATTATTGTATGGCAACGTCACGAAAGAGTTGCCCGATTTGTCTCTTTTTCGAACTTAATCTTCCTTTTTTTATAGTCTGTGTACAAAATATCAGCTTTCTAAGTATACGCGCTCTCGAGTTATCGTCCGCAAAGACAGACGGACGGACAGACAGACATGCAAAAGTCAAAATAACTTTTAATATTATGCGTTGGTGTCGAATCCATTTTGCTCTACCATCATTATTTTGAGATGTTACAAACGGAATGACAAACTTAGTATACCTCTTATAGATTTCATCTAGGGTATAATAAAAGACATCTAGAACAGGCAGCATTATCTTGGTACGAGTCTTCTCTATTTGAGTCGCAATTGTCATCAACAGGTCGCGCTACAGTAGCCAGGGTTGTAAATGAGCGGACTCATTTATCATATCAACTCATCGCTCAACTCAGGATTTGAGTCCGCTCAATCATTGAGTCCGCTCAACAGTTGAGCGGTGGTTCATCGCTCGAAATTTGAGCGGACTCACTGGTTGAGCGGACTCAATCGTGAGCGGACTCATTGCTTGAATGAACTTGAGCGGACTCACTGCCTGAGAGGACTCATCATTTGAGCCGAACGGACTCAAATCATATTTTAAATAACATAAAGAGAATCTGATTTAATTAAAATTGAAACTGAAATTTCAATAAAATAAGAAAAGCTTATAAAAAAGTCATTCATTATATTATATTTTATTAATTTAGCTTTTGCTAATTTTCTTAGCCAACATTTCTTCTTCCTCCTTCCTTCCTTATTTAAAATATGATTTGAGTCCGCTCAACTCAAATGATGAGTCCGCTCAGGCAGTGAGTCCGCTCAAGACTTGAGTCCACTCAAGTCCATTCAAGCAATGAGTCCGCTCACGATTGAGTCCGCTCACCAGTGAGTCCGCTCAAATTTCGAGCGATGAACCACCGCTCAACTGTTGAGCGGACTCAGTGATTGAGCGGACTCACTGCTTGAGTTGAGCGATGAGTTGAGTCAAAATGTGAGTCCTTTACATCCCTGACAGTAGCAGGTTAATTCTGGTATATAACAGCCGACGTCATGCGACTTATCACTTATAAGGTACGTTTGAACCACTGACATACAACAATGAACTGAGAGTATTGTCATTTTCCTATTGGAAAGACTGGCACAAGTTTTATAGTTTTCTCTTTCGCGCTATGGCAGAGTTGGAGCAACGAGGAGATGAAAATGAGCAAATATCATTTAGCTATTTCTAACACATTGACACTGATATTGCTTGTACATAAGCGCCGTAAGATTTGTACACCTGTGCGCAATTTTAATCGCTTTTATTTTCATATACTCAAAAGTATTTACTGAATTTGCAAACATGAACATAAAAAAGTTAATACTTTATTAAGAAAAAAAAAGGTTGTGAGTAATATTTGCTTCGTGCCGCTACGCTTATTTCACGGGTTTCCAGCGTCAATGAGCCAAGCCCAAAACAAACCAAACCTAAATATATGAATTTGACAACGAAGAAAATGGCGGAAGAAACATACACAAATGCAGAGCAATTTTGAGTACGCTCATGTACACGGATATGATTGCATCTCCTTTAGTTATTACCGCGATGAGTTGGAGCTACCAACATAATTTGATGATTTCATGCTGATTGCAAATGCAAGCACCGCAGGGAGAATAAGGTAAAGATAGTGTTTACCATGCTCCGTCTCTCTTGCCCATAAGCAGGATTCAGTTAAGAATAAGTTTTGAAAATTAAAGTCGGAATGAGGTTAATTCCTTATAAGCGATTAAAATATCACTTGGGCACAAGAAAATATATTTTCTTAATTAAATTCGATTTACGGGTGTAAAATTTCATCTGATTGGTTGAGTTTTACATGTTTTTTATGTAGTAAAGTTTTAAAGGGTGCTCAGAGCCTGATATACATAAACACAATTTTTGTGCCACATGAAATAGTAAATTGCTCAGTCCATTGTTATAAGTCAGTGGTTTGAGTCCAATCAATCTTTCTACTGTGTTTTAACACATTGACCTGAAAGGAGGGCTCCTTTTACGATTTTTACTGGGACATTGTTCCTTAATTTTGTTTTTGTTAGGTTGTTCTTGCTAAAAGTTCTCTCGGTGTCGGCATTGGAATGTGAGCAGGATTGAACGGATAGCACAAATTGAAGGAGAACTGAATATGTGTGTTCTTCATCAGCAGTGCAGATTCGGGAAGGCTTGTGCAAAATATGTCAACTTCGTTTTTCTTCAGTCCAAGAGAAGATGTCGACACACGTCATCAAGTTGCTGCAATTTCTGAGGGTCTGACAGCTTTGCCCTAGGATGCAGTTTACATTAAAAATGAGTGATGGAGTATCGTTCCAGTGTCTTACCGATAAAGCTTTGTCGGGATTCAAAACCGACAATGCCACCTGTAATTCATAATTCGTAGTTGTTGCAGATGCTATCGACACTTTTCCCTGACGTAAATGATGAGATCAGGGGCCAAATCATGTAGCTCGATATCGAGTGAAAACTATCGTCCGTCACTAGTTTTTAGATTATGTAACTCGATATGTCGACTACCTTATGTCGAATGCTCGATAAAGACAGTTCCATATGACTTTTAACATCGAATTATTGTTTTTAGTTGACGAGATGTTAGTTCTGGCCGCAGATTTTGCACAAATTAACTGGGAAGTACGAAAATGTAAGTTTAAATTTATAATTTTGATTGTTGTGCCAGCGATTACTATAATAATTTTTAAGGTCTCAACAAACTCCGCAGGTATAACAGAACATGTTGATAAAATTCGTGGAAAAACATTCGCTTGTTGCAACAAACAGTTTGCAAAATACCGGCAATGGAAAATAAAAAAAGAAAAAGTTATGGATAAAGCTTGCAAACATGTTAAATAGTAGTGTACCACCTATAAAAACAATAAAAGCTTGGCAGAAAGTATGTTGCATATTTTTTGTTTTTTTTTTGTTTTTTAATATGGCTTTCAGGTATGGACTGATTATAAATACACCTTAAAAAGAAAATTGGCTAAAAATAAGAAGAGTATATTTAAAACTGGCGGAGGTCCATGTGAAATAATCCCAATTTCCGCGATTGAAGAGAGAGCAATAGCTGCAGCACATATAGACCCTCAAGTTAGTGGCAAAGCAAATGTTAAATCATTTGGTGCAGCAGAGATTGAAGAAGACAGACAGTATGCCCTCATCGGATTCAATGCATACCATAAACCAAATCCCCGCTATTGTCGCACCTCTATCTCCTTTGTGAGGTGAAATCTTTTAAGAAAACTGAAATATTTTACAATATTTAAAAATTAATATTAATATATGTAACTGTTTAAAATTTTCTATTCATACCTTGCTTTGTTCAAACTTAAAGGGTCTGATACATCTCGCAAAGATTTTCGTTTTCGTCGAAGGTTGACACACTCTGGTATCTTCGCTATTGTTGTCAAGTAGAAATTGACGTGACAAAAGCATTTTACTTGCACAAATTGTGGAATAACTGCACTAATAACAATAATTGTGCACAAATTTTTATGCAAATGACAGGCCGTCAGAAGAATTAGCATTGTATATGCAGCGGTTGCTCGATAGATCAAACGACATTCGATGAATCGTTTTACATGAAACAAAAAACTGTCGAGCTGACGATATCGTTTTCATTCATCGAGCGTACGATTATCGAGCATCGAATTACATGATTTCACCCCAGATCTTGAGCCTAAACCATCGCTCCCATAGAAAAATGAAATTATAACAAATTGGAGCCCAATATATTCTCTCTTTCTAAAGGTTTTAAAAGAATTTTATGAAGAACAAATTTATGGAACTTATGGCGTTTGACCCAGGGATCGTAACGGTTATAAGTCTTATCGTAAAACTCATTGTTCAATGACTTTATATATGAATTTTACTTTAAACGTCGCACCGAAACGGTTAAGCTTTACTTGCATAGGGTTTCAGTCCTTGCGAAATGCTTATGAAAGATTTTTATTTTTTTAAGTAATCAATAATCGTTATGAGATTATTAATATTTTTCCAATCACGAATAAAAGTCATTAGCTGATTTTGTTTTTCCTCATCACAATCACACATCATGATTTTTATTTTTTTGATTATGAATAAAAATCATCAAGTGAGTTTTATTTTTCAGGTCTACAAGTAAAAATCACCAAGTGATTTTCTTCTACTTCAGTTGACATATAATAATTATTTTTGAATGAAAAAGTTATCAGTCAATACAAAATAAAAGTAAAAATAGTGTTCAGGTGTTAAATTTTTCGTTACTTATCTGTAGACCTTACATTTCATCAGAACATCTGTACACTAGCACCTATTATTTTACATAGCGCCGTAAATAGTTCATGATTAGAATAATAAAAATCACGATGCGATTTTTATATGTGATCAGGAAAAATAAAAATCAGGAAATGATTTTTATTCCTGATGAAAAAAGTATTAATCATCTCATAAAGATTATTGATGACTTAATAAAAAAAATATTTGTCATTACCATTTTGCAAGGACTGAAACCCTATGTAAGTAAAGTTTAATCGTTTTCTTCGGACTTTTATATTAAAAATTAAATATAATTGGTTTACTATGATTTTTATATTATTGATCAAAAATTTTGTAGTTTCACTATCAATGAACAGGGCCATTCAATAGCTGCAAGTAGGTGTAGAAAAGATTTTAAGCCGATAAATATTTCTGGGTGATTCTTTCCATGAGAATTTAAAAAATAATCGTTATTTACGAACCCTGGTTTGAACGAAATCCATGCTACTTTTACATGAAAAACTCCTGCAATAAGACAAGGCAAAAACTTTGTAATGTTGGCCGCTAAGCTTTTTCACGTCTTACTTCATGGCTTATACATTCCGGGGGTTATGGTTCTGCTTTTTCTTTTCTCTTAAAATTAGCTTTAACTACGGCTTTTTGTGTGTGTGAAAATACTGGTTGAAAAATATTTGACGCTGAAATTCAATTCATATGCTTTCACGTACGAGAATACATTTTGCCTCGTACATCGTACCTGAGTAGAAATTCGCCTACATATACAAGAATTATCGTATGTCTAGCAACGCTGAGCAAGAATCAAGTTATAAGGATAGCTCTTATCTCATCACTGCCCCACCCCCCTTCGTCAAAATTTCCAATTAGGAGTAATACTTCCGAAGAAAAGATGTAAGTGTCTCGTTGCCATACTTTGAAAATGAAGTTTCCGCATATGAGAGTACAGAAATTTCCGTTTTTGATCTGATTTTCCGTGCTTAATTTCCGTGAAAATATAGCACACTTTTTGCTTATTAAATTATATACTACTATTTTGTAACGCGCCACACAGTGATACAAGCGACATCTATTGGAAATGGAAACAACTTTAGGTTAGTGACATCCTAGTAAACTGGGTTTAGAGAACGGAATATTCAGGAAGGTTCTAGGATAATTTGTTGAGTATAAATACGGCGCTACTCACATCCAGCAGGCAGTCTTATTTCAGACAGTGAAATGAACGAAGTAAACTATTGCGATAATTAGAAGTACAGTACTAGCGATAACTATAAAGAATTAATTTGATAATTATTTGTGAATTTGTGAGAGTAAACAGTAAAGTTAAATAAAGAAAGAACTTTTGAATTATATCTGAAATATTTAGTTTTAAATAACGAACTAAGGCCATGCTCGTAACAATATGTTACATATAAAAAAATAAAATAAGTAAAATCTTCATTTCGTTAACAACAGATAAAACTGGAAGCAATTTGAATTTCAATAACTAAAAATAAAAATAAAATAATAAAAATATTCACCGACTGAACCGTGATATTTTTATGAAACATATTAGGATAAATTAAGAAATTCTGTTTTATATACTTGTTTCAGGGTTTTTATTTATTTTCTTTTTCAATACGCGTATTTCGATTTATGAGGCCATTTTCAATGAGTTTCTAAATAAAACTAAAGAACAATACCAAATATTGCAGCCCAATACCATGAGACTAGTACAAAAGTAGTGAGAGCATTTACATGTGGAGATTTTTAACAATAAAATTATTCAATGGTGAATGTAAAAAGTCTATGTGTTCATTTAAGAGACTGTACGGCTCTTGTGAGGCTTTTTTTTTTATATAACATGATTCCAGAATATTAAGTTTTTCACTTTTTTCTTGTACATGTAAAACCTTTAAGTTATTGATATTACAGTTAATTCCGGTTTCACTCATATGTTTTGCTACCATTGAGTCCAATTTATTGTATTTAAATAAATTTAAATGTTCTTTAAATCAAATTTTAAAATTACGTCCAATGCTATCACAGTCATTACAACGTGTTTCGTATGCTCCTGAGCTCTGTAGTTTATCTGGTTTACGATTACTTTTACGTACATGTGTCCTTAATGTATTACTATTATAAAATCCTCTATTAACATCTAAGTGCTTTTGTACAATTCATTTGACTTTTTCACTTATTTTTCCAACATATTTTAATTTTATCCATCTTACAATTATCTTCTTTTTGTTTAGGGTATATAGCATTTATGGCTAGTAGTTTTCATTTTTTCCCTATCTATTTATCATTAACCTCTGTTTATAACCATTATTTTTGGCTATTAGTTTAATTTTTTCACATTCATTTTATGTGGCCTGTTCAGAGAGGAGAATTGTAACCAATTTATTTATCATAGCATGGAATGCTGCTAATTTCACATTATAGGAATGGGTAGAATTATTTGGAATAACTTTGTCAGTATATGTAGACTTTCCATAAATATCAAACATAAATCATTGATCGCGATAAGCTATTTTAAGATCTAGAAAATTAATTGCGCAATTTACATCTTTTTCCATCGTCAACTGAATATACTTAATAAGTGTAAATCCAATTGAGAAACCTTTCTAATTCGTCATCAGCTCCTTACCATAGGCAATGAACGTAGTCTACTTTCCTAAACCAAAAACCTATTTTACTATCAAATGGACACTTTTCAAATAATGTACTTTCGAAATATTCCATAAACACTTCTGACAAAAGGGGATAAGGGTGATCCCATAAGTGATCCATCTTGAAATTTATAAAATTTTTCATTGTATCTAAAATAGTTTTGGTTTAAGCATATATTAAAGGATGAGGGTAGCGTATGGTGTCGGAAGTTAACAGGGCGTCAAAATAGGCTTAGAACGGCTTGGTGATCCTATCTGATAAGCTGTAAAATATATAAATTTATATTTTCCACGCAAACATTAACATGCAAGGCCCCGTTTTCGTTATAAGTCTTATGGCCAGTTTCACAGTCTGAGTTTAAACCAAATATTTAGTTTAAACTCGACGAATGAGTTTCACAGTTTGGTTTAAACCCCGGTTTAAACCAAACTGTCTAAACTAGAGTTTAAACCGTGCCATCCCTCGGTCTAAACTCAAGATAATTTTATTTTGACAGAAGCATTGTTTGTTTGTATGAAGAAAATAATTTCATCACGAATTTAGATTCAGACATTTCTAGCGATGAGGAAGATTTTTTTGAGTTAAATTTACAACTCTGTCGACGACTGAGAGTAATTAGAAATCATTTTAATGAGTGGGACGACGTTGATTTTTATGCTAGGTTCAGTTTAAGTAAAGAACCTTGTCGCTTTGTCTTCGAATCTATTCTTGTCCGTTTTCTTGTGCTCTATTATATTTTTTTTTATGCACTAGGAAAGGTCAACTTCACTTATGCTAAAATTACCATCCTTTTTGAATGTTGACATATTTAAAATTAGCAAATATAACTACATATTTTTTATTTTTTATTTTTGATCTGTTTACTTTTTCCGATTGACAGATTGATAGAAAAATTGCTTCACAATGGTGGCGATAACTAATTTAATTCACAATTTAAGCAGTACTACCAACGTTACTAAAAGAATGCACTGTGAAACCCCATTTGGTTTAAACTACGTTTAAACTTCGAGGATGGTTTAAACTAAACTTTAGTTTAAACTCGACTGTGAAACTGGCCATTATAATATTTTTCAACTTTATTAAATTTTTATTACTTTACATTTACTTTACATATAACATAAAATACGTGTATACTTAACTAGACAGCTGACAAAGAATTAAATAATTTATTTGTTTTTACTCTAACATAAAAATCAATGCCTACCCACAGCCTTTTCCAATCCTCAAAGTGAACCTCAGTGGAAAATGAGTAAGGGTGTTTCCAACGTGCAGGTCGCTCTTGTGTCGCCACAGATTATCTCGTATAGGAACTTGCATTCAGACGGGCCACATTAATGATCTTTCTGAGAATCATGAATTCAAAATCGGTCGTGAATCAGGAGAGTAGACATGAGATATTTTTTACCACGGAACTACACATATCTGTGAATTTAAAAGATGACATCTGAACAGATGTGGAACAGCATAATTCGGTTTGGGTCTTGATTTACACTCTGACTAGTTAGTTAAGCAGTCAATCCTGCCAATACAAAGTACACGATCTGGGAAAGTGTGGACGTTAATCATCTACGAGAGTAAATATTGGAATTCATTACCTCAATAGCACTAATCCCCTTGAATCAATATAATGAGTCTAGTTATGGAGTTAGCATAACGCGCGACATTATTGTCGTAATACCTGCATCTTCTTAATTTTTTTTTTATTTTTAATGTCAAGATGGGTGTATGTGTATCTCAAATAGAATGTCTCGCGGAAATTAAACTACTCCCGCTTGTGACATGTTGAAAGCATTGTAGCTTTTGATAAGGCATTAGTCTAGTCTGCAGTAGTCGCTGCGTTTGAAACTTCTTGTTCTACCTGAGAAGGAAAGGAATTTCTTGTTGAAATAGCTTAACAAATTTCGCTGAACTTATAAAGGCAATTCAATGAGGCTAGGATTACTAATATAAAGAAGGACTGGCAGGACGATAAAATAAGCGATAAGCGAAAAATCCAATAGGTTAGGTTTTTGTATACTTTTGAGATGTAATTGATGGAAAAAATGCTTTTAAATGTTGACATAAATCGAAGGCTGGAAACTGGAAGAAGAAAGTTGAATGATAAACTAAACGCGTCCATTGTTGCAAGCTATTTTAGGTGCCTCTTTTCAATTAGCATATGCGTCGGTTGGAGAATGGTGAGGGTTGCCTTCATTTCGAGGACTTGAAGGGCGCTATATGTTTTCATATCACATAACCCTTAGCACATTCTTTTTGAAACACCTGAGGTTGCTCTCTTCGAAGAACATATAAAGTGACCTGCCTCAAAATAATTTCCCTTGAAATCTTCGCAGTAAACAAATCAGTGAGGACGATCCTGTGGGTCAGCTTCTGTATATTTCATACATTAGTAATACCATATGCTACGCATCGTCGAGTATGCAAGTGTTCATTTATATGCGGATAATATGTAGATGTACTTAGTAGGCTTTTGATTTTAGAGGATGACTGTGTTGAACGCTTTATCTCAGATTTGTGAAAAGTTTCAACTAGTTTTTATCAAAAATGTAAAACCATAAAGAGCTTGTACCTCTAATTAAAAATTCCACCAACTAGCTCATTCCGCAATTTTGAAAGAATTCTGAAGAAACAGTTTCAATTGAATTCCTAAGAAAAAGATGGGTGGTTCTCATTAACATAGTTCGGGGCTTAGGAGCCAAGGTAAAGGCAAGGCCCCGCAGATCAATCCAATTCATTTGGATCGTTGTGGGACACTATTTCACAATTGCTCGCGTTTATTTCTGATAAGTTAATATGTGTATTTACGTATTATGCATTTGTTTTCTATGGATTATAGAAATTTTCTATTTGTCACAGTAATGTTGTTACATTAGCTTGTGAGCGTAATACCCTAGACAGCTATCTTCATAATGAATTAATTTTTAATTAAATGGAGTCAAATGTGCACTGTGCCACACAAATGAAGTCCATTAAGGACTGATTTGCAACATTTCGCCTCATTTTAAAATGCACCAATTTTTACTCATTAAAATGAGCTGAATTCATTGGAAAGTGGAAAGTTTTTCCAATAGAGTTCAGCTGATGATGAAAGAAATTACTTTGCCGCTTTCCTCTCTTTTTCGTCTGTTTCAACAATAAAAATTATTTTCTACTAAATGATTTGCAACTACTGTAAATACTCGCGAATTTTCCTGAAAATATTTAATTAAATTATTGGACTTTGCCATGATCTTTAGTCATATTCAAGAACTGTCAATAATATTGCAGATGAAATAATTTTCATCCATAGTCTGTCACATTTTCAATTCCTTGAAATGATTGCATTTAAAATTATGCCATTATGGACACAGTCTGTCTAGGGTATAAGGCTTATTCGTAAATGATATGCTGCAAACAAATATGTCACCAGTGTTTATGGAGAGTTTTATTGTGATTATCTTATGGACCTCGAATTCGCTTATAACCAGTTCGCACCAAATTTTCCATATAGAAGTATAATTTCTCTATGTTGACTATTTATCTGTGCGCCTTCGTCATTACTGGTTAAAAACAAAAGGAAAAGGCATTTGTCTCATAGTTCAGTGAAAAAAGCTGTCGGCTACAAATATCAGAGAAAGCGGTTGCTTTGTAATGGTCATTCCATAAAAAATCGACAAATGTTCTGAATGTACCATCTCCGCTTTTGATAAAATTTCACAGCTTCGTTGGTTTTATTGTTAGTAGTACTTTGCTGAAATAGGACAATTGGATGTATTTTGATAGGCTTAAGTTTTACCAGGAATCGTTGAATATTCCGTCCATAAAAGAAAATAATGCGGAAGATACTAAAAGCATTGAATCCTGCGACTATATTGAAGATGATCAAGATTTGCGTAGTGGGCACTATATCTAGGAATGGACTTCTGGCGTCTATTTGGGTTGGCTCCAGATGTCCTGGTTATAGTTGCAGAAGTGACATCAACTCTAATAGCTACTTCTGACACCAATTGCCATGTTCTTTCCGGTATAGATCAACAACGTCTAGAAGCTACTAAACAGCTTTTTCCATGTTTCACCTCTTTAGGTTTAGGAAAAACATCTCTTGTCAGTCACAAGATTGAAACGAATAACGCGACTTCGATAAAACAGTGGTTTTATCCGATTTCACCGGCAGTACAGAGTTTGATGGATGCTGAATTGCGACGAATGCTATCGTTGGGTGTGATAGAGGGGAGCCAGAGTCCTTGGAGCTCTCGAGTTGTACTAGTGCTAAAGCCTGGGAAGGTTCAGCTTTGTTTTGACGCCAGGGAGGGCAACTCCGTCATTAATAATTTATATTTAATAATTTATATTGAAAGACTTTTGAAATGAAATGTGATTTTTCGTTTTTCAACTTTTAAAAATATACTTTAATATGTTCCACTTACGTATTATAATTATATTGTGACAGAAGAAAAAGGTAAGATACATTTCTGTCTATAGAATAAAGTACCATCTGTGGGTAAGTAAGCAATTGGTAACAGAGCGGTGAGTCAAACAAAACCCATAATCAATTATCTCTTTCAGGCGGTCAGTGAAATATAGCAAGGACAATATTCTACAGACAGTTTTAAATAAATTAGTTTTCAAATTAACAGTTTAACATTTGTTTTTGTTTCATAAAAACTTAAATGAAATTAAAGGAACAACTTACATTTTTCTTGTAATATTGGAAATAATTTGTTCGTAACCTTCGTATCTTACAATTTCTCTGTATGTTTGCAGAAAGTAGTAACATTTCCATTTTAATATTTAACTTAAAAATTATAACATAAAGGAAAAAAAATAGACAATTATAAAGATTAAATAAATATCTCGAAATATTTAACAAAATTTTCTGCAGAGTACAAGGCTAATGTTAACAATCGTTCGATTGAACTGCTTGAAACCACCGTAGAGATGCAGTACCGAAAAGATAATATATATACTAGTCCTGATGGCATCCCTAGTTTATTGTATAAATATTGTCTATCCACGCTAGCAGAGTCACAACCAATATTAATTAGTACAGCTGTTATTTTTGTAAAAAATAATTTATGAGTAACTTTTTTTGCCCATATTACTCCATTTCAGTTCAGCAGGGATTTATTCCGGGCGCTCAACAACCACACACCTAGCAATTTTTACAGATATTACAGAGCTGATTTTTCCAAAGCTTTCGAAAAAATTCAACAAAATGACGTTAATTGGCTGAAAAAAAACAATTGAATGGGTTTGTTTCAATCTAAAAGAAAGGCAACATATGGTCGTCATGAATGGTTGCAAATCTGTTCCATTCAAACAGATTTCAGGCGTTCTGCAGGGTACTATTCTGAGACGCGTAATTTTCTTAATATTTATCAATAACTTAGACGTTGATTCGAATGCCTCTTATTCACAGATGATGCTAAATTCTTTCGAGTGATTAAGTATATCGATAATTGCATTAAGCTACAAAAGGAATTAAAAAGATTCAAATCTAGTGCAAAGATCATTAAATGTAACTAATGATGACTTTTATTAGGAAGCGAAATTCGGTCAAGTTTAGTGATAAAATTGATGACTCCCGTTTAGGTCGTATTGCAGAAATTAAAAATCTTCGAGTAACTTTTGATGAAAAACATTTTTTTGAATCACATCTAAGTTAAATTACAAATGAAGTCTTTAAATTGTTAGATTTCAGTTTTCGTACAAGCAAATCTTTCAATATCTTAAGTTGGCTTATTTAATTCATTAATAAGAAATTCGTTTGAGTAGTCATCCATTACCAGGATGGAACCTTTTTTATACAACATATGCTTTTGTATTGAACAGGCCTAGACTATAATACCACAACAGACTAAATATGTTTTCCTTAACACATCTCGTAGATCGGGGAGTTTATTTAGATGCGATACTGTTATTTAAGCTTTGCAATGATACATTGATTGGTAAAACAACCATTGTCCTGGTAGCCGATGGCTAGAACGAACGTAAGAAGTAAGTCCCCGCTATATGTAGAGTGTTCATAAAAAAACATAATAAATCTTTTAGTCAACTCGATAAAGAATTTTAAGGAATACGTCAAGTAGGCTTAGCACTAATATTTAACTTTAATACTTAACTTTAAATCTTTCCACCCATTTTACTTTTTACATTATTTTTGTCTCTATAAATTTTATAGTTTTTATTTACTGTCGTTTATTAACCCCAGAAGTGTATTAAACATTGCATGCATTACTCAAATAATTCATTATATTAATGGCAATTCAATTTAATATATTAATGGCATATCCACAATTAAGTTTCTTGTTAAACTTACATATATCTATGCGCAGGAGATAATGAAAATACAAATAACTCTACAGCTGAGCTTTTGACATGCATATGCTACAATAATAAGAGTAAAATAGAAAAATAAAAATAAAATAAAATAAAGAAATTTAAAATTTAAAAATTAAAACAAAAGTGAAAAGGAAATCTTGTAGGAAGCCCAACAAACCCACACAAAAACTATGACCGCTGCTATATCTCTTGAGTTCAACGGGGAGTGTGAAATCTAGTCTCGTTCGTGAGGGAGGAGAGCCGGTTTAGAGGATAACTCAGTTTAACTATAATAACTAATATAAAAATCCAATAACAAATTCAAATAAAAAAAATAAATCCAACAATAAAAAAATTCAAAGAAAAAAATAGAATTGGCCACGCAGTCCGCCACCCTTGTATTATATATTCTGAAAAGGAAGGAAGAAGCAGAATGTTAGTCTTCTATGAATAAACTACAATTTTCTAAAATAAATTCAAAAGGGTGCTACGTCTAAGCATACCGGCAGCAAAACGATTCTATAGGGGCTCAAGGAAGTAAAAAACTTCTATGAAAAAATTCAGACTCAGATTTGTCTGACCAGAATTATCTTCTGTGTAAAAGGATGTGAAGCTCAGGTTATCCCTGATCAGAATTATCTTCTGTATGATAGGAAAGGAAATTCAGGTTATCCCTGACCAGAATTATCTTCTGTGGAAAAAGGTAGGAGGCACGATTCTTTTTACTCAGATTAGCTCTGATACAGATCAACTCTGCCTAAAGAATGGTGCCATCTACTGAAATTCATCGGCTTTATATAGCCGCTGTAACCAGTTACGTCTTCTCGGCTCTTGGTGTTGCCCTAGCAACGATTGATGCGATGTCTGAATGTACCACAGACACCTGGCTGATGTAATGTCCTTTGCTGTCATCAAAAAATGTAAATATTAGGAGGTACGTATGCTTTGCTGCATTTTGATATTGATTTTATTGATGACTTTTGATTGTTTTTAGGTGAAATATCATTTCTAGGAGTATTAGCTGATGTTCTGCAGTATGTGTGCAATGTTCGGGTGGATTTAATTCGAATTATCACCAAACTTCCCTAGAGTTAAACTGTGAAGTGAAGATTAGATAAGTGTTTTTGTGATTTATTAATTTAACTTGATGTTTTGTGGTTTCTTTTGTTTTATATTTCAGGAAATAATACGTCGTAGGAAGGCACACTCAATATGACTCTGGAAGTACGTCGAGGGAATATTTTTCTGCTTAGTGCATTCAAGCTGACAGCAGGAACTTCATAGTGGGATATTTATATCTATGTGTGAGGACTGAACAGGGAGACTGTTCCATAGTCTGATGGCTTGGACAAGGAATTGACGCTTAGAAAGCCGATTACTGGAATAATTAAATTCATTGTCCTATGAGACCGTAAAAAACTAAGCTTTTGATACAAATAATTTGGTTTGCGATATTGAATCAAGTTACGTAGAAAAAGGATCAAGCGAAAGTCCGTATATGTACGAAGTGAGCAACCAAATATTGAATTCACATAAGGAAAAACATGGTCATATCGTTGAAGCACAAAACACCAACGAACCGCAGAGTTGAAAGCTACATAAAGTTTTCTCTGGGAAATAAAGGCAACTGCACAGAACAGCTCACAGCCGTAAATAAGTAGTGGTAGTACAAGGGCTTTAAATAAAAATACTCGAATCTGAACGGGCGTATACGATACAGATAAAGATAATTTGCGAAGAGTTGCATATATCCTTGAAACAACAGATTTAACATGATCCGACCAAGTTAAAGTTCGATTCAATGTTACAACAAGGTCTTTTACCACATTATTATAGGGAATCACCTGGTTGTTCATAGTGAGTACAGGGCAGCTGGGTATGTCAATTACGGTTTTATGTATAATTATGTTCAGAACCAGCTTGTTTTCAACAGCCCAATTATAGACGTTACTTAAATCGTAATTCATATGCCTAGAAATGTATAACCGAACATCGTTAGCATACATGTGGTATCTACAATGCAAAATAACATTAGTAAGATCGTTGATGAAGATGGTAAACAGTAAAGGTCCTAGAATAGGTCCTTGGGGCACACCACAGAAAATCAGAAACTCTGCCGACACAACAATTCTGTTGATGCAGGCCTGTGATGTAACTGTTATGGCCAGTTTCACAGTCTGAGTTTAAACCAAATAATTAGTTTAAACTCGACCCGGTTTAAACCAAACTGTCTAAACTAGAGTTTAAACCGTGCCATCCCTCGGTCTAAACTCAAGATTATTTTATTTTGACAGAAGCATTGTTTGTTTGTATGAAGAAAATAATTTCATCACGAATTTAGATTCAGACATTTCTAGCGATGAGGAAGATTTTTTGAGTTAAATTTACAACTCTGTCGACGACTGAGAGTAATTAGAAATCATTTTAATGAGTGGGACGACGTTGATTTTTATGCTAGGTTCAGTTTAAGTAAAGAACCTTGTCGCTTTGTCTTCGAATCTATTCTTGTCCGTTTTCTTGTGCTCTATTATATTTTTTTTTATGCACTAGGAAAGGTCAACTTCACTTATGCTAAAATTACCATCCTTTTTGAATGTTGACATATTTAAAATTAGCAAATATAACTACATATTTTTTATTTTTTATTTTTGATCTGTTTACTTTTTCCGATTGACAGATTGATAGAAAAATTGCTTCACAATGGTGGCGATAACTAATTTAATTCACAATTTACGCAGTACTACCAACGTTACTAAAAGAATGCACTGTGAAACCCGATTTGGTTTAAACTAAACCTTGATTTGAGCTCGACTGTGAAACGGGCCATTAATTAGCTTACATGCTGGAGTAACAAAATCAAAATGTGTAATGAGTTAATTAATAAAGACGGCATGATCAACTCTATCAAATGATTTGGCGAAGCCTAATAGGCTTAAAATAGTTAAATTATTTGCCGCCATTGCTTCGCAAATGTCGTCGCTTATTTTAATTAAGGATGTGATGCAGCTATGCTTTGACCTAAAACCAGACCGATCGCATGATAATAAATTACTACTTTCAATATAATGACACCGCTCATTGTGCATTAATTTTTCGATCACTTTTGAAAATGAAGGAAGTATTGAAATAGGACGATATTCCTGGGTACCTAAATGTTTAAGAACTGGAATGATTTTAGCCGATTTCCATATGATGGGAAATGTGGAAGATGAAATATTTTTATTAAAGACATTAATTATGTGTGCAATTAGGAAAGAAATTATGATTTTTATAAACTTCGGGTGAACATCAATTCCCATGGCATTGCATCTAATGGCCATTATTGCTGTATACACTTAAATCTCCGTTACATTTATCATTCCGCTGAAAAGTTTTTAAAAGGTCTCCCATTTCTGCCGCCATAGATTCATTTGAGGGGGAGTGAGTGAACTCAAGATTTATTTCATTTAAATCCTTAGAGACAAGCGAGGATTTTGATTTAGCCATCCCAATGACTCTTAAATTCATCCACAGCTTTTTATTAGGGAGCTTCACATTGAATTTCGATCTGTAAAAAATTGTTTTTGATCGACGGATTTCAAAATAAGGCTGGTAGAGTATTTCTGTTTCTACAAATAATAATAAATTTCGGAGTACAGTTGTACGAAATAAAGGGTTTTCACAGTCTGTTCAAAATATGTGCCAAGCAAGAACGCTGAGATCATTCTTATTATATGTCAGTGACTTAGAGAGCTGAAATTTTGCACCTGACCTTTTTAAAAAAATTCTAAGGTCTAGTTCGGAAATAGGACAAATCGGGTAACTCCTTTTTCGGTCTGTCATACAAAAATTTTGTTTTTCATTATATGTATATTTAAACACTGCCTGAGAAAACGTCGACGTAAAGAGCTGAAATTTTGGGCACGGCATTTTCATAGAAGTAGTAAATACAACTTCTAAACTGGACTAAATCTGGCAACCACTTCTTGATGTTGCTATACAAAAAATTACGTTTTTTATGTATATACTGTGAAAACGAACAATCCTAGACGTTTTATTGTACTGAAAAGTTCTTTAGAATGTGAAATCTTATGAAAGTGGCTATAATAATTTTTACTGTTCTGGAAATACGTAGATGCGAAAAACCACTTTAAGAATCAAATTTTCACGAGAGGTGACCATACGAAATTACATATAGGCATTCATCTAGTTTCTAGGGTATCATAGGAATTGATCTTATTCCTAGCTTTTTCCTGTTTTGTCTTATTCTTTGTTATATCTTTATATTATTTTTGCATTGTAAGTAGTTAATTTTTCTTAGGATTTTTCTTTTTTTACTTAATATGAATTACATTTGCATCTTTAATACTTTATATATGTTTTCTTTAAAATAGTAGCGGTAGTATTTAATTGGATTTCATCTGTTTATTATCGTATTAATTGTATAAAATAAATAAATAAATAAATAAACTATATTTCAATTTCGGATAATTATTCCGTTTTCACGCAAAGTTCAACTCGAGTTGTACTATGGCCGGGTCCAATGCATACTAAGTATAATTTTTCCCCTGAATTTATCTTACCTTAACTTAGTTTGATGAAATCGGCTGACATTTGCGTCATCGACATACTATTTATCGAAAGTAGTAAGTGAGAAGGCTATTGTGAACTGGATGTTTTCATTTTAGATTTCGAGCCCAAAACTGCTTATATATATAGTGCTAAATGTTGTGCGAACCAGACTCGAGATTATAGGCATATGCATATTGTTGTGGCTCTCCAAGTAATGCAAAACTGCTTCTCAATTTCCATCAATTCCATTTACCCCTTCATGTTGATGCCTACGAAACTCCACCACTTTCTACTACGATAGTTTCGGCCGTATAGATAACATTTGATGAGTAAGTAAAAGTTTCAATAGTCGTTATTGGAGCAGAAATATTATTTAGAGGTGAAATGGGACCTTAGCGTTATTATTATTATTATATTTTTTTTGCTGGTTTATTGGTACACAAGAATACAAATCTTGTAATTGTACATATTAAACCAGTTGGGAATATCATCTTTGTGGAAAAAGTAAGTAAGATAAATTGATACGTATAAATTTAACTTATTAAATATTCATTTACAGAAGTCTCGTCTAAAAAAAAATTAAATAAGAACTGAAGTAAATTCAGTTCAATAAAATAATTAGAACTGGTAAATTGTGTATATTACGTTATATGAGCTGATGCCAGTAGTCTGCTAAATTTGTATTGAGATCTAGCGAACTGAAGATTGCGCTCTAGCGGATTCCAGCAAAACCTGCAAAAATTAAATTGTAAAGCTTGGCAACAGGATGTTTTCAATTTTGCCGATCATAAAAATTGTATTCCACCAATCGTTCTTTATTAAGAATTAAGGATTACAGGAATATGAACCGCCTTAGTGACAAGAATGTTTCAAATGAGCATCCCACAAATAACACGATGGAGAGATATGTGCAGATCTAAGCAATCCGTGAATAAACCGGACAGTGTCGTTGAAAGTGCATTCAACTTTCTTTGGTTACCAGAATCGAACTTGGAAAAAATTAAGCTGCCAAAAATTAAATGAGAAGACAATTCACTAAGATCTAAATTTCTCCTGATGAACTTTTGAATCCTGCAATTTCATTGGGAGATCATTAGTGCAGCAAGAAAAGAGCAAGGGGTCCAGTATTGAACCCTGCGGAGTCCCCAGAAAAAAAATGGTTCCCAAATGGTATTACCTATTCACTTTTACTGACTGACTGCGATGCCCCAGAAATATGTTAATGAAACTAATAATTGAGATGCTCGAAAAGTCAAAATATTGCTAAAAGCTGGTGTAAAATATCAATCTTTCTGTATTATTTTAAAAGCAACGATGCGTAAGTGGGATAAGGCTTAATTACATCATAAATGTTTACATTGAGTTTGAATGTTTTTCTTCACCTCTTAATAGTCATAATGACTTCATTAGAATTTTATACGCCTTATGAAGTATTTGTTATTGTAACATCTCTGCAGTCAAATAATTCTAACAAAATTTTAATAATAAATTTTGTTTTAAAAGTAAACACCCAGAAAACCCAACGATTTTTTACTTTTGAGATGAGAGAGATAAGTAATTTTTTAGTGTAGGACTAAGCAATCCCATACTGGTTTTTCGTGTCCGTTTTCATTCTATATAATCCACATAATAATTACCCTAATTACCCTTTAATATTTCCAGTGCCATACACTTTGTGCAGTTCTCTGCTTCTTGAATAACAGTTATGTTACAAATATCTTCGGATATATGCAATCACAAAGACAATTTTCAAAAGATCCAAATAATCAGTCAAAACTCCTTAGGACATGGTATGCTTTCAATCGACTCGAAGTGTAAGTCACCCTCATTGTTCCTCCCATTTGATAGCATTAAAAAAGTGCAATTAATGTGCTCATTTATATGAACCTCCCGCACTTGCACCTGTCCAATCTAAGATCGACCTCCATTTATATTCAAACGACTGCTTGCTCCCACCCAACCCTAAATGCAAGTGTTCTGTTGGCACTTGATCAGGTATGCGCCACTGTCCTGTCCACCCACCTTCTTTCCAGTATCGTGTGCATTGTGCATACCAACGCACCACAAAGCTAACCGTTGGTTGCACATGTGTTGACGACAGTGAAATGTCTCTTTCGCCTTTGAATTTTTCATCGCTGCGCTCTGTCTGGTAATCATCCATCAGGCGCGCTTCTGTGGTAGTACTGCTACTGGGCCAGTGTAGTTTTTGAATAACATTTCCAGCGAACATTGGCTCGTGGATGGGTGGGTGGGTGGGTCGTGGTGGTTTATTCAATTTTATGCAAATGTTGGAAAATATACAACCGTTCAACATTCATAAAACTTACTCTTCTATGTACTCTGTGTCTCCCCTTTCCGTCACATTTCGTGCACCTGAAGTTGCGGGAGCTTCCAACTTTCATCCAACACACGAAGAGAGAGCGCCCATCACATAAACCACTGAAGCACCCGATTGACGGGGTAGACGGGGTGGTCTACCAGTCAGTACTTCTACTAAGTAAATGCACGATTAAGGGTGGAGGGGAGTTCACTGAGACAATGAAAAATATAAAAATAGTAATAAATAATAACAAAAAATAAAAAAAACCACTATCGCTTCAACGGAGCTCAACGGGAATATGAAGCTTGAGGCATAGAAGCCGTGATTTAGCTACCTTTTTTCCAGTTACCAGGACAGTATTTGCGGGGAGGCCCGCGGCCACAGGTGTGTATATCGCGGGTTTACTGTTGATGGCACTAAACTTAACATCACGAAACGATTCGATAGCAATGATGGCGGCGAGCATGTACGGCAGCGATTCAGCAACAACAGTAGTAGCGCGACGTATACATCTAGAGCACGCTTTTCTGCCGCTGGCAAATTTCTCGTGAAAAACGTAACCGAAAAACAGACAGCGTCCGTCCTTTTAGTTTTAACTTCCGCGACATTGTAGTGGGGAGCCATAGAGAAATAGAATGGACAGCTTTTTACTAGATTTTCCCTTTATTTGGCCCTGCAAAAAATCGCTGTTTTTATGTTCATCCCCGGACTATTGTTTATTTTTTTGAAAGTTTTTAGTTCATCGAAGCCCCTTTGTGGCGTCAGATGCTCGATTTGTTCAACTATCGAGCAAGCAATGACAATAAGAAATTAATTGTCTGCCGCCCTTTGCTAAGCTGCTAGTTTTCTTGATCAGGATCGGTGGAAAACACTTGGTGTGGAAAACATTTGAAGTGCGGGTGATTGGTGCCGACCTTGGGGTTTCAGCTATTATATTTCTCGTGTAAAGTGGCTTATCGGTATGCGATTGTGTGGCATCCACTACAAGTGCATTCACGTTTCTAGGTCAATACGCATATTTTGCGGGTTGTTCTGGGCTCTTTAAGCTGAAGGACGCATTACTTTGTGTGTGGTTTGTTTTTGTTTTTTTTTATTAAAGTTGTTTCCTTTTTTTGTGATAAGAGGCTTGGAAAATGTTTGTGATTTTCCGATAATTGGAAAATATTTTTTTTTTTATGTGATTTTAAAGTTTGTCTTTGTTTTTACAAGTGGTTGAGTATACGTTGGAGAATTAAGTGCATGTGATTGTTCCGAATCTAAACAAGGAAGATGAAAACTATTTTCCAAGAATCGATTATATGAAGGCCTTTTCGGAATTAAACATGCGATCAAAGGCGATTGCAAGGAGACTTACTCAAGGTAAACAGTTATAACAAGTTTCAGTATCTCTAGTTTCAGTTAATATGAATCTAATAAATTTCGTCCTTACTGTTGAGTTCTGTTCTAAATATTCTACTTAAGTTTGACGCAGCATCTTTCATCCACTAGAAAAGTTTTGTTCTAAAATTTTCCAAAGCTGTACCGGTGTCAAACTTTCTTTAACAGAAACTAATATCCATTAAATTAACATCTTTGGTCTAAGACGGCAATGTGAAAGAGATCTTTGGCGTGCTAAATATAAAACTTTAGTGCCAAAAGTATTCTGGTTAAGAATTGATTGAAGATGTATTGGCTAAATTTTCGAAATTTCCTTTTTTAATTCCTTTTATTTTCCTTTTTCTCAACTCCCTTATATCCTTCGTGGAACATGGGCCCATAGATTCAGAAATTTACCTGTTTCTCTTAAAATTCTGTTAATTGCACCTTTGAGTGAAATATACTCGTATTTATCTGGCAGCATTTCAGTAGCTTTTCAGTTAATGTTTCTGCCTGTTTTCGCTGTTGTATCTCGAACTAAAATCCATTAAAGCCCTTTTTTTATACCTGGATTCATTGTGTATTCTAAGTCTGTTCATATATTATTAACGCGTAGAAATAATTATAGTACAAGAACTGATTTAGATACACACACATTCATAGAATCATACAACATCTCGATTTTGTCATGACGGTTCGTCTGTTTGCTCGTCTGTCCGAACTGTAGCTTAAAAAGGCGTTAGCTTATCGAATTGAAATTTTTCTCATAGTAATTTTATGACTTTTAAATTAAGGTCAAGTTTGTAATTGGGTAATATCTAATATCGGACATTGCTTTCATAGTGCTGGCATCCAAAAACTTTCATTTTCACTTATACATGTACATATTTGGGCATTGCTTGCTAGCGAGCTGAAATTTTGTGCAAACTAATATTAAAAAAAAACAAGCATGAATCAGTATCGAATATTGGTAAAATTCTAATGATGAGAAATATTTTGGATTTTAACCACTATATTTGTTGAGAATTCCATAACTAATGTCTGAAAGTTACCGAGCTATAAATTTATGCCGACGGACACATACATATATATGAGTCGCTCCAAAGCCAATGCGGTTAATGCGAGAAAACAAAAATCAAGAAAATTAGTGTTTTTTAATACTTATATTAATTTTTAAAATTTATTACTTAATAATTTGATCAGAAATTTATATAAAGTCGTTTTCTAAGAGTAACCTCTGCAACAAAACAAGATATGTACAGGATGTGTAAATAAAAACGTAAGTATTTATTGCAACAATAGCAGAATCTTAAAAACTGTGAGCTTATACCCTTTGGCAGCTGAAGAAGATAAGAAATTTATGTAAAAATAATACAATATCATTTATGTCATAAGTTTTATACTTATTCATCATAATAAACACCTTCTTCTTCCAGTTTTCTAAATTTAAAATAAATTTTTTTTGTTTTTTTTCATGAATTTCTATAACTGCAAGATAAGCGTCATTGGGCAAATATCTGCGCCCACTTAATAAAAATTTAAATTCAATTGATTCAGCTCGTATGCTTTTACTCTGATTCAATTTCAGTAAACATAAAAAAGCTTTTATATTTCGATTCTGTCCTGTATACATTCTGAATAGATTATAATTTTTCGAAAATCCTGTGCATATAATTAACGTGCTTAGTTAAAGACGATGTATGTAGGCTTCATTAGTCTTTAAATCATGACAACCCAGATTACATACATATAAGTTTCTGATATAAAAAGCCACTAATGTGAAGAGTTTTGGAAATGGTAACTAAAAACAACATTTCCCCTCTTTTTGGGGTCGAATTGGGAATATTGGGAATATTTCCGAATAGCGAAGAGGAAACATTTCCTTAATGTGGTAAATTGAACGAACATTTTTCTTAACTATTTTCTTCCTGGTTTAATTCATGTTAATGTGTGTGTTACTGTAAAAAGAATTTCATTTTATAAGAATTGCGTGTGTACATTTTCCCTACTAGGTAATGTAAATATTATGAAATAGGCACAACTCTAATTTTAATGATAATGAAAAATATTGCTTTAGTAAAATACATGGAAATTATGGACTTATTCAAAACTAGTTCTGTGAGCGATAAAATTTTTATTGATAAATATGGATATACTTAATTTTTCAAAAAATAACAACACACCTTAAAAATATTGTGTATTTAAAAAATAATAATTTTTTAAAGTTTTTTAAATAATTCAGTTTGTCATTAAGAACCTTGCAATTAATTGAAGTACTCTTTAATCGTTCTGGAAGTAAGATATATGCATTTATATGGGTCGTTTTTCATGAAATTTGCCTAGTCATTTCCTTAAGGGGTATTCTAGTCTAGAAATTCGAAAAAATTGTTTTTTTTTTTTCATATTTTCAAAGTTTAACTATTCAAGAATATGCCTACAAGAGGATTTTTCAAATTTGTATCTTTATATTTAGTGTTCACTTGCATCCAGCTGCTATCAGTTGAATTCTAACTTCCAAACCACGTGGACGTATGGACTTTAAGGGGTAACGCCTCTGTAACGGCTACAAAAAAAAGGTTTTTTCGCGAATGTTTTTCTCGCAAAATTAAAGGTGTTTGAAAAAAACCTTTTAAGGGTATTATTGGGCATACATTGAACTTTATTGATAAATTTTTGACAGCGAAAAAAAAACAAAATGGCGGCTCCACAGCCATCTTCCCGGGACATGTTTCGGAGCAAGTTTGACGCGCTTGGTGGCGGCCTCCATTTTCAAAGGAAAAAAAAAGTTTCTCGAACGAAACCTTTTTTTTTTCTTATTCTAGAGGGTTTAAACTATTTTGTAAGCCAATAAAAAAAAACGATTTTTCAAAAAATTTACAGTGGTGTTACACCTTAAACGCGTTTTTTTCGCGAATATGCCCACGATTTGTCAAGTTCTACTGGACCGATTTACTTCAAATTTTTTTGAGAGTCTTCTTTATAGACTTGTCTATGTCCGGAACTAACTGCATCCCAAAATTTCAATTTTTACTATTTTTAAAAAATTCGAAAAATTCAAAAAAGTGGTACAAAATTGCTTTTTTTTTTAGGCAGCGGATTTTGTGAAAAAATTTTTTTTTGATCTTTTCCCTCGTTCCGGACATAGCGACATTACTCTAGACTAATAATCTTTTTTATTTTATTTTTTCCGATTGCTAGCGGGTTGGAATCGTGGGCATGATCACGCGCCAATTTTTTGAGGCCCCCCACTTCATCAGCTGCTAATTTTTTGAATTTTTTCTGTATTCTTGCAATGTTATTAAATAACTCATAAAAAAATGGATAGAAAAATATTCATTGCCTTTTTTTTACGGCACTTCAAAAATCACCTAAAATTCGGGCCTCTAGACTAGAATACCCCCTTAATATATGGCAACCTTCTTTTGTTAAATAAATATGGCGCATATTACGTTTATGGACTTTAAAGTGAGCTTAACTTCAAAATCTTACTATAACGACGATTTTTCTAGACGTCAAGGAGAAATAACCAACAGTTTTGACCTTGAGGGCAAAAATCCCTGTTTAGGTAATTTTGTGTTCAAAGGCATCGATAATTTTTTCTTATAAAGACATTTAAACTTAAAAGAGGGCATTTCGCGTTGAATAGGCAAAAAATATTTGACAATTGTCATAACTGAATTTTAGTAAATTATCATCTACATTTTCAAACATTTTTGTTTTGTAATCCACATTTCTTTAGAAATGATGTCACCATAGCTGGTATTTCTATTCCATTTGAATTTAAACCAACTTATGATTTATCTAAACTGAAGATTGATAAGACATGTTTTAAAGGACGATTAACTTTTCGAAATTTCCCAGAAGTATGTCGATAAGGCCTACATTTTTCAGTAAAATTACGAACCATTTAACCATATTACATATATCGGCGGTGATACTGGATACCGCGAGACTAGCAGTATAAAAACTGCTTACTGCATAGAGAATAGCAAGATCAAATTTCGCAGTGAATGGTGAAGTAGCTAAGAAACTACAACTTGTTTTGACAATTTCATGTCTAAAATCCAAAAATATGATATTTCTCGTTCTATAGCAGTTCAGTAGCAATAATTTCAATGAAAAAAAAAAACAAAATTAAGAATTTTAGTGTTGGTGAAAGCTTTGCTTCGACTATAACTATACGCGGCAGTAGTGGTGGTGGTGTAGTATCACCAACGATATGAGTTTTATTTAATTATTTCATAATAAGGCTGCATATTAGAACAAGTTGGAAACATTTCTGACACATTCTTTAGTGATAAAATAATTTCTTGTTTCCGTTGCCTTTCAAGGGAAAATTACGTAATTTCAATTCTGACGGAATTAAGTAAACATGCACACTTGGTCCAATGTGCCTTTTTTTGGAAATTCGACCTTTGAGGGCGAACACAATCGAAGAGGAAATTAGACAGGGAATATTTACGTTTTATCCTGCCTGAATTTTTTCTCAAGGTAATTTAAAAAGGAATTATTATGTTATTTTTCCTAATAAATATTTATAAAGCTAAGATTACTTTGAAGGCCTAATTTAAGAAATTATAAAGTAATATTTGCTTCTTAATATACCTCACAGGAGAGTGGCTTGTACGGCTAAAATCTTAAGTCTAGTTTACGTAATTTTAACCAAAATAGGTCTATCGGACCTCGGTGATAGGAAATTCAACCTACAATTTTTTTTTGGGAATGCTTTTTCTAAATCAAAACTAAACACATAGGTACATTTCGTCTGAAGCTCTTAATCGATCATCACTCATACTATTACGGGGAATTTATTTATTTTTTATTACTAAATAAAATAATCACATTTTTGACAAGTAGCTCGAGCTGCGGATTTGGCAGCAAACTCGGTCAATTTCATATTGACTAAATTCGCTATGAATTTATTTCATAGGAAAAGCTAAACCCTCTCAGTATCTTTTCCTTTACTGGTACATTGTGCGCTACATTACACTGTTTGACATACAGTTAATACATTTTTGCAAAAGTCTTAATCCAAGTATCGACGTCTGGAATTATGAGCACTTGTATAATAACTTGAAATAGCAGGAAATAAACTTATATGTTTTATTACACGGAAGTCATCTATTTTGTTACCTGGAATATCCACACGGTGGTCCTTCAGACCTTGCAATTATATAGTCGTTTGTTGCTTATTTACTATGTTTCTTTAAATTTTTTGCAAACACCAACATCCTGGTCCTTTGGCGTTATTTCTGCGTCGTTGTCTTTTGATAACATAAGCTCTAAACAACCCCCTTAAAAAATATTTTGCTGATGATGATCTTTTCATCGCCTTCTTTCTTTGAGAAAACGTTATGTTGCGGTTACAAATCCGTAAGCAAAGACAAGTTTTATTATCAAATATATTTGCAGGAATTATTCTCTTATTTCTATTTTGATATTGTTCACCTTGTGTTATCTTTTTTCAGATTTTTCAGTATTTCGAGACCATTTACCAGGATTCCTGCTAAGTTTCCTACCAACTTCTCAGTCATTTCGTATCATTTTCTACATTTTAGTTTTCTGACGATGTATCACTATCAATACGACTAACTCTCCTCGGATTATGATAAAATGGCATATCACTTTCACTTCTACTGTGTTCTATTTCCCTTTACATTTTTGTTTTTTATACTCTGACATTAAATCTATTTTTATTATTTAAAAAATTCGCAGTCTCATATTTATTAAAGCAAAATTATTTACGTGAGGTTACCGTTCATGATGATGAAAAATTCGATTATTTTTTACATAATTATCATCTTTAAAGTGTTTAGAACAAGTAGGTAAAAGGATATTTTCATATATAAAGTATTTTAAAATTCACACCCTGTTGAAAGCAGAGCCGTCTGCCGCCTGCAAAACAGGTAGCTGAGGCTATCGGAGCGCGCTTGCTGCGGAGACGTTTTCTCGCTACCTGAGGTACCCTCATAAATTTCGGGAAGCCATTAACCTTCAGATTCAGCATAATCAGTTCTTGAAAGAAGAAGAAGGGCCACTGTATGGTGCTGAAATAGCTGCAGTAAGCTGCCAAAGATTTTTTATAAAGTTAAACTTTATATGAGTTTTCTGGAACACAATTTTTCAGCGCGCGGGGCGCTCTACAGCTTCACCGAATGAACCGATTCACATGAATCTTTGCGCAATTGAAATGAAATTCAATTTGCGGGGCCATCAGGAAGCGATTTTTGTCAACAATTTATTTACAAATAGTTTTTTCGTCCGTTGAAGAAACAAAATTTGGGCAAAAAATGTTTTTTTTCAAACGGCTAGCATGTTTTTATTCAGAGTTTTTTTTGAAAACAAAACCGGTAAGGGCCCCCAAATTTGATCAAGTTTAATCATTTTCAACCCTATTTGTTTCGAATGAATTGGCAGAGCTGTGGATCGCACCAAAACACGCCGTGCACGATTTTGTTTGATGGGTGCTGGAGCCGCCATTTTGGATTTTTTTTTTTATAAATAAAATTAGAATTTACTCTACAATGATAGAGTATAAAATACGTTAAAACCCATTTCAAAAAGTATTTATTTTATGTAAAAAAAATTCCAAATTTCATGCATTTTTCATGTTTCTCGACGGTAACCTCCCCTTAATATTTTTGATAACACACTAATTTTCACAATCACTTCAATGTAATATTTTTATGTTTTGTCCAAAGTGTAAATATTTCATGTTAAAAGAAAGCACATAAATAAAACTCACTAAATATTGGCATTCCTTTCAAATCTGCATCTCGAACAATTCTAAATAGCTGAAGTAACAGTTTCAGTTACTATGGAATTATTCACAATGGCTTCTGAAATTATTATTATAACATATTCAGAAGTTATAAGAGGAAAAAAGGTCTGTCTGGCCTAAAAAAAACGAAGCAACGAGTATTCTTCAATAACAGAAGAATATTATTGATTCCATTCAAATTTATAAAAATCAGAAATCATCAAAAATGTACTTAATCACATTGGCTTCTGAGCAACTCATATGTAGCTTAGCTGTGAATACTCAAAAGCAGTCGCGGATAATATATCTAAAAATATTTAAATAAAATTTTACTATTGCAGCTCTGAAGTGCACCGATTTTGAGCACTTAATGTTACTTTTGGAATGTAGAACAGTCATTATCACTCATCTCATCGATTCGTCTCTCCAAATGTAATGAAGCTGCCTGTGAACGATTTTTATTTATTTCGGGTTCAACGGCAACCCTTGAGCTTCTTAAATATGTTCCTGTTCTTCAATTGAAGTCCTTCTTCGATCTTCGTTTATTTACAAAATTAAAACCAAAATATACAGACATCTGCTAAGATTATCTTAAGTACGAGTACGACACCCTTCACCCTTCAGAGAACATAAATATGCAATAGATACAAGATAAAATGGAGCAGAAAGAAAAAGTAATAATAAATTCAATTTGTTTTGAATGTAGATAGATTAGGGGAGCAGAGGTTAATACCTACTCTATAACAGAAAAACAATGATTGATGTCGCCAAGTTTACAGCTTACATATATTGAAGGCAGCCACTTTCGAGTGTTTATTGACCGTTCCATAAAAGTGATAAAAAAAAAACGTGGGGAAATTTTTGTTTTTATACATCTTCAAAGACTTTGTAGAATCTTACTAATTATTGGAAAATATTAGCTTGCTTTTCAGGGAGCACTTTTACATTCTTTTCTTTTGCTGGCTTAAATTCTCCGTCATTAAGCTAGCAGTTGGGATAGTACTATTGTTCTTAACTTTTTCTGTTATAGGATGAATAAAGCGGAATTAAATTTTGAATACTCGTACATGCGATGAAAGAGCGTAATCGTACATATAAATAACATTTTTAAATAGTGAACTTCCGTTTTTTTCCGAATATTATTACTTCGTTTTTGAAATGAGGGGAAAGTCGCCATTAAACGTATTGAAGACTCTAATTTCGCCTAGATGACATGAAATTTATTCAACTTCTTTCCACTATGTTATCTTGCACAAATCGTCATCGATGCGAAAAATCTTAGAACTAATGCAATTTCGACTCTGCCTTCGAAGATGGACTTGCGGGTTCAATATTATAATTTGTACTAAACCGCAAATGTCTCTGTATACTGAAAAATAGCTTGGTATACACTCGGTATATACTCAGTATGTAAAACGTTGGAATTCAATATTAAAAATGGGAAAAATTTCGCGGTATACAGAGCTTATCTATATATGACCCTAGCTGTAAACCATAATCATTTAATACACGAACCTTTTAGTTGGCTGCAACTATTTCTGACATTTAATAATTGACACTTGTCAGTTGAAGTGTCTATTTCGTTTTTATTTTCCATATACACAAGCAATCTCACAATATTTGTTCGCAATTTGTATATACGCCAAAGTTTCTTAAGTCAAACGACAAATTTAATGATAAATCAAATGTCAGTTTTATACTTAATTCCTCAATTTCGTAAACCGTAAGTGTGTCTCTGAAGTTATAGATATCAATATGACATAATTGCAATATCAATAACTCGATATCGGAAGTATCTGCGGTATTAAAGGAGGAAAGAGATCACTTCAAAACTTATGCCATTATTTTCTATTGAATATTGGAATAGAATCAGTATATGTCAGAATCAGTGACCATACCTAATAGGTTCGAAAAGAATTATTTCGGTTATAAGTCTACGTTTCTAGGTGAGACCTTCAATGCAATTAAAATGCCGGATGCAAATCTGGGTGCGTTTCTAGAAACAAGCATCCAGAGTGAAACTTGTTATCTAGCTTCGGGATTGACATCACAGTTTAACTGTTCTTTGACTACTGCAGAACCTTTTTGTTTTGTTTTAAGAGTCTAAAAAAAAATCAAATTTCTGAGAAAAAGGCCAATATTATAAAAACTTTATGTAAAGAAATCATATCAAAACAGAATTTCAAAAAACAGAACTAACAGAATTCGGTATTTCACTTCTCTTTTTTTGTCATTCTTTGGTAAATTTATATTTAATCGCTTGAAAGGAATCAATTCGGATTGAAATTAGAAACTGAACTCGTATCTTGACTGTTTTTACGCCGCGACACAACTGAATGTATAGCAGCGGCGAGCTTTAATACGAGTTTCGATCAATGCTATCTGAACTGAATCAAGTGCTCCTGAGAGCTTATAAGATTATACCGTACGCAAGATTTGATTAAAATTACATTACAAAAATAATCCTGGGCCTGGGTATGCCCAAACCTATCCTACATGATACTCTAAGGCTGTGGTCTAATGCGCCTAAGGGACAATGCGCCATTGTTGAAGTGTTATCCATTACACCCATCACTTTCAGTTTTAAAACATTTTAATTTTATTTTATTTTTTGTACCGCTCTATACTAAATAAACTTTGTGAAAAAACTATCTTTCAAGTTCATCTTTAAAACAAGGCGTATCTACACTCCGTGAAAAAGCTATTACAAAATAACACAGATAATAAATACTTAGCTTCAAGAGAAGCACAACAAAGCTATAAAACAGGAAGATGGTATCAAGGGTACCTACTCAATAAAAATCAAACAAATTTAATTAATTTTTTTATTAGTAATGTGTAGCCAGGCGCGTATCCAGACCTGCAGCCTGGATGTGTCACAACTCTAATATTTACTTTTTTATCATATTTGAACTAGATATCACAAAACCCAATTTTCAGTTTGATTTGGAAAATCTGTCGATAATATCCACATCAATGTCGAGTGGACAGACATTAAAGACTCATATCCAGATACTCTTTCTCGTGCAAAGATTGTAGAAATAGATGAGACGCAACCGATTCTGTCACTGGTGAAGTAAAGGACTGAGAGTGAGAGCTTGCACCTTGATTCACATTCAGAAGAATAGGAGTAGAAGTGCAATATGTCACTGACTATTTCTTTTGATGGGAACTTAACTGATCTTGCTTTCTTCTGAAAAAAAGTTATCAATGGTCTTATCAGTCTTCTGCTTTCCACTTTCGCAGCTATTTCTACTTCCATCGCTAACTATAAACTGAAAGTAAATATGAAGTTAAATTAAACAACATTACTTGAATTAATACGAAAAAAATCGAATGGATTTTATTTTTATAATTCTGCCGTAAAACTTCTGAAGAAAAATTGTAGAATTAACTTTAGAGGCTCTCGAATCAATCCAATTGATGGTTTTCAGCCACCAATAGTGTATAAAAATTCGAAAGAAAAATTTTCAAGAAAATTTCTAAGAACAAAAAGTATGATTGCCAACGCTCATAAATATCTTTGGCGTCCCAGATCAGCCAAGGCACCCAACCGACAATAGTGCATGAAAAATCTAAAGAAAAATTTTCAGATCTTTCTAAGAAAACTGAATGCTTGTGCCCCTACCCGAAAGAGTGAACAACCAGAATCAATCCACCAATTCGTTTGGACCGTTGTCGGTGAATTATTCATTCAAATTCTTAAGAACAATTTGCAAGTGGATTTCCAAAAAAAAATTAATGCGTACGAACGAAAGTTTTTTGAATAATTCAGGCTTGAATCAGTGTCGCTATGAAAAATCAACGGGTGGCGAGACGTTTATTGCATGGAACTAGGCTTCTACTGGAAGAACCGTAAAACAAAATATGTTAAGTCAAAGTTCAATACAATTGCGACAAGCAACGCCAAACAAAAAAAATGGCGCTGTCAATCTTTTAAAACAAGGGTCTTCAAACTACGGCCCGCGAGCCAACACCGAATCTAAAAGAAAAGCTTCTTATGCAAATGCACAAATTACGACAGGTGACGGCCAGCGGTCCACGAAGTTACCGTCGGGATTGATCTATTTCTAATTTCCCCATCGTCGCTGCAGTACTACCAACAAAATCAAACGAATGAAATTGTTTTGTCAAGGTTGTAAGCCGTCGCGTCAATTTCAAAACAATGGAGTTTGATGAAAAATTGATTGAGGAAGTGCCAAATCGTAAAATAATTTATGATATACAAGACAACCAGTATAGACGAGTTGACAAAAAAGACCTGGATTGGTTTGGATGGATATTTCGAGACGCTTTTAAATACAAATGGTAAAGTTGTGTTGTTGACATTTAGTTTGACTTTAATTTAGTTAATTTTTCCTTTCTACACTTTGGTCCATTGCTAGTCTTTCAAAATAAAATAAAATATTCTCGATAAAAATCTGTTTCAAAATGAAATTTCAGTACCTTCTTCTTTCACAATCGCCGCTCACCGCCTGTCATTGCAATTGTACTGCCAATTTTTTCGACTACATACCTGTTTTGACAGCGAATTTCCCGCAAGATGAAGTAGAATTTTGGTAGTTTTTTACAGAAATACAACGCGCGGTCATAATATTTCCAAAAACAGGTAGTTAAAATTATTTGGAAATATGAAAAATATAATAACAATATGCATAATGTATACAATAAAAAATAAATTAACAATGATATTGAAAATACGGCCACAAAAAGAAATCCAATTCGTCCGTACTTAACTAGAAAAATCCGGTCAATAAATTTATCAAATCTCAGAGCTCTGACAGTAAATATTTTTAGCGCGCTAATGAACGGCACGGGCGGATAAATTCAAGCTAAATTTTTTGGAGACTTACTGGTGGTGCCATCTCTAATCAAAACCCAAAAGCCAAATTTAGCGCATTGAGGTTAGTACCGCTCTCGCTAAAATTCATAACTGGGCTGCTAAGCATTACGTGCCATTTTCTAAACAATTAAATACTAAAATAAATATGCATTCCAAAATTATTTACTATACTGTGATAGATATTATAGATCACTTATCGACACTATATAAAAACGCAAGACGAAGATCTAGGAGCGAATGCCTATTATATCCAATCAACTATTGCTACTCATAAGAAGACTTAAACTTTTACAGCGTGCTCATTCAATTAACCGCGAAAGTTATGTGTCGCTTTGTGGAGAGGGTGGGGGGGGGGGCGGAGTCATGACCACCGTGACCACTCTGTATACACCTGTGTGTAGCACCACCTTTATTCTAGTACTTCATCCATCCACTTCAGTAATGATTTGTAAAGTGTTTTAATTATATTTTTATTTAAAGACTTCCATTTCTCCTCTTGAGCTGTATTGATTTGCTTGCCGTTGGAATAGACTTCCCGCGATAAGATAAATAACTATATCACTTTATAATATACAGGGTGTTCCGGAAATGTCTTTAATTCTTTAAGGGGATGAATGTAGAGATCATTTGGGTAAAAAAGTCCATATACTTTTATATCGAACACAGCTTGGTTTTCGAGTAAATCGATAATATCGATTTTCGAGTTTTTGCATACCTCTTCAGAGTAATTTCATTATAAGTTCTATTGTAGGTAATGCATTGTGACGTTCAAACCTTTATTTAAAAGAACACATATTCACCTTTCTAAGAATGCATAATAAGTTATAATTGTGCCTTCAGTTATTTGAAAAAAAAAACAGTTTTCTCTATGATTTTTCATTTCACCATCATTTTTGTTGCGCTTCAGTGTACATTTATTCGAAATATCACCATTGCACGAACTTAGCAAAACTATGAAAAAATTTGCGCATTATGTCCCCTTTCCAAAATGAGCTCCCTAAGTGCTATCAACAATAACAATCAAAAGTTATAAGCAAACATTTGGAAGATGGTAATCTTCAGTTTTTTCGTAGGATTCTATCTCCTCCTACAGTTTTTAAGCTACACAACCATTTATTTATGGCTATTAGATAGGGTACTTTTCGATTTCGAATTTAGAAAATGGAGGGGGTAATTTCGAAAAAAACACTTTTTTACCAAACTTGATATTTACGTAGATTTCGTTATTCCGCATCTTTTAGTGCTATTCATTTTTGTGGGAGGGGAAGCTCTGGGAGGGACGGGGGTTCAAAGTTTCAACTTTAAGCGGCTATATTTTCTCAACCAAGCATTGTTCTAGCAAGTAAGTCCTAAATTCATAAATGGAAAAGACATTTTTGGTGTACATTGTTTTTATTCAAATTACACTTTAGTCATTTGGCAACACCAAGAAGAGGTTGCCCGATTTAACCTATTTTAAAGAGCATTTACTATTTGTATGAAAACATCGTGTACAAAATTTCAGATCTCTAAGTATACGCGTTCTGGAGTTATCGTGAGAACACACGGGCGTATGGACAGCCGGACGATCAAACGGACAGGCGGATATGAAAAAATGAAAACTTTTAATATTATGCGTGGGTGTCCAATCCATTTTTCTCTATTATAATTATTTCTATGTATTAAAAACGGAATGTCAAACTTAGTATACCCGATAAGTTTATCATCTATGCTATAAAAATAAGACGAAATGAGTGAAACTATTTGCTCCAACAGGGTGTGTCAGAAAATGTTCATTCCTGGCTTATAGTTTTGTCGCGGAGTGTATGTTTAGCAAATAATACTTCATTATAAACTGCAGACACACAGCCATTTCTTTAATTAAGTTGTACTGTCAAACTAGTTTTGATACACTTATGAAATTAAAGAAGCGATATGGATCGAATTAATGTGATAAACTTTGTTTTTATTTATTTTATTTTCGATTTAACAATTTACAAATGAGAAAAAACATTATATTAAAAGGAATATTGACAATATAGTTTGTGATTTGCATTTTTTTGTATTTCTTCTTCTCCACATTTATATTATATGCCAAATCTAGCACATTTTGCTTCATTATAGCTATAATGAAGGAAGAAAAATTTCATTAGCGTATTTCATTATCATCTGATTTTCGAGCCATAATGACGTATATTATGTGACACACGGCATTTTAATGAATAGTTAGTACTAATGATTCATTAGATCGTACTGTGTGTCTAGGGTATAACACGTGATTACTCTTGGTTGATTAGCACCTTCTCAGCAACTTATCTATCTTTTCAACAGAATAATGAATGGTACCTAGGTAGTAAATTTCTTTAGAAAGATTTATAATAAATTGTTAATAATAATAAACAATGTCAATAGTCAAAGTTTTTCTCTTTCATACTGACAATAATTGTTAAGTACCCATATATTTGCTGGAAAAATACGTCATAGCATTTTACATCAGGTAGAAACTTCATAAAATATTCGTTATCAGTTTAAAATTCGTTACAGAATAATTAATGCAAAACGGTTAAAATATATTCAGTTTACCATGAGATATTTAAAAGAAATAACCACACCTTGACGGTGACACTTATTGTTAGTAATTAGATCACTTATTGTGTGATGAACAGAAAACTCATTACGGAAAGGAAAGGAGAACATAAATTTTATGACTGAAAAGTTAAAATACACAGTAGCAGTTTGAGGCAAGGAGTTATGTATGTACATAAACGTACTTGAAAGCTGACATGAGTAGAACAACGTTTAACCATAAAATTTTATATTTGTTCCATAAGTAATTCTGTACACAGCTAAATTACACTCTGTAACTGTCGCTATTCAACGCTTGCTTTCATCAGCATCTTCCTTAAGTCCAACGTGATAATATTCAAATTTAAATTAATTTATTATAATTGGGTTATATGTAAGCGCATTTCTGCTCTTTAAATGTATATTTTTGAGCAATGTTAACTGGAAATATGTAAATATGTGGTAAATTTTTAGATATCGATAGATTCCAAGAAATTTTCATACTTATAGAAAATGGAGCAAAAATTACATAGTATATGTTTTCATGTAATTAGAGATTCATAGACTCAGTTGGTCAATTTGAAATTAAAATGAATTATAATACGATTACAATACGCAAAATTTGAGGTACAATATTGATGAAAAGTAGAAAATATCAGCATTGTCGATATGTTCTCAAATTGTTAAGATAGATGAACGGTCGGACAGACGAAGAAATGGATACTTAGTTACCCTACAATTTCCTCTAGGGTATAAAATAAGATTAAAAAGGATTTGAAAAAAGACTATTCACCAAAATTGTATTTCTTATTTTTTATTTTATTTTTATACAGTTTGCATTTATTATTAATTTAAACAAACAAAAATGCGCGGCCAAAACCCGATCGAACCCACGACTCTAAGATTAAGAGTTTCGCGCTCTATCGCCTGAGCGATTGCAAATTATAAATATTTCTATTAAATTGTGCTTGTTCTTATAGGCCCATATATGCACACGAAACGCAGTAATTTGAAAAGGTATAAAGACAGCCTTATTTAAATATGGCGTATACGGGTTTATAAGACACGGTATTCCAGTTTACTTTAGAAAAAAATCTTATTGTTATTAAGCAATCGTTTATTTACGGAATTCCAAAATTTCGGTATTTGGTTTAGACCATTTTCAAGGCAAAAAAAGAAATTTATGCAAACAAAACAATTAACATACAGGGTGGCCCGAAAAGTGACATCCAACGGTAAGATTTAGGTTCCTTATATTGAGGGATATCCGAATCACCCCCATGTATGTAATGCGATTTTGCGTAGCTTTCGAGTTATGATTTTGTTTCGTGTTTTTTCACCAAGCTACTAATTCGAACACATTTTTGGTCATAGTGGATTGAATAATTGAGATAAATTGGTAACTTTTTTTTATTTAGCTGAATGTTAGGGCCATTTAATGCAAAAATATTTGATCCCGTTGGTCATACCATTGCGCCAAAAGAAATGTTTAAATTCAATTAAGTTCAAAAAAATAGAATGTACCAAAATCTACGAGGGCGATCTAAAAAAAGTTACTTAACTTTTTTCACCCACACCTATTTTACAAACTTCCTCAGTTCATTGGCTATTTACCGTGTAAACTTTATTTAGATATCTCCACGGTATCATACCTAAATTTGGTTCAAAACGTATTAAGTCTTTAATATATTCGAACTGGGATACTACATTTTCGCACCTTAGATCGCCCCTAACTCGGTAGGGTGATGTCCGATCGGAAAACGGGTTGTTCACCTCAGCTCATTACAAGCTGCAATTCGCAGAAGAAGGTGGTGTGCCTTTTCCTGATTCAGGAAACTTTCTCGGGAGGTTTTTGTCACCGGAAAACCAGTTTTCATGCACTTGGATCACATACACCCCAGTTGCCACCTCGGCGTCGAAGTTGATCCCGATACACTCGTGCTGCTTCATGTCTGTTCTGTTGCCTTGTGCAACTCTATAAAATTAATGCATTCCTGTATATTCAGTTAACATGTAGCTCATTGAACTGTCAACAAATATTGTTTTTGAAGCTCTTTATTATTGAATGATGGTAAAATACAAATTAAAAAGAAACTATTTTATTTTATAATTAAAAAGCTTTAATTTTAAAAAGTTGTTCGCCCTCTGGCGTCTGCCCCAAGAATGTTCTAATACCCTGACTTCAACAAAATTATTTTTATTTTTACAATCGAAGACATCTTGGTATGTAGTTTTCGTTAATTGTGTACAGTGGCGTGTGTCTGTGATTTGTCTGTGATTGTCTGTGAAAGCTTAGAGTCTTAGATTTTTAATTTAAAGTTAAAAATTCAAGTCAACTAGCTCGAATGTAAATTCTCCATTTTAGGTTAAAACTTTTGTAGCTTCCATTAATGTTACGAAGCTGAATGTATTATAAGTGAAAATACAAAAAAAAATCCGAAAAACTTACTACAAATTAAAAAAAAAAAAAATTTAAAGCCGAACCGATCGAAAATTTTCAAAACGTCATTAAAAAAATCATAGCTCCAATACTACAAAAAATCGCATAACATACATGAGGGTGATTCGGATACCCCTCAATATGAGGTAGCTAAATTTTGCCTCTGTACGTCACTTTTCGGGCCTCCCTGTATATGATTTACATAATTTTTCATATGTTAAAAAATTATGTTGTGAGTTATTGAACCTGATGTCAGGATTTAAGAAAACATAATCGTGTGTCTTTTTATTATACATATATATACAGGGTGATTCAGATCAAGATACCTTCCGGTATACCACGCGATTCCTTCCTTAATTCAAAATATTGTTGCACATAGCAATATTATATATTTCCTTAATAATACTTAATTTAAAAAAAAAATAACAAAATTTCTTACTACATATAAAAATAAAATTCTTGCTATAAATGTTTTTTTTGAGTTGGTCCTCCTCAAAAATTTTTTTTTATGTATCGTATGGGTTAACGTTTGGAAGGGCTACCTACTTTCAAGGATTAAGAAAAAATTCAAAATTGGTTGTGAGTTCGTTACGAAGATATAAACCAAAAGTTGCGAAAAAAAAACTGCCCCCACCTTGTTCATCTATAGGTTTCTAAAGCTAATATTTTTATAATATCATTGTTAGTAGGTTTTGAGTCATAGATAATAGGAAAACTTTCTGAGACAATTCGCTTGAAATTTTGGAGAGCTCTCATGTTAGGTCTGGCAAAAAACCAAGTGCTTTGTAAAGATTGTTGCTTTCCTCTGATTAGAATGCTGGAAATTACTAAAATGTGAATAAGTCTTTCTGGAATCTGATATGTGAAATTGATAGAGCCGCCGTTATTATTACTTATAGGCAGGGTATGTCGTTCTTATCTATGGCAGGTATGTCAATGCTATTTGTGTTTCATAATAAGAGAGTACGTCGCAGTTATATTTGACAGAAATACCAGTTTCACTTACTTCTGGTTAGATGAATTCTGATTTTGATTATACTAGAAGGTATAGCTTAAACAAAAATTTGTCATACAAAATCAATATTTATTTCTAAGCCAGCTAGGATAAAGTAGAGTTACTGCTAAGATTGCAACAATAATTTTAAAGAACCTTAATTGCTATGTTAGTGATAATGAATTCACAAATTCTTAATGATTCATAGCTTCATATAAATAATGTTGGGTAAAGAAATGACCTCAAAAGGCAATCGTTCCGTTCACGAGAAGAACAAATCTTTCACTAACGGCTCCTCTTCTTGATAACATGGAATTGATATTTTCAGATCTCTCTATATGTGTCGTCGCTTCATTTTCAGAACGACTCCATGTTCTGAAGCCAAATATTATGTAATGGATGTACACCATGGTTGTTGGACCCATGGCCACATATGTGACCCTCGCATGGTGACCCAAAAAATAAAAAAGAAAACCGAGGCTCTGTACTTCAAAGAACCCAACGGGTCCTGTTTAGAAATAACTCGTGCCATGAGGACCTGTCCTACAGCAGCCATGTAGCCTTATTAAACCTTCCACCCCTACATTTGTAGATAAACAAGGTTAGCGATCTCCAGTTCTATCAGATTGCAAACGGAGAAACACCCAAGGTGGATTTTGTAAGAACGCTGGACGTGGTTTTAGGAGACCGATAACAATATCATTCCGATAAACGGTCCTTCCAACAAGGATCGTTTTAGAAACGAACATTGGCGTCGGACTGGGCATATGGGCCTAAGATGCCATAGATCAAAGGCCCTGAGCTCTACGCCAACCGTATTCCAAGAGGAGATATTAGCAATAGAAAAATGCGCCAATACCTACATTAGAGGAGCCAAAAAATGGTTCCACCATTAATACCCTATCGGACAGTCAAGCCGCTATCAAGCTTTAAAGTCCTATATTATCAAGTTAAGGACATTCTGGGAATATCTGTTAACCCTTAAAAATTTACCAAGCAGAAAGAAAGTTATCCTCATGTGGGTACTTGGATATGAAGGCATTAAAGGAAAAGAAATTGCTAACGACCTAGCCAAAAGAGGAGCGGAAATTCCCTTCCCTTTCATGGAGGACTTAGAAATATCTCGATGCATATGTATGTCAACAACTAATGAAAAATTCTTGAAATACGAACCACAATTTGAAATTGTCTTATGAGTACCATAGTTTGTTCTATGCTCTGTTCTATGTTAAAGATACACATGTGGCACAGTTTATTTCACGCCGTAATTTTAGACAAGATAACCCCAATAGCAAGCATCTTGATGGTTATACATATACTTAGTTAAATTTGTAAAATGAAAATCTAGTAACCTTTTTTGCAGATTCAAGGCTATCGTTGCGGACAATGTAATAAGGGCATCATTTAACGAATGCATACCATACCCAAGATGTCCTAACAAGCGAGAAATAAAAACCTTAAGTGTTAGTAAATTTTTATATTCTACAAGCTTTGCAATTTATGCATTCAATGTGCAGAGGAAAGCTAAGCTTAATATCAAAAGTAACACCTTAATCCATAACCACTGCACATCTAGGAATTGACATATTATTAATTCTATAATCAAAATATATTCAATTCGATGAAATGTCATACACCTGCACTTGCAAATATTTAAATTGAGATTGTTCCTTCTGCACCAATAAAAAGGTCTTTTACGATCGCACTGAAGTAACGTCAGTCTTCAATTCGTCTGACATTTACAAATAACTTCAAATCATTAGCAAACATCAAAGGAGGAAAAGCAAATGGCCTAAGTGACACACAAGTTGACAATAGGTCTGTTCGAGCGTACTCAGTTTTGGGACAGTGCATTGCAAGCCATTTGCACGAACTTCCACATTTTCCGTTCGTTTACTTTCTCGTGCACAAAAAATAAATTACGCGAGCTGTGCATACGTCACAGCATCCCCTCTTGTATGAATTTACCCGAAGTTTTTAGTTACTGCACCATATTGCAAAGAAAATTGACAGCTGCCATAGGAAAAGTTCATTTTTTTAATTTTCTTAAAAGTATTTTTTAAAACGCAATCAAAATGTCGAATGAAGATAGTTTGACTATTCAATCTTCTCATGGGACTTTTGCAAGAGTGCACGTTAAAAAAAAACAATACTCAATTCGCATTTATTGCTACGACCTTCTTCAACTTTTTTTTCACGAATTTGCGTAAAAAGTGTTCGTTTACTTTTTCATGCATTTTACTTCTTACCCCATGACACGAGTAAGTTTTTACCCAGAAATTACGCGAACAGACCTAATAATCACTCTGGAGAATATTCTACGAATTGTAACGTACTGCTTACAATGTGTAAGTAAGATGAAATCAATTCAAGAAAGGAGGAGTGAATGCCTATCTAAAAACTTTCGAAAACCGTATAGAATAACAGTGACCTGAGAGAACACTTCTATAACATTGATAGCATAATATGCGTAAACGCTGTTAGATTAGTTGCTCGTGGCCGACAACCACTGCTATTATCAGAAGTCGTCCTTTGTTCCTTATGCCTTGCCAAATTATTTTGTTGGGCACACTTCATGTTCCGTGTATGTTTGTATACGAATTGTCATTTTATATATCTCATGCTTTTACATTATCAGGAGACAAAAAATTGCAGCCAGCTCTTGGACTACATATTAGGAGCAGTTTTAAATATTGGCGTAATATATAGGAAATCTTCTAGTCGTCTAGGAAAAAACCAGTGCGTGAAGTTAAATTGGCAATCACTGCCAAGGGATGACATAGAACATTCACAAAGTATATTTTAACAGTGAAGGGCATAAGTAATCAGCATTTTGTTTAGTATTATACCCTAGACAGACAATCTTTATAATGGAATGAAATGGAGTCAAATATCCATCAGCGACTCATTTCCTTCATTTACACTAAAATTAAATTGAGCAAATTTTTCTCAATTGAGAGATAATTCAGTCACATTTGCCATCTATTTTTACGATATACTATAATAAATTCAATCTGCTGGAAAATGGAATGATTTACCATTAAAATTAGCTGTCACATAAATCAGTTGATTAAAAGTCTCACTTTTTAAAATATCAATACCTGAATCTATTTGGTGATGAACTAGTGGTGATGCTAGTTGACAGTCGGGTTGGGAGGTTCTTTCCACTCACATTTTGTTAGCTGCGCCTAATCTTACACAGGTACGGACGGACCGAATTCAATTGGAACTACAGACGAACGGATAGGACATTAAAATTGCTTAAAAAAAATTCCTATGGAACATTAAAATTCTGGTATAAATCCAATATGATTCCTCTTACAAAGAAAAGAAAAGAAAAGTGAAGAGCGGATAACTATCAACGCAGATCTTCTCATCTCTTAAAGTTTTCGCTAAAATTGAAATTACTCTAAAACTTTCTTTATAACAGTTAATATTCATAGTGAGGAACTATCAAGATGAAAAATGACACAAATGATACAAATGACGGAATAAACTGACAGTCCAGTTTGTTCATTATCTTGAAGATGCTTAATTTTATATTGAGTCAATTATGGAGATAACAGTCTTTTCAGGGTATTAGGGTCTGCCATTTCTGTAGGTAATATCTGAAAAGTTATTGAATCAATAGATTCCGGGTAAATGGATTCAAAATAATCGGCAAACAGGTTACAACTGCCTTGTAGATCAAAATATATTTTATTATTATATTGTAACATGTTTTCCGCTTCGTTCTTATAAATGTCCAAGAAGTTTTACCATTAAATTTAATAATGCACTCCATACACTAACATACTGACCACACAAATATTTATGCAAGAGCTCTAATATTTTCTCAACTGATAATATTTTAATTTAAAAATGCCATTACCGCACCGCTTTATCTGAAATAAAGTTTAGTGTCTTGTTTATTGGTAGTTTAGTCTAATTTCGGAAGACAATTTGAAGAATTAGGCCTAATTCAGTTAGTAAGAAAAAAGGTAAAAAAAATCAAAAATTTTTATTTTGGACCGTCATAACTCCAGAGTGGAGTGGAATATAGCGCTGGTTGAGCAGTCGATGGGAAGGCCATGAGGTTCTTCATACACATAAATGTACTTTTAAGATACAAGTTGTTTTGTGGAAAACTATCATATTTTCAACGATTGAGATGCCTTTCCCCGTCTAGATGGGTACAATTACTTCCTGACATATGGACCTCCGTGACGGAAGCATCCTATTACCGAGCAATTCAATTCAATTCAATTTTATTTATTGAGCTGCACAAGATTTACAACTTTCGTATGTACTCGAATATATAATTATAGAGAAAACAATGATCAAATAGTTACTTATATTAAGCGTTAATATCAAATATTGATGAAAATAAAAAATAAAAAGAAAAAAATCGTAACCAAAACTAAATTCAAGTGAAATTATTCAATGAAAAATATACAAAAATATACTCAAGAAAGCGACAAATGATTACATTATGTTAAAATCACAACTATAAAAAGACCTAATTAATAATCAGCACTCTCCAAACTATTCAGACCTGTATTGAAGATAGCAACTATTTAAATTCAATGACAGTAACCGCTCTCTGCAGATAATGAATTCCAAAGCCGCGGGACTTGAATGAAAAAGGATGTTCCTGAACCAGCGCGTCGCCAGCCACGATTGGAAAAACTGAATCCCATCCATTTAGTAATTCGCGCGGTTAGTATGAATAAGTTTGAAGAGAAATAGATTTGCTTGGCGCCATAGGTACATGTTCAGTGGATAGCCCAGTATTCTGAGAATAAAATTAGAGACATAGTCAAATCGGCGTAAATTGAAAATAACAACATTTATTTGACGAGAGTAATTGCTATCCAATTTAGGACAAATCAAAATTCCGTAAGAAAAGTGGGGCAGAATGAAAGTATTCACCAATTTACATTTGATGTCCATGCTTAATAATTTGACAGAGATCCAGAGTCGACGCAAACTTCCACACAGCTTACTCATCACTCCGCGTATATGATCACAACATTTTATTCTGCCATTAAAAGGGACACCGAGATTGGTAACTCCGCTTACCCTAGTCAATATTTAACCCCCAAACAAACATGACGTGCGCAATATCAGTTTCCAATGTGTTATTGGAAAAAATTATATATTTCGATTTATTATGACTTAATATCTAAAGATTACTCTGGGACCAATCGTAAATTCGCAGTAAGTTATAATTAACCCTTACAATGGAGCCTTCAGTAAGACCGAGAGATCTACCATTGTATATTTTTAAGTCATCAGCATATAAATGGGCGCTAACCTCTTAAATGATGGCAAGTAAATCATTAACGAATAAGGAAAAAAGCAATGAGCCTAAAATCGACCCTTAGGGAACGCCACAGAAAAGCGGCTGTAAGTCAGAAAGGCGATCGTTGACTCGCACTTGTTGATATCTATCGTCTAAGAAGCTCCTGTTTTCTTTTTCTTTTTATATATTTTTAAGCCAATCTCATATGGTATCCCTATGATGCAAAGCACAGCATGGGAGAAAGAAGCTCAGAAAAGGATGAGGGGATATGAGGAGAGTGAAGGAGGTGCCGATGTATGTCGCCCTTAAATTACCGCAGATTGTATGCCAAAGGAAAAACAGAAGATGGTAAACTGTTCCACATTCGCACACTTCGGAATAAAAAAAGCATCGCGGAATTTTACTGTACGGTTCTGTATTAATAGAGAGGCACTAGATGAAAACCAGAAAAATGTCTGAAGTGAGTTGAGAAGCATAGAGTGATTTACACAGCTAAAAGCTTTTGTAAGATCGATAAAAACTGTTTTTCAATCTCGTCCTTAACTAGCCCTTTTCTTAAGTCAGTAGTAACTTTTAGGACAACCGATTCCCAGCTATATCCTGATCTGAAACCTGAATGCCAATGCGAAAGCATTCTGCTAATCTCTACAAGCGATTGGATCTGAAAGTATAGCATTTTTCCAAAGCCTTGGCAAGGAAACAAAAAATGCTGATGGATCTAAAATACGATGGTTTTTCAGTAGACTCTTTTTTATGGAGAGGTAGCACAGTACAATTTTCCATCTAGTAGGAAATGTAGATGATTTTAGGCAGGTATTAAAAGTAAATAATATATAGAGACTAGTGTAAGGCAGAAATAATTTTAGGAATTTGGGAGATATACTATCAGGACTAGTGACACTAGATTTAATAGAATGTATGGACTAGTAACACTCTGCATGATCAAGACACCAAAGGGAGAAAGAATTGCTATGCTCAGGGTTATTTAAGCATGATATGGTGCCAGGTAATGATGATTTATTCACATTATGCGAAACGAAAAGTCTGTTCAGATCTTTAGGATTGGTGGGATTTCCTCCTTGGTTCTCCCATATACTCCAGCTTGTTTCAGATTCCTCCATAGAAAGCGTTGGATTGAATTTTTGTTGGCTATACCGATATTTGACTGACTTAATGGCTGAGGTTGCTTTATTTCGTGAGTCTTTGAATATCGTGCGTGAAAAGCTTGTCTTAAGGCGTCTAAACTTCCTATAGAAGAACTCCATTTTTGCAATTAGACGGATAATTTTGGGTGCGAACCAAGGACAGGCATTTAGCAATCAACTTTCAAGGCTTTTTCGTCTACTGCAATGTAAGATAATATGCCATCCTAAGGTAGCCTATTGCACTCATCAGACAACTCAGATGAATAATCATTGATCAGAGTATCGCTCCTAGTGCCTGACGGACATTTTTACATAACAGATCGCCTCCAGCTGGTAGAAAATTCCATGTTTATTTCAACCATCTAGTTAAAGACTTCCAGAAGGTCAGAAAATAATAAATTGAAGAACAGCGTCCACTATTGGCTTTAATGATATTTTCTGTGGGTTCCAGTTATTTTTTTTTAGCAGAAGAATTCGTATTATTTTTTCTCCTTTCTGTTAATTTGTGGGAATCATCAGCTACCTCTGAATAACTAATGCCCGCACTCATAATAAGTGCAGCTGTTCTTTGACACTAAGGTTATGCAGTTAATAGTTGGAAATACCAATTTGTATGCCATGTATATCACTCATTGACTTATTAAATTTATTTTCGTGATTCAGAAAATTCTTTGTAATTGGCCACCAACAACTCAATTGACACTGCGGATAAATTTACTAAGGCTAGGCAAGACCAATGGTCTCGAATTGTCGATAACCATTGTTAACCATTACCAAAAATTTAATACTATGCGAAGAGAAGCCCCTAGAAGAATTAAGGTAGATTAAGGTGATTATGAGGGCTTTTCCGAACGAAATTCGCAAAATCCAAATAGTTCTGAGCATGTTGTCACAAATGCTATCTGTGTCTTTAAATTCGAAGACATTTCTATTTCATTACAGAGCATAAGTAAATCATAACTAAAATCTTCGAATCAAAAATTCATTTACAATAAATTTTTTTTATTAAACAAATAGTGTTAATCTTCTCCGCCAGAAATTCCTGATAAGTTTTCTTAACAATCTATGATATATGTTATTTTTGTAGCATCATTTTCCGGGGAAATTGGGCGAAAGTTTTTTCTCCACTCAAAAAACCTTATTGAAGGTCTCAATAGCAATCATTATATTAGGGCATAAAAAAATCATGCCGTTTTCTAGTAGTAGCAAGAAATTGGTTAGGAATTGACATATGTGCTATGTTTGCATTTTGTTACTTTTTAAGGTTCCATACCCAAAGGCTAAAAACGGGAACCCTATTACTAAGCCTCCGCTATCCGTCCATCTGTCTGTCACCAGTAGACAGTTGACGTTTTCATAGAGTGTGTATTTCTGATTACCGCTATAACAACAAACAACAAGAAACGTGATGCGTATTTTTGCTCGTTTTATTCTCATTCATTATTATTATCATATGTAAGTAGGCATTATTTTTACAAATGACGCCTACTCTCGTTTGGAAAAATAAATGAAAAGCACAGTATTAAATTTTCTACGATGGTACGGAGCCCTTCGTGCGCGAGTCCGAATCGCATTAGGCCGATTTTTGTTTTTGAATACTTTGCTTTAAAAGCTTTAATAGAATCAACAACTCAATTTTATATATTAATTATTTCAGCACTGATTTATTTACGAATTTCAATAAGTAATTTAATTCTAGGTTACACCTGCGTCTTAGTAATGTAAAAACCGGTTTTGTCAAAGAAAACTAGCCAGTTGATTTGATATGAGGGATCGTGATCTTGAAATATATGCCATCCATGGGTAAAAAGAAATTATGCTCTTGTCTTATTCTTTGAAAGAAAACATCAATTATTCGTTCGTTCGAATTGATGCTCAAAATTTCTTGGTCGGGATATCATGGATTAGGTCGATTAATAGTGTTGAAGTTAGACATAAGAAAGCATTTTATGTCCCATAACGGTTACCATAAAGTGGGCAATCACATAAAAAAGATTATTTGATCATCAACGTATGCTATGGTATTCATTGAGTCCCGCGGGATTGCAAGTTAAAATTTTTATTGCTTCGGAAGGAATAGTTTTGGTTTATTTGAGAGTCATATGAGCATTATTAATTATAATTAAAGATCTTAGGTATAGTTATTAGGGTATTAAAAAAAATTCCAAGTCTGGTAATAAAAACGTATACAAGTGTAAGATATGTAGGCTCGTTGTACACACACAGTGTAAATTTATTTAATAAATATTGCATTATAATATTTAGTATCTCACTCTAACATTATTCCTCTTCTTCTTCGAAAAAGAACAGGGCCATAAAAGAAATTTATTCTGGCTTTAAGAGCGACACGGGGCCATCGAGTTTAATGTCTATAGCAAAAATTTTTCCCCACCAAATTACTTCTGATAGAGCTATGAATTAAGTATTTCTGCTAATTTAAAATATTCAATTACATTTAATTGAGATTTTGTTAATGTTAAGAATTGATCAAGATGAGTTCAAAATTTTACTTCTTTTCTTTATTATTTAGTTTTATAATTTTCTCAATACACTATGATTGAAGATTCGAAATTTTCCGAAATATTTTAATACATACATCAATAGTTGATTACGGATATTACTGTTGATCATAGTCCACGTATAAATGCAAAAAATAACAAACAACAGAATTTCAATGCTATAAACGCAACTGGAGTAAGATAAAGGAATACTATTTGGATTTTTTTTAAAGACATATAGTCTTGTATTTAGTTTATGGCTAACAGAGTTAGTGGCTGAAAATGCAAATACTTTGATTTCCATTGCCGTCAGAGTTCAAGACAACAGTTCGAAGAAGAAACGAAAGAATTTAACAGTGCAAAGAAAATTAGAGAATACAAACCAGAACGTTTTATGTTCGCCGCTCTCAGCATTCTTGAAATATACTTTTTTTAAATGGTCAAAGCTTAAATCTTTTAATCTACGATTCTATAATACAGTGGATATTTAAAAAATAACAAATCGTCCAAGCTCAAACTTAAAACCTTTATTCGAATCTTTTAGTATTGAAGCATCAAGAACTTTTACGAATAATATAAATATATCTAGGTGATACATATATAGGATAAATGCATGGAGCTTTAATAAAAATTAATTTTCTCAATCAACTAACATTACAAGAATACTGCCTAAATATTAAGTATCAATATTTTTGACATACATAATATTAGAAAATATCAATTTTGCAAGTAAATATTTACAAACCAAAAAAAAAAAATATATCTATGGCTAAAAATGATCTGAACTTCTTTCTCAAAGGAATTTTCTCGAGAGGAATTTTCCCTAGAACATTAAGTACTTACCTAAAACATTAATAAATGCCTAAGCAATAATAACATTAAAGCTGTTAATGTAGAGGAACTTAATAAGGAGTTGATAACTTCTGTACTCAATTTAATCAATTTTATTTCTGATCAATATCTACGAAAATTCAATTTTCTAAATTATTTGTGTAAATCAGTTCCACAGGCGCAGTCGAGATATTAAATATGGTTCAATGCGCCCTCAAATCAAAACCCTTAGACCTGTTTACAAGATAAAATTTACAAATATGTAAGAATTGTTGGTTTAATAGTATACTCTCAAATAACTCCCTAAATAACCCATCAGATAGTTTTCTTAAAGCCGGAATCCAGCTATAGCGCTTTCTATACAACATCTTATTTCATCAGAATCCGGTATTACGCCCAACGTATCGTATCCCCTAAATACGCGTTAAATTACTTTGTTATCCAAAATTACCTGTAAGGTATCCCAAAATGAGCTTTCACAAAGTCGAGATCAAGTTCTTGGTCTCTCATCTCTTCATCTATTATGGAAAGAAAGTTTTTATCTGACCGTCTAATACGGGTTGTACTAGAACCTCACCCTATATATGGCGGTGTGTCCTAGAGCTCTGTTATTGATCCATCTTTCTCAATTTCAATCCCATCGATAGGTGTGCCGATGATTTCGCTTACTCCTTTGACACTCTTATGGGCTTAAGAGGGAATACCACATCTGTTAAACGAGATTGCATGATTAGCTCATTGAATATCGACCTTGATAAGATCCTCGATTAGGATTAGGCGAATCGCGTCGAATTCAGTACATCTAAGTCTCAATCTCTCATCTCCTTAAAACAAGATCTTACTTTTTCCACTTCCGTTTATTTTAATTTATGATTTATGATTTACGTTTCACAGTCCTTATGCATTCTTGGCATTAATATTTCCAGTAGGTTAAGCTAAACAAATCATATGGAAATGACTTGGATTTGTGAAATGGTGTAAGAAATACTTCCCCCAAATTTAGCGCTCCACTACATGTCCTACATCAGTCCCAAAATAGAATACAATACCCATATATGGGCAGAGGCTGGTCGCACAGCCTTAGCTCCATTGGATATCGTTCAAAAGTGAGCCTTCACGCTCATTGGCGAAGTGGCAATAGCTTGCCATATCGACTCACTCGAACACCGCCGCACTATTGAATGCCTTACGCTCCTTAATCGGTAATGTATGGTCAATGTGCTGATAAAATATCTAGTCTGATCCCATGTAGAATGATTCCTGCACGCAATACTCGCGCTGCGAACCATGCACATTCTTTTACACATTCAAATTACTTTCAACCGTACAGTAAAATCCTGTGATGCTTTTTATTCCGAACTTTGCGAAAGTGGAACTGTCTACCATCTTCTGTCTTTCCACCGGCATACAATCTGCGAAGATTTAACAGTGATATACATCGGCACCTTCTTCATTGTCCTAATTCTATTCCCTTTTTCCTTCCTGCCATGCTGTGGAGTCAAGTTAAATGCATTCTAGCATCAGAAAACGATTGATAAGTATATCTAATGTCACCAAAATTACCAGTTATACCACATATTACCCGTTGGTAAATTAGCTTTTCTGAAGTCTAGACCTAGCTAAATTGCATTCTAGCAATCGAAAACCATAGATTACTAACAAAATCTTATTATAGTTTTCAATCAAGCATAAACCGGATGAAATTACATGCAATACAACATAGAAGAAAAGCAGAAAAATAAAAAAAAATGAAATAAACAAAAAAGACTAAATATAATATAGACTTTTTTTAAAACATGCTTAGAAACAGCAAAATGTTCAGCCATATTATTAACAGTAATGCACATGCGATAATAGGTCGATGCATGCTAAGTTAGGCCTTGAGGAGTGAACATGCAACCTTCTTAAATTGTGTGTAATATCACGAAAAGAGAATTTGTCAAGTAACAACGGAGAATCAACATTCGCGTTTAGGAGTTAAGGCACAAAAATGGCATTGGCAACAATACGACGTTTTTCTAGCGAGTGCATATTTAAAAGTTTCAAGAGATCCTCATAGGATGGAAGAATCAATGAATTATTCCAGGGTATAGGTGCCTGAGAACGATGAAGCTCCGCAGAACAGATTCGATACAGTCGATGTATGTGTCGTAAAATGGAGGCCAGACCTGGCTAGCGTATTCAAGAAGAGTTTTGTGGTGGGATTCAAGAACTCTTGGGACAAACGTTTTATAAAACCCAGCATAGAACTACTCTTTGATACCATGGTTTCTGATTCTAGTGAAAAGTCATAACCTCACATTTGTCTATATTGAATACCAAATTATTGTTGTTGCACCTAAAATTTGAAAGTCACCCTGTACCTGTTCATAATCGTTTACCGATTTAATCTGAGCTATAGGCTTAATGTCGTCAGCATATATCAATACTTTGCAGTTGCTCACAACAGAGACAACGTTCTCAATAGATAGAATAAAAAACAACCGGTCAAAATGACTTCCTTGAGGTACACCAGACTTAACCTTCAATGTCGAAAAATAAGATTTTATATTTCTGTTATTTAAATAAGACTCCGTCCATTTAAGAAATGTTAGAGGAAACCCATGCTTTTCCATTTTAGAGAGTATCCGGAGTGAGATAATTTGTCGAACGCTTTACTACCGTCTGTATAAATACAATCTGTCTGATAGCCTTTTGCAAACCCGCCAATGGTATCCGAAACAAATTCCAACAAGTGTAGAGCTGCCCGAAATAAACACCTGTCGGTTTGAAGAGAGCAAGCTCTTTCAGGAAATTGATAGCTGAGAATAAATTATAGATTCGAATAATTTAGGCATGCAAGATTATTTTGCAATAGGCCCATAGTTAGAACCTACTACCTTATTTGTGGACAGGTATGATGAAAGAATTCTTCCACAGCTGCGGAAAACAACCACTATTGAGTGATTTTTGGAATTTTTGGATTTTGTTGTGTCCCTCATATTACTTTTCTATAATTTATTCTCTCTATTTTTAAGACGTTTTAGTTCTATATTGAACCATGGCGGTAATGTTTTATGCAACCGCTGACGCTCGCGGGAAAGTAAGAAGAAAATAAATCGAAAATAATTATGTAAAACATAGAACGTCTTCATCAACACTATTACAAGACAGCAATGGGTTGAAATCAATAGAGGTGAGTCTACTGGAAAGTTTCGAAAAGTCAGCCTTTCTAAAATTGAAAAATTATTGTGTTTTGTCGCAATTTGTTAAGTATTCGGTTTTATGACAATATGTAACTAGTAGAGGGGGTGGTATTTGTGAAGAGAATACATTATAACTAGGCTAGGTTCAACTAATAAGTTACTCGCGACAGTAAATGATATCAGGTTTAACTGCATTACCAATGTCATTCTTTACATTACTGATTTGGCTTGGACCATGACATGAAATAGTGTCAAGGAAAAGCGATTTCCTAGTTGTCAAGTTATTAAGTGGAAAAAAATCAACGTCATCTTCTTTTAGTACCCACTGTATATTGGGTAAGTTAACATCAGCAATTAGTAGTAATTCATCAAGAGTACCTATCTAACCGTGGATAAGATAATGTCGAGAGTGTTGGAGAAACTGGGGAGGTCAATTTGGCTGCAATTTAAGTGGTTTTTACGGCCGAGGAGCACGCCACCGACACGAGCTTCAGAATCAGTATATCTATGTCTTCTAAAAATTTGATACGAGTCCCCAAAACCATGTTGCAGCCAAGTTTCAGTTAAAGCAACTATATCAAAACAAGTTGCAACATGGGTTTTGAAAATATGTGCAGTTTTAGTTCGAATACCCCTTACGTTTTGATAGTAAAGGGAAAGCGATTTGAGTATTGTGGGATATCGCCACTTATTGTATTTGTATTTCTATGATGGCGCCCAGAAGGTACGAGAAATTTAGTAAAAGCGCCAGAGGGCCAAAATGTAGGATCCAGTGACTTATCCTGCTCATCTACAGACACAATTAGAACAAATGATGCAACGGATTTAGAGGACCACCAGATACCTTAGAAGTGATTAAAGAAGGAATTATTGTACCTAAAAAGTCCGTGTTTACAAAATCAATCTTGTGCAACACATATGTACTTCAGTTTTTTAAATTGGTCGTGGTCCTCAGCACGAAAGAAGCGAGATGACACTTTTCAATAAATGGTGCGCTGACCTCTTAAAGTGGAATTTCTTCAGTCGCGCTGACATGTATGTAAATGGACTTCTCGTTGAACCAAAAATGAATGAAAACAAATGTCGCCACTCTTATATTTATGTCTATTTCCTTGAGAGCATTATTTTCGACTGAATTGTAACCGATTGGCAGCGTTTTCACTTTACCACAATTTTTGAAAAACATTTATCTACCACATCTACCACGGCAAGTCTGAAATCTACCACAATTTTGAAATTTCCAGCAATCGCATATTTGCCTTTTAAGTCGGATACACAGCGCACACTCTTATACTCTCGACTCGACCTCAGTATAAGGTCGACATGGCAATCCATGCCGCAACCATCTTGCTGCTCATCAGATTAAATCAATGGTCATGCATGAGAGTATGGTACAAAACTTTAAGCAAAACATCATGACGCTTGCTGCTTAGTTAGGAAAATTTTAATTTTTGATGCTTGTTCTTTACAGCACCGACTATAACTCTACAGGGTGTCGCGTAAGTGGTGTGAAACTTGAAGGCTATGGATAGGACATATTAAGAAGAGCAAAAAATATTGGGAGCGGGGATCTTAAGTTTCCGAGAAAACCGGACTTTCTGATATTTGGGTATGTTATCTTCTTATCTATCTTATAGATCACCCTGTAACTTCTCCAAGTTCGTTACACCGTATGATAATGATAAACTTTGATAGATAGATAGATAATCATTGAAAGTTTTCAACGGTCTATAAATTTTTCCTCTGGAATTTTAACTCGTTTTATAACTAATATTTTTATTGGATTTAAGAAGCTCAAAAGCTTAGGTTTAAAACGTACTGCTTGGTTTACAGTTGATTGGAGGTTTACAACTGGTAGTGTTGTTTATCGGGTCTATGATGCATTTATCTGCGATCCTTTAAGTTTTCTCTTAGTATACATTAGTCTAAATTTTTATATATTTTTTATTATTTTACATCTTTTACTTATTTATTTGCTTATTTATTTATATGTGCAGTCAACGTTTTTGTGAAATATGTTTCACTATTTTCAGAAAAGTCCTATAACATCTGAAACAAGAAGGGTACTAAATCAACCAGCATCAACCAGAAGGTCATAGAATGAACCAAAAAGATTCGCACGAAACAAGACCCAATGGAGAGAAACCATTTTTGCCTTTTGTCTTTCAAGGGATGAAATGAGGCTGATCATGAGAATATTGTGCGAACTATTTGAATTACTTGATGTTAAATATAATCGCAAATTATCCAGACAAAAATTCTCATAACAATCTTTTCTTGGAAATCAATAAAATCCAGTAGCCATTGGCTCGTAAAAAATCCACAAAATTGCTCGAAACTATACTGCAGATACGTTCTTATCGGTTACTGGCAATATATCTGAAAATAGCTTTTTTCTAAATAATATATGCATATATATAAGTATGGCTTTTGGTTCGATTCTTTTGAGTGGTTTTGCACATCTAGTCTCACCCATGGTACAGCAAAAATGCATAGAGCCTTCATTTCTTTTTAATTACTCTTTGTGAATGGCCAACAATCAACAATCAAAAGATATATTAGCTGCGTTCTTTATTCACTAATCTGGCCAGATTCAGTTCAATTGTATGCGCCACAACCTATAGTTCACCAAAATAACCAAATATCGCTCAAGATAAGAGGATTATACATTTATGTCTCACTTTTAAGCTGTGATTTATTTGTAATTTTGTACTTCATTTACTAATATATAAAAAAAAATCTGAGGCTGTCGCGGACGAATGAAAAATAAATAAAAAAACGAAAACGAAACTTAAAAAAATAAAAGTTAAAAATACTTACGTCGCGAAATGAAATGCGAATTATTAGAACAGTAGTCTTTCGAGAGCCTTACCTGAAATATAAGAAAACTATTGTTTAATAATTTTTGAGAGCTAAACGAATTCTGCAATTAATATTCATTGATAGAGAGTGAATCAGTTTCTGAATGTTAGTTAAGATTAATGAAACTGAATATAGCTTAATAGTTACTCCCTGCGTGCTGTTATTCTTTTATGAGCAACTATCGGGGAATAGATTTTAAAAAGCGGTTTTATCGACCAAGACTGACAAAATACCAACGTGGGTGTCATATCAAGAATCTTGGACGCAATTATCCAGGGTGAATTATTCTGGATCAGTTCGGATAATGCAGAAAATTTCGGGGATGTTCAAGAGCAAGAAAATTGTATTATTAGTATAGTAGGAGGGGGAGGGCGTAAGCGATATTTGGCAGTTAAGATGGTTCAGAGATTTTCCTTTATGTTTTATAAATCACCCTATAACTCCTGGGGAGTAATCTTATGATAATGAGGATTTAAAATTAAATCAATATTTATTAGATCGATAAACCCTGAAGCTTTCCAAAACAGAGAGGAGTTCGATAAGTCCGTCCAAAAATATAGATTTATTTTTCTTTCATTTGAAAAATCGCTTTCTTCTCAACATAATTTTGTTTGAAGTCCTAGTTCAACGATACTGGAGTTTTGTTCACATCCATATAATGTACCATGCAAAATAGTCGTCCTTTTTCGGGTCGTTTTTTTTCTTTATTTCCTCATTTAAATGGTCTAATGATGCGTAATATTTCCCAATTATCGTTCTACATTTCTCAAAAAAATCAATAAAGATTATGCCACGATCATTCCAGAAGCATGTGGCCAATAACTTTCCTCAGCGGCATATCTAGGTTGAAACATTTGGGGGATCAAACATATTAATAAAATAAGTAAAAAACGAGTTTTCAAACAAAACTGAGGCCAAGCCGCATGACAAAGTAGAAAATAATCTTTTCTCACACACAGAGGTGGACTCAGATTTTTTGATTGGGACTTTTCTCTTGAATATTCTTTTTCTTCATGAATCAAATCACTTATTACCTCTGATTGATCATACTGAAATATATCGGTGATTGTCAACGAATAAAATCTGAGTCCACCTCTGTGTGTGAAGAAAAGTTTATTTTCTACTTTTTCATGCGGCTTGGCCTCAGTTTTGTTTGAAAACTCGTTTTTTACTTATTTTATTTTCTGCCTTTTTCACGTTAATTAAATTGTTATTACGTGCTGCATATTTTAAAACAATTTTTAAGTCATGTTTGGTGCCGATCAGAAAACAAAAATTTTTCGAGTATCAAATCGTTCATGTACTGCAACCGTTTTCTGAAATTCAAATTATGTTTTAAACAGCGCTTTTTAGCTGTATTCCAACTTGATCCCATATAAAATGAATTTTCCCGATTTTCCATGTTTTCCACAGACTTTTCCTATTACTATGAATTTTTTTTAAAAATTTACATGAATTTTCCTCGATTTTTCATGCACGTTTTCATGATTGTTGAAGAGAAGGTATTGATGCCAGTAGGACGGAAAACAAAATGATTCCGCATAGCTTATAAAACTTTTTTGTCGGAAAAGTCGGAAAATTCCGGAAATTCCAGAAAAATTGGAAAGCTCTGCACTTTTCCTGAAACAGATTTATCACTAATCATATCGATGAAAATTTGTTCGATGATTTCCCCGCTTTTCCGGGTTTTCCACGGAGTTTTGCACAAAAGCAACTTTATGCAACTCATTTCGCTCTACAACTTTGTCTTAGGTTGCAAAACGCTCAAACGCTTCCTTGGTCTGAAAAACTCCGGAAAAGCGTTTTACATGAATTTTCCTGGATTTTTTCTGCAAGCTTTCACCATTGTCGGAGAGAAAGCAATGATGCCAGTTGATAGGGAACTTGATCCTGCATAATTTGGAAAACTTTTTTACCGGAAAATTCCGGAAAATTTTTCGGTAAAATCGGAAAACTCTGCATTTTTCCTGAAACGGATTTATCACTAATCAAATTTGTACCAAATTTTCAAATGATTTTTCCCGATTTTCCGGGTTTTCCATGGAAATTTCCGATTCAAATTTTGATAGATTCAATTGTCACGCGACATGAACCTGTGTGCCAAATTTCAGCTCGCTGTGATGACGAAAAGTGGGTCTACGAGAGTGTCGAAAATAGTAAAAAAGAAATATATAAATAGACAAATTCCTGCACGAGTTAAAGGGAATGGCTGGCCTCAAAAAAAGGCGTCACTGCATAAAATAAATGTTATATCAATAAAAATATTTAAAAAAATGAAAACATACAAATGTTTTTTATAATAAAAAAGTAGCTATTAGAGCTTCAAGAAGTTCTATTTGGTAGTGGCACAATAAAATCTAATCCCAATTTCTGTCTAACTGGCTCCTGTACATGATCATATTGTTAGATCTGGAAGTTGTATAAAAACATTGAAATCAATATTATTTCGTATCACTAACCAAATTTACATTTCCGCACAAACATCTGGGAAACAAGTTATGCTTTAGTTTAAAAATATTAATTAATACGTTAAACACAATTTGTTATTTTGTACCACCATAACGTGTCAAACATCAATTTTACTGCTGTCTTTCTGCCACAACGTAGATAATCCATATTGCTTTATTTTTTAATCTCGGAAGTCTCGTTAAATCTCTCCCCGTACCCATAAAGATTACTGACAGACAATATTCGAAATGGGAGTTTAGCATAGCATTGTACACTTTTATTGCACTTAACATCCAAATATTATCTGTGACTGTTCTGAAATAGTATATTGTTTTAACAATTTTGTTACATATATAATTGAAGTGATCTTTGAAATTTAGTGTATTATTTATAAGTTCTGAATTTTTTCAACCAGTTCAATAACGCAACAATAGATGTTAAGTCTTTCATTAAAATTAACCATTTGCAAAGCTGATTCTAGTCAAATTATTCCTACACTGTCACCTGTAATATATGTAGATACAATAATTCATCGTCTGCAACCAAAGTATCTTAATTTTCTTTTGCGTTGGTCCAGAATATTACCCATATGCCCATGCTCCCATGATAGATCCTTGGGGTATTTCTAAGGCACAGTGCGATCTGTTCATTAGAAACGACTGAAACCAATTCGCTTCCCTTCCTTTTACTCCGTACTTAATTTGTCCTTAAGAATATTTATATCCACCGACCACCTGACTGATATTGAAAAAATAATGCTATGCTGCTTCACATATTCAATCACCTGTTCCAAATATTGTCTAGAAAAGAAAGTAAATTTAGCTAAGGTTGTCGCATAAATTCGAATTTTTCACTTTTTGTGTAGGTACGATGAAAGACTCATAACAAAACCTCGGGAAATTAACCAGTTCACAAGGAAGAGTTTACTGTTTGACTATGTCAAGTAAAATAGGTCCGACGAGATTTATTCCAAGCTTTAACATACTGACGCTCCAATCTTTAGAGTCCTTTGTCTGCTTGAAATTATTAGCACCTGCTTAAATTGCTCTAAATTAACCGATCGAGAAGAAAATCTTCTGATAATCTTCAGCTTGCTTTCTTGTCATCCTAGCCGTAATCAGATATATAGAGATATGTAATAATATGTCTTAATTGCCAGAGTAAGATTTCACATACATTCAAATTTCAGAAAAAAAATAACATGATAATATAACTTTCTTAATCAAGGATGTCATAAATGCGGAATTATTAATTTTAATGAAGCAATTTAACACTATTACAAGTAAAAAAGGTAGATTTTGTCTAAGACCAATTCTTATGATACCTAGATGAATGAATACCCGTATGTCATTTCGTATGCTCACCCATCTGTGAAAGTTTGCTTTTTAAGTGGTTTTTCACATATAGTTTTAGAACGGTACTTCGGACAGAAAAAATGATTATAACCAATTTCATAGGATTTCATATTCTGAAGAACTTTTCAGTGCATTAAAACCGTGTAGGACTGATAATTTTTACAGTATACGCAAAAATCCCAAATTTTTAGATGGCAACGCCAAGGGGCTCCCCGATTTGGTCCACTTTGGAAATTACATTTACTATTTTTAAGAAAATACTACGTGCGAAATTTCAGCTCTTTACACTGACGCGTTCACAAGTAGTGTCCAAATATACAGTGAAAAACGAAATTTTTATATGGTAACCTTACGAAGGAGTTACCCGATTTGTCCTATTTTCAAAATTAACTTTACTTAGGTTTTTTAAAAGCCAATATGCAAAATTTCAGCTCTCTACGTACAGGCGTTCTCGAGTTATTGTGAGGAAGGATGGACGGACAGACGGACGGACATTCAAAAATCAAAATAACTTTTAATTTTATGCATGGGCGTCTAATCCATTTTGCTCTACCATCATTATTTTTAGGTGCTACAAGTGGAATGACAAACTTAGTATACCCTTTGAATTTCATCTAGGGTCTGAATTAATTTTTTTTTTGTGATTCCCGGTCCATTTCGTTCAGTAATCATATAAATTATTTATTCAAACTAATTTAATATATTTTTTCCTCTATAAAATGTATTGCATGTGCAACTCCACTATACTACACAATAGCCAATTTACAACAGTACACTTCAACTGAAATGAAACATTTTATCACATAACAATTACCACTGCAGTATTAAACACCACAGAGGTCTCATACAGTCAGAATATCACTAAGCGATAATTAATATTTTTGTAACGTTAGATAGGATTCTCATTCATTTGAATCCACTGTGAGTATCTTAATTCTAAATTCATAATTTTCAACAAACTCAACTACTGAATCCCCAAAAAAATTAAATTTTTATTTATAAACCAGTTAAACACAATCAGAACAAATCAATTAGTGGTCTTATTATTATTAAGAACAAAAAACAAACCTTACCGCTACAGCAAGTATGTAAGATAGTTCTACTAAATTCAAAAAAATTATTCATCAGCCGGAGCGATAATGATTCATGACATTTTGCACGTATTATGAGAAATATTGAATTGGCACACAATATTGTAATTACAATACAAGTGGAGAGCGGAATAATGCCAAATACGAAATTCGGCTTGACACCATTTATTTTTAGTATTTGTGAGTCCTATTTAAATTAAATAAGCTGTATATACCCGTGAAAATTTGGGTAGCATTGCAAAGGAAAAGTGTTTTGCGGAACGCATGTAATTTCTGCTTTAAATTAGTTAAATAAAGACTTGTAATATTTGAATTTTCGCAGAAATGTATTTATTTGTCATCTGTGCTGCGGTACTGGAATACAAAGAATTTGTGCATAACGTTCCTATTGAATTACGGAGATACGAGTCTGCATGGCTTACAAGAGATTACCGGAAAATTGCTCGCCCACAGTTGCTCGCCCACAATTGCTCGCCCACAATTGCGCGCCAGGAAAGTTGCTCGCCTATAACTAACACATCTGCATTTACAAGAATGCAGATAATATAGATTAAGAAACACGTTTATTACATAACATAAACATATATTTTCAATTATTATTCACAAACAATTGTCGTCAACTAAAAGTATTTATAAAGAAAATTAAGAATATGATTTAAATCTACGGTTGCTAAAACAACAAATATTTTCATTAATAATATAATTATATAATTATAATTATATTGCAAAAATAAAAATAAAACAATATTAATAAAGAAAATTAAATAACCAAAGCATTATTTTCGTTAAGTGACAATAATTCAATATATGAGTGAAATATGTACAATATAAATATTCAAAAATTATAATTTTGAGCTATGCCGCGCAGAAATTCGATCAATGTTCTATTTGGATAATCGCCTACAATTCTTTCTATCCTTTTCGCACAGTCTCGATATATTTTTCTTGACATATTAGGATCACAGCCGCTTATATATTGCTCTATTTTTCCGGAATTCATGCTTTGTTCAGTTTTTAATGCGGCAATAAACTTCCAAATACCCGCATGCTGTGCACCAATTAGTTCAGTGAAGGAACGATGCCAACCTTCACAAGAATTGTTGGTTTTTGGCAAGCTATTTTGAACGGCACTATGACAGTTCCACAAGTCCAGAGGAAATCGAGGATTGCGACGACAACGTCGATTCGGCCTACCAATCCACGTGTCCTCGAAATAATCCAATACAGGTTGCAAATTATCTTCAAACTCAACGTTCTCGCATAACTCTTCGAAACTGCATTCTCCATTTGCAACGGGAATGAAAGCTGAAGCGGGTATCATTCTTACTTTTAGCGCAAAGTCACTATCCTCTTGATATCGCTTTTGCAAACCATTTTGTTGAATGTAGCGATAAAAACACTGCGTAAAATGAAAAAAAAAACACCCTCTAAGGGACGCTCCTGGAAACACAGTCTTAAAACCATTTAACGCAGCATGCTCAAAATCAACCATAATTGACTTTGGTGCTAAATTGGGTTCCAAACGTTTTTGCTCGTCGAAAAGAATTGTATATGCCTCTTCGGTTTTTTTTTCGATAAAAGCGAAAATACTGCTGGAACAGATTTATTATTTACAATTGCATGGATTGTATATAATTGTTGAAATAAAGACGGCACAGTCTTAAAAGTTCCATCTGCGTACCAGTTTTCTGTTCGTGACAAGTAATTTAAATTGTCATTTGTAGAGAAAATGAATATTCTGTTATTACTATCGTTACTGTCAAACAATAAAAACTGTTCTCCTTCGAATGTTTTTTGATAAAATTCCAGTATTTGTAATTCGGAAAGTGTATTTGGAGTTGCTGGTTGCTGGTAACAGTCTTTCGCGTTTGTTACATTTCGTATTGTCCTTTTCATGCTATCCATACGTGGCATCTGTCCGGCTGCAGCAGTTGACATATTAATATATGAATTAGCAACAATGCGATGTGTCCCATCTTGGGTATTTGTTGCTCGAGACCTAGCATCACTATAGACTGCCGCGAATTCGCACCTTGCAGCATCGCCAGCATGATTGTGTTCATTTAAATATTGGAAAATTTCATTATTGACACTGTGGACACGTGCACGACACTTAAGTTTTTTAGACTGATCACATTTCCAAAATACTTTCTCACTGTTTCTCTATCTTTGATGTATAGATGTCCTTTATCCAGCAACTTCCGTTTTCCCTTCTCGCTTTGCACAAATTTTAACGCCATTATTATTTAGGAAGAGAGACAAACTTATAGAACACTGAACACTAACACGATCTAAATAATAACATGCTGAATTTGAAATGAATATAAAATGCAAAATATTTTGACTTATATAGCTTCAAAGCCGGATGCAAATTAAAAGAGTTTCCCTGAACTAAAGTACAACATTATGAAGATTTAAAACTACAAGTACTTCTAGTATCTGTATAATAATTATATTTATACAATGCAGTCTGCGTTCCCAGTAATGTTTCAATTTATAATATAAAATTCCATAAAATTTGAAATTGATATCTGTTGTTGGCGAGCAACTTTCCTGGCGAGCAATTGTGTGGCGAGCAACTTTCCTGGCGAGCAATATTGTGGGCGAGCAACTGTGGGCGAGCAATTGTGGGCGAGCAATTTTCCGCACACCCTTACAGGAGACTTCTAGCAACGACTGTTAAATAGTCAGTTTTGGTAACACTTGTTAGTCAACTACGTCAAAGAAAATATGGTTTCTATTGGACTCAAAAATATAATAAATAATAATTATTCAACATGTTAAGAATTTATAAGAAAGTGTGCTCATTTAATAGAACTTTGAGAATAATATCAGCATTATTAAACAGATGATCAAGACGGGATTGTAAAATTAAGAAGCTAAGCAATGTAATTAGTTTTGAAAAATTACTGGAAGCAAAAGTGTAATTATTTTTTATAGTGACCAAATTGCTTATGCAGCTAAATTTAAAAGCTGAAACTAAAATAAATAAGATTAAAATAAAGTATAAACATACAATAAATTTTGGTATTTTGTTTATATATGTATAAGCTTGTTTTTCTCTCAGCTAAGGTCGCGATGTGAACAAAACAAACGACCATTCTTTATACTTTTGTATTGAGCTATGAAAGCAAGTGCGAATGTAAAGATTTGAAAGAAGGGAAATTTGTGTTCTGAAAGAAGTTACAGTTGGTCTAAGAGCATACATAAATAATGAAAATTATGAGTGCATTAGACTACTCAAAAAGTACAAAAAACCAGATTTAGTAATAAGTTAATAAGTTACTTAGACTTAAAATACTGTTTTGAGTTTTATTTATGTGCGAAAAAAATAAAATTCAAGGGTGATGATTATTGATGTTTTTAATTAGAAAAATTTAGATGCGAGTGTTATTCTGGAGTGAATGGCATAAAACTGCGTTTTAAAAATTAAAATTCAAAAATAATTATTACAAGTTGACTTTTTTTTATTAATTAAATTTTCGAATTCTACCAAATAATAAAGTAGATGTAAGATTATGTGTACATAATTCATACCGACCGATTTTCGCATCCCTTGTTAAATGATTTTTTTACACAAGAAATGAAGAATAATCATTATTTTCGGTCCCAGAAAAAATACTTTTTGAATTTCTTTCAAAAATATAATTAAAAGCGATTTATTTGTTCTTTCATCCTTAATCACAAGCAATTTCATTGAATTCAAGTGAATGCAAGTGAATTCACTCAGACTTCAATGAATGCAATGCATTCCAGAGTAATGCAGTTCAAGTAATGCATTTTCTTTCTAAAACGAAAAAGATTGCGTTCGGTAATATTTTTTTGAGGAATGTGGCAATATATTTGCTAATTCATAGTACTGAAGAGGAATGAAAAGAATGGAAAATATGAATTCTTCATTGCTTTTAATTAAAACGAAAATAAACTGCATTCTATAACAACTCTTGCGATCGATAGATACGGCTCTCGATGGAATGGTTTTCGCCCTCTCTGGAGCACGCTCTCCGACTGCAATCCACAATTGAGTGTTCCTTGCTCTCTAAGATTGATAATGAGATATTAAAATTCCATCCAAATTATGAACGAACTCGAAACTTCTTGCGGATTTTGTCGAAACAGGCAAAACTGTTCTTACACAGTTTTACTCATTCATGCTTTTGATCAATTGTGAGCAAGCGCGGCACCCATCTGGCGGAAAATTTTTTTATTTGTAAATGTTCGTGTGAAATATTGTGTACTCGATTATTTGAGATGCCTAGTATTTTAGTAGTCTCACGCACTATCAATCTACTGTCTTACTTCAACATATATCATGGATTTTCTTCTAGTTAGGTTTATACAGTTGTGACCTCAGCAAAGTTCATCGTCGTTTGTGCTCATATAGTTAATCCGAAAATTATTGAACCACTTTTAAATAGTTCTAATCGATGCAATAGTAATATTTATAAAGTATCACTATGCTTTCCTGAGTCATTTTGCTTTTCAAAAAGAAATTACATGCTAGGCCGATTAAAACGACTACCACCAATAGACTTATGAACGATCCGACTTGAAACTTAGTGTACGCTCCTACAAGAGACTACAATCAGAATGAGTTTGACATTATTCTAAGGCGCCAACTCTTGACTTTCCACAGACCTTTAGACAACCCTCGTAATTTTTCTCCTCTTCCCCCCATTCAAAAATATTAATAACTTTTGAACGAAAGGAAATATTGAGGTAATTTGTTTTTCGTTTTAAAGGAATCTTAATGGGTCACATTAGAAAAAAAAACATTATGTCCTTGGTGAAAAGTTTTTAGGGGATCAAATTTAACACAACACATTTGTTTGCATTTTTTGTTTTCATGAATTCAACTTTAAGGCTCTATAACTTGGTTCACAATTTAACGTTATAATTTTCCAAAACTTCCCCACCCCTTCCAATGAATCATCATCATAAATTAAATTCATATATCTTACTTTATTTGCATTCCTTTTTCAGACATAGTAGCTTCACTATTTTAATAAGAAATTAATAAGTACAAAATAAAAAATAAAAAACAAAAAACAAGTTTACTAAAACAAGATATGTTAACTACAACTACAAAACAGAGAAGAAGTCTCATTAAAATACCGCTGGTATTGGAAAGTAAGAGCTTCAATTACGTGGAATGCGGCGGGCGTATACTAAAAAGAGGAATCTCTTGAACAGCTGTTGAATACACCCTTATTCGTCGGGGTGTAAAAAACAACGTGCTTGGTTATAGAAAAATATAAACATTTCTCCTTTAGAAAAAAAAACAATTATATTTGTCCTTGTCACACACATGTTCAATTTCCCAAAATGCTAAATGTAATTCCAAATTTACATTAACTTTTTATTTCATTTTTTTCAAATGACTCCTACTCGATGGGTAATCTCTTTCTATTGAACAGGTGTTCAAGAGAATTCTCTTGAAGTACACACTCGCCCTTTCAGTTATGGCATTAATATTATAAAGAGCGTTAAAGAGAGTAATACAACAAAAATCGTATTTGCAATATCTGAAAGTATGAAAGGTAAAACCGAGCAACTTGAAAGCTATGGATATTATGGCTGTAAGATGTGTGAGGAGCGAAGGTAAGATTTGAATAAAATATAAACCCTTGATACTTAAACCAGACATCTCCACCATACCATATATGGTACGCTAAATCTTTGACCCTTTCTGAAAAATAAGGACTGTGAGAAAATAGCAGAATTTCTCTAACTAAGGACTTATTAGATAATCATATAAATTTTTGTTACGCCTTTACTTATCGTAAAATACCTAATATGAACAGAACATTGGATGAAACTCTCCAAATTCCTCCGGATTGAAACGAAAATAAACTTGAAAGTTAAATAGCATCAATACTTTCTCCTATGATGACTTCAAGGAAGTGGAGGAAGATATGCTAAAAAGCAGATATAGCGAAATTGTAAAACATAAATTATACTGGGAAAACAAAAAAGATTGGCACAGTTATATATTTAGTCTATAAGATTAATGAATTTCAATGTATTGACATTTAGTTTGAAAGGAAGTTTGCTGCAATTGAGGGTAGAAATATAAGACACACAGATTCATATATGTGAAATTGAGTTCAACATTCATTTTCGTAAATTATCATGGGCGCACCCTCAACTATCAATAAGAATGTTATGAATATTTTAAAGAAAAATTATAGGAAAGAAAAAAAAGTATTTCAGATGTTTATTTTGAAAATCAAAAATAGAAATAAGAAAAAGGCTTTTATTTTACAAATAAAAAATGTAAATCACAAAATTGTTTCCAGGAATAGAAAAGAGGTGCTTCAACAGTTTTTGGAACGGGCAAGGGGTCCCCTATCAGATGATAGGACACAATATTCTACATAAAGGCACTTTCAAATCAAAAACAAGAACCAAAAAAATGTAAACCGAAGCACTCAATTTATTCCACTTTAAAACAAGATTTATGCTCCAATGATTAATGAAATCATGGGAAATAGGATAATCTAATAATTTTACTAATAAAATAATAGATTTATTTCAGATTTTTAAGAAACACAACTTTTATGTTTTATCGGCCGAATTCTTTGGTCGAAGAAGTTTTTCGGCCGATAAAACATTAAAGTTGTGGTTTTCTTATAAATCTGAAATAAATAAAACTATTTTCTCAGTAAAATTCTTAGTTTATCTTTTATTTTATTAATCATTGGAGCAAAAATCTTGTTTTAAAGTGGAATAAATTAAGTTTTTCGGTTCTTGGTTTTGATGGTGCGTAGGATAAAAGTTGTAGGGTTCACTAAAACACCGATCGCTTATAACATAAATAATCCACTCCCAACTGTAAGTAAAAATCAATTTTTGATGTTTTAATTAAAATTAAATTTTTAACTCGTGAAATAAGAATAAAAAAAAATATCTTAGTACTTTTGAATAAAAATAATTTTACACATGCTACAGAAGCAGATTGAAGAATTTTATAGAGCGGAAAATATAAGGATAATTTTTAGTATTCGAACCTACGTTGACAGGCACAAAGCAAAACGCATTTCAGAAACACTTAAGGTGAAAACCCAATGATCGCGACAGGCGTCGCGTCGCTTTCATAGTTCAATGGAAGCTGTGTCCTTTTGGTTCCGTGCAGTGCACTGCAGAACAAAGGAGATTGCGAATTGAATTGACTTGTAGGGTGCATTGAAGTAGAAAAGGTTTTGAAAGTATAGAGAAAATGATCAAATTGCCATGACTTGAATCCTTGCAAAATGTCAAAATAGAACTTGATAAACTTCGGGGCAAAATCTTAGATCATAAAACGAACGGATAGGCTACCTTGTATAAAATTCGTGTACATGTGATAAGCAATTTTTTTGTGGACACGGGAGGGAAATGACAAAAGGGCTGGGGTTTTAGTTTTTGTCAGTTCGATATTTCTGAAATTTCTCATTTGTCAATTCTTAGGTCGGGTGTTTTTTTTAGTGATTTGTGAGTTAAAACATTAATAAAAGTGTTTTATAATATTGTGATATTGAAAAACTGGTAGAAATAATTTTTCTGTGCAAGAGATTTGTTATAATCGATACTCCGGAGTCTATAATTATGGTGGTGAAGTGCGCTGTGTTGTTGCTCAAATCCTTCACACGTCTGCCGCGGAGTACTGTCAAAGCGACGCGACGCTACCCACGTTCATTGGATTTTCACCATTATTTCTACTAGAATATATAAAAATCCAGGCATTGTGGTAAAGTAAAATCTCTCATGGACAATATCCCACACACTATATGACAAATTATGTATAGAACTGTATGACAAATTCCATGTAGTATTTATTTAATGATCGCACAATTGTGTTAATCATACATTAACGCAAAGAAAAGACACTAGAAATTAAGCTCCTGAACATTTTCGTTCTCAACAATAGCATGGCTTGTTTATGTGGCGTCAGTGACCATGGCCATGTTGTCGTCATTTCCGATTATGTTGAGTATTATTTTACGGTTTCAAACCAAAATAAATAAACCCGAATAATGAAATCACGGCATTCAGGGAAGGATGGGAATCTCTCCATTTTGCTCCTTCCCATCTTGCATTAAGCCTATCGCACCTCTTCATTGGAATTAAAAATGAGGCGCATTATTCTTACTGATTGTGCAAAATCATAAAATATTTTATAGCAGTATCTTACATATTATTACATTCGATAGAAAAAGGACAAGCGAAATCTACATACTTCTCGTGAAATGACTAATTAAGTACGGACATAAACAACTTTGGGTTCGGAGAATCGATATTTCGAGAACGGAATATTCGGTATTCGGGAAGGTTCTAGCGCAATTTATAGAGTATAAATACGGCGCGTGTCACCGCCAGTAGGTCAGTAGTGAATACTTTCTACATTTTTGGAAATATAACCTACATTTTTGGAAATATAACCTACATTTTTGGAAATATAACCTACATTTTAAGGAATATTCCCCACATTTTAGGGAAAAATACCTAAGGTTTGTGGCAACAATTGTGTCATTTTATACAGTGATGAATGAATATATATAAAAACTCCGCCGGTACTACGCTCACATAACATAAGGTAATGTACACACCAATGTTATTGTAGTACTACCCGTACCAGGGAAGGGGAAGCAACCTAGAGATTTAAATTATAAGCTATGTAGCTAGTACTTAAATTAGTTAAGTATTAGATTTTCGAAACATTTTTAGTTAATTATAACTAGGTAGCGCTAGCCGTAGTTTAGAAGTAAGTCATATGTTAGTTAGAAATTCATATATTTAGAAAGTAAGAGAACACAGCTAGATTAATTGAACTCAGGGCCAAAGAAAAGCCCGTAGGTATTATAATAACGGACTAGGTTTAGATAAGACAATATTGTTAGGTTAAGTGTACAAATTATGGCAAATAAAATACTTGCACTACTTGCCAGTAGGCGAGTCTTGTCATAGACAGTGCAGTGAATATGCAAGTGAAAGCGAATAAATAGAAAAAAGTGTTGGATTGCGATAAGTTGAAGTAGGTACAGTATTAGCTGTAATTAAAAGTAGAGTTGATTTGTGATTGCTCGTGAATTTAGTAAAAGCTAACAGTGGAGTATAAGAGGACATGTGCATTATATTTGAAATATTGTGTTTTATATAACTAACTAAAGCCACGCTCGTAACAACTGGTGTCAGAAGTGTGATAAATCCGTGAAATAAAGTAGTGGCGTTTTACTCAAAACAAAGTCTGATTGATTTTGTGAAATTGGTTGAAATTTTGTGCTTTACGTGAAAGCTTTGGAAGATAACCTAAAGCAATGGGACGTAAACTGGAGGAGTTTCGAGTACAGGATTTGAAAGTAGAGTTGAGGAAGCGGTCATTACAAACGGCAGGCAGAAAGAATGTTTTATTCGAGCGACTTAGACAAACATAACTTTGGAAATGGAAGGGACGAATCGCGGGACATTTATTTTCGAAGATATTTCGCACGAGCTTGAAACTGAAAAGCCTGCGATTAACACGGAACAGCTTTTGGGAGCTTAAGTGAGTAAATTGGAGCTATCAGACCTGCATCAAAAGAATGCTAATGAGGAGCAAAAAATTCTCTGGAATCTCTGCAAGCATATTTGGAAGAACAAAATAATGCTCTGGAAACCCGCTTGGATGAACAAAAGAATTCTCTGGAAGAACAAAAGAATATTCTTAAAAGTACAAGAAAAAATATCGGAAGTTGATCAGAATCACCGAGGAATTTGAACAGGTTAAAGCATATTTGGAGAGGATATAGCATCGACAACTTCGGCACATCCGGTGCAGGCATAATATATAAAATATTGTGTTTTAAAAAACGAACTAAAGCCAAGCCCGTAGTAATATGTTGTTGCAATTATGTAATTACAATACTAATAATATGACATATCACAAAAATACAAATTGTTTTAGTCAATTGTATGAAAAATAAACCATCGCCTTTCAAAATCAAAGGGATTATACGCTGTATGCTATTCGTATATTACATTGCTAATTAAAGGAAAAACACAACTCTCTATCTTTTCCTGGGTCCCCATCTTGCTCCGATCTCCCCTCATTGTAGAAAAGGAAATAGTAAACGTTTTGACATGCAAATAAAAGAATTGTCTATAACACTGCATATATATATATATATATAATTAAATATGTATTGCCCAGCTTCACAGTGTTTAATCTTTCGTTCAGTTGAATCTAAGCAATAAGTTTAGGTTGTAGCTCAAGTCAAACCGGTTTCAAAGTTTGTTTTTATGCTTAGCTCAGTTAATGTAAGTTCACTAGTATTTTGCAGTACTCTATAATGCAATGAGCTGTCATATTTTACTGAGCTTTTTTTAGAATTGAAACAATAAATAATCGCACGTTCACTACTACTGTTCCAAAAAAGAATGACGTTTCTCTCAGTTACCCCCTGAGCTGTGGCTTAAGAGGCCCAATTCGTCGCACTGCGAACATAAGATCACTTGGGCGAAAGCTTATGCCAATACAGTGCGACCGGCTATAACTGTTGTAGTTTAAAGGTTTTATTTATTTAAAACAAGTAAAAAAGCTAGAATTGGTATAAAACCTAAATATATATATGGCAACACCAAAAAGTGGTTGCCCGATTTAGCCCATTTTTGGAGTTATATTTACTATTTCTAGGAGAACGCCCGTCGTGTACATTTAATGTAATTTCAGCTCTCTACGTCGACGCGTTCTCAGACAGTATCCAAATATATAGTGAAAAACGAAATTAAGAGGAGTTACGTGATTTGTCGTGATTTTTTCGAACTTAATTTACTTTTTTAATATTATGCATGGATGTCCAACCCATTTTGCTCTACCAGCATTTTTTCTGTGCGTTACAAACCGAATGACAAACTTAGTTACCCGAAGATTTCACTTAGGGTATAAAAAACTAGTATGGTTTATCTATTTCTAAATAGTATGGAAGAAAAAGATTGTCTGGCGAAAATACTCAATTTGATTGTGTTATGACAGTATTATAACAAAAAATTCCCAACACCTCGTTTCTTGATTTATTAGCTGTGGTATCCTAATATTCCTGAATGTAAGTCTTCAAACTGAAATTTGATATACGAATCATCCACTTCTGACATGGTGGTAGCGATTACATTAACAACGGAGTTCCGCTAATTTCTCGTGACTTTTCAATCGTCCAGTATCTAATAGTTATCTTTACATCCACTGATATTATGCATTTTCAATGTTTAAAAAAATTAATGAGAAGTCAGTCTTTATTATTATTATTATTTATTTTTTTGCAAGATTTTCTTGGGCGCACCACTTCACGTTTTCGTGTATGTTTACATACGAATTCTCATTTTGTATGTCTCTCATCATTTTACACGATCACCAGAAAAAAATGCAGCCGGCTCTTTGACTATAACGTTATAAGAACATTGGAGCCATCAAATCCCAAAAAAATAGTATAATGGCATTACATGGTGTATAAATTAAATAATTATTATCAAGGGAACAGCTTGGAAAATATGATCTACAAGCGAGAAGAGCAAACAAAGTAAAAGAAAATAGATAATAAGCAAACCTAGATAATTGCATCAGAAAACAATGTCACCACAGAGAGTTTTCGTCTGTCGTTGAATTTCTGGCGATTACAACATTCGTAGTAGAGAGACTATTCCAAGGATGTGCAGTGTAGATAAGGTGGATCTTTTGAGTACAGTTAAACGATAGCGTGGTATACGTAACTTCAAATTACGATACAATACCAGAAAACTGAAGTCGTGAAACAGATAAGCAGAGTTTTGGTGTATGAGGTTATGAAAATGGTAAGGCTTTATGCTCTAGTCAAATTCCAAAAGGAATGGGAAGATATGACCATGATATTTTAGTCGGTAAAAGATTACAATTTTCTTCAACACATTGTATCCAAATAAGGATATATGTACATCGGTAAAATTAGGTAACAGTATAGTGATTTCACAAATATTGATGAAGAAGCGCAGCGTTTCATAGATCTTAGGATAATCGATCTTGCATGGCCGCAATAGCTTATATTAATTATGAAAATCAGGATGAACAATGCCTATAGTTTGTTGTTATAGGAAGCTCATCCTTAACTGGGCGTCACCCTTATATAACTCGATAAAAGGATTCAAAAACGTCAACCGATCAAATGAAATCCCGATACCGAAAAATCTTTCATCGAACTAAAATCGCAGTTAGTAAAAGCACCTGGCCTAGTCTCACCAAATTTTACGAAAAACTTACTTACAATGACCAAGTTAACTATTGTTCGTGTTCTCTTTCAAAGGTGTGATAATGATGCGGACCACCCAGTAAATTCAGTAAGCCATAAACAAGGATGTTCAGAATTACTCTGTTACTGAAAGAAACTATCTCAGCATTATATTCACGATGGAAAAGTTGTATCGCTTTCATGGAAATTTTATATATTCATTGATCCAAAGTGGCACACTGTCATCGGTCGTTTGAACTGGGCGATTATAGCAGTTCTATCTCGAAATCAAGAAGTTCTACCCCATGAATGAAATCCCGTGATTAGTATCGTGTAATGGATCGTCATTAGCAAGATTATAGGTACTTCAAAATGTTTGAAAGGATGCAGAGGGCTAATTAAAAATAATAAGTGAAAAATAATCCTTTTTGAACGAAAAGAGCTTCATGTATTTAGAGGATGGGATAACTATCCTTCGTAAGCTTATCTGGGCATCCAAAAGACATTGCTCTGGTGTCAATTGAAGTGGGACATGTCTTCATGTGAAAAATAATATTACCATTTTACCAAGACTCGATTAAATGGCTTATTTGCTTGGCTTTGTCCAGTTATTAAACTCTCGCAGAGATATGTATGTAGAAATAGTTTTGATTTCACGTTTCATACACGTTTTAGATCAGTTTAGAAAGCTAGTATAGCTCAGCCGTGTGTTGTATTAAATGCTTACCTACTGTATGTACACTTGACCCTTGACCAGCTTTCCGTTTGCAGATGATGCTGTTACTACCCATCTAATCTGTTTGCCAATTTGAAAGCTCTCATGCACGCATCTTTGGTCATCCTACTCGAGAAGCTTTCCAGATTATTTTGTTACACTACCGTTGGTATGGTTAGCTCTCGCTCATCGAAATGAAAGTAAATGACGTTTGCTACACCGTGAACCTCTGTTAAGTTTTCTTTTTTGTTTCAGCATTACCGAATTTTCTACACAAATATCGAAGGAGTTCATTTTCTTCCTCCAACGACGTTTTTATTATTATCAAATTGTTGAGGATTACACGAAAAATTTCTTTTAGCTACCCTAATAAACGATGGCAAGTGGGGAGGGGAATCGGATTACTACCGGAGAAAATTCGCACCATTATACAAATAAACGAAGATAGAGTCAAAAGGATGCCTCTGTGTTACTAGCATTAACAATTTCGCGATCATCGTGGAATATTGGAACGAATTCGTGCTTTTAGATTACGAGAAGGTCTTCATTTAAGTCGGCAGGACTCACATATGGAGCGCGATATTAACACGAAGTCTGTAAAAGAATTAAGGACCAAGTCTCTCGTTTTTGTTTATTTTAGTACATATTTACATGATTTCCTACGTCGTTTGGACTTATGTCGTATTTTTGGGAGCTTAACAATAACACAAAATGAGCAGGTTGATTTGCTTGGAATTATACCATTGATTCAAAATTAATTGAATCTAGTATTGTTGTCACTCTATCTGAAATCATTCTGAGTTAAAAAATTCGAGATGACTTATATTATGTGAGATTTAATGTAACATGCTTTCAGCTTTTTTATAAATACTGAAGTAACAACCGGTTACATGTACGTGCAAATATAACTGACATGCACGACGATGCGATTTTATTTTTAATAGCAAAAAATAATTTAATTGCGTTAGTTCATGCTATTTTATTAAAATGGCAAGGATTAAGCTCTTGTAAAAGCATATTTTTGAACAACTAAACAAAACTCGGCTAAGGATATGTTAACATAATTTTCCAAAGACATCGGTACGTCCTTACTCATTTAAAGAATTTGCTCTGTGTATACTTCTTTTCCGCACTACTCTGGTAATAAGGCATGCATACTAGTTGTACTTGGCTGTAAAACCCATTCACTTTCGCCACTTCTATTGCTTTCTGTAATAAAGTAAGTCCTCGTCAATTCTTCCAATAGTTGTTCCGGCAGTAAAGAATGAGGACTGTTAGGAAGGTTTACAGATCTAGATTATGCTTATGAAATATTCTTACGGGCCTATCAGGATTTTAGTAAAATGATTCAAAATTTTTCAATGAAAAGAAGTCTAGCCGGCCTAAGACTGCACACCTACTGAAATGAGCAATAACACGAGCACCACCTTTAGTCATCTCTCCTATCATCGCGAACAACAACGTGGAGTTTGTTCGAAATTTCAGATATTTCGATAGCGTAATGGATGAGCTAGCCTGAAAATAGAACTTCAAAGTTATCTCAATCAAAACAAAACTACGACTGTTCATCTTTAATGTTTGAGGTAGTCTTTTTATATATATATACTGTGAAACGTCGTCCAATTTATTACCAGACGCTTGCAGACTTTTGTAACTAGGTGTCTACTTCGCGGCTTAAAAACTTCCTGCACAGATCGCTTATCAAAAGAAGAACAATGGAGACATTCGGCTCAGTACAGGATCGATGAAAAAATCAAGACAGATTGAAACTGAATTTGCCACGTCCTACGTTGTGAATGAAACAAACATGCTAAGCAATTTCTTAATTGGAATATTCAAGAAAGCCAGTACATCGAGATACTAAGAGCAACTATTGGGAGATCCTAGAGTGAACTGAAATCTAACGCAGAGAGTTCGTTACAGAGGTCTTTTCAGGCCGCCGCCATTTACGGTATCGCCTAAACAAGACTGACCCTTCCAAATTGTGTGTAGGACCTTAAACCCAAAAAGTTCCTAGGCAACATAAAACAAGTGCAGTGAGTGCGAGATTAATAGCTTAATTCCCATTTAGGAATATTTATCTTATACTTGACGTGATCAAAGAAATAAATTTACAAAGATAATAAATGGAAGAGGTCCTAAAACAGACCCTGCAGAGTACCGAAATTGACTGAGTTGAGAGAGTGGAGACTTCCAAAAGGGAATGAATATCATTCAAATGAGCTGCAAGAAAAAGAAACACCAGAAAAGTCTGTTGAAGTTGGCAATAACAAAAAGACCAGACTTTACACAATTAACACGATCGCTCATTTCGATTTTATTTCTTTGCAATGAGGATTCCATATTAGACTGAGAATTCCAAGATAGTACCTTTAAATGTAGGACAAAGATCACCTACCCAATACAGCAATTCGGTTCATTGCCATAAGCAAAGAGCAAAATTTTTTTCATAGCAACTTACTTACATTCATAAAATATCGTATTTACCCCCAAAAGCTTGAGGTATGAGATCGCTACCACTTCTATACTATGTACCTGACATATACACATATATCAAATATATTATTCGCATGAAATAGAAAACTACGGACATCGAGTATTATCAGAACACAATTTTATGATTAATATAAAATAAACAGTACGCACAAAATAATAATAGCTTTCATTGCATTCGAACGTGACACTTTTTCTGATATGCGTGGGAAGTTAAAGATAACGCAAAAGTGTGTCACTTAAAAATGTACATTCTCTCTCTCATATAAAGTGCCATCCGCCCTTCAATTACGAAACATCTTCAATTTTCCATTATCAGTTCCGTCCAACACTATAATACGAATGGGAATAAATTTAGAGAGGCCTTCGAGGAGTCACAGTCACTATATTCAGCATGACACACTTTATAAAGCCGTGGCTAGCTTCCTTTGAGTCCGATAAAAGACATGTATGGGGTATCCATATCTCCATATCTGAGCACATATGCAGAGTTAAATTGTGGGAATTATCATCTTCCCAAGTACATTTTTTTCTATTCACAGAGTTTTGTCTTTGCAGTGACTTTGCCATATTATCATTATGTAATGTGGCACAATCTTTCAGATATATCCGGGCATACATATTATCAGTCGTTCGAAGAGCTTTTGGGGCTGGTCTAGAAATGGGGAGTGATCTAATAGTTAAAGCCTTCACGAAAAGTGTGGGATGTTTCCTTTGTTTTCTTCACTCATGTTCATGACGAGATAAGATATTCTGACGCCAATTCCATATAGTAATCAGTTGCACACTCTAAAACTTTTCCGTATAGCGAATTACTTGGTGGTGATAAAAACACCTGCATTTAGCGGCCATTCATTAATTCCAGACAAAAGCATGAGTAAGTCTCGCAAGACTTTACGAAGGTGTGGTTAAAAAAAATTGCAAAGTGCAGATATTCATTTCAGGCCATACTTATATGTTTGTACATACACCGCACAGCTACTGCAATCAACTTCGGAGCCAATGCCCAATGATATAACAATAGCAAACGTGATATCTTCGAAAAAGTCCTCAACTTCTCGGATGGCATCTGTATCCATTCGCTATAGAGGGAGATGCCTGAGGAGGTTTTTAGTGTAACATGCGCAGTCAAGTGCTCCTCTAATCGATTTTCTCCTTATCAGCACAAAATTGCCAATAAATCTTCCAATTGTTGCTGGAACTGAACGGCAATTGAATTTTTTCGTCTTTGTAAACAACATTTGATCCATTTTGGAAACCACAGTCATCTGTCGGAACGTGATTTTTCTGTGCAAGCATTTCAAGTGTGTTTGTTTTTTGGAGACGTGGCGCTATGATACGATGAAGCCTAATTGTGTAAATATTAAGACAATTAATTACCGAAATGAATATCTTTCATACAATGTGGCCTATTCTTTTAAAATCAATTTTCCTGACAAATAGATGAGACAGCTTTTTTTGGGGAGGTTGTCATCCTTTATTTGGCGTTTTAGACACTTTGTTGTGAGGTTTTTTTTTTCTTTCAATTTTTTAATTTTATTTTGGTATAAGGAGAACACAGTCAGAAGAGTTCAGAGCTTGGAATGTTCAATAGTTTTGAGTTTTGTTTAGATATTCGGTTTAAGAAGAGCTTCTTGGGTATCAGATTTGAGATAGATCAAGTTGAATCACTCAAGATTCGTCTTATGAATATTTAGTGTTTCTCAAATTATCATTTTAATAAGTAGTAATTGATAATTATCCAAGATTACTGTTATATCTTCACAATACAATTCATGTTATTTATTTACTTTCGGAAACGATAGATAAAATGATTTTGATCAACTTTTGTTATTCCACGAAATCACTAAAGAATTCTGTAATTCGAAATAACTGTTTCTGTTTTTAAATATATTTTTCACAAAGATTTGAAATGCTATTCTGTTTACTGGGACGCTAGTCTGTGTGAGTTATTGGAATGTTTGACTATCTTTACTCGCAGAAAAATTCAACAACACGGATGGAAAAAACTAAAATAGCGTAGGTACATAATACAATCATGTAAGGTATACCTTCCCTAATAAGTAATCAATTAGGAAAGGTCAATCAAGAACTCAATTAGGAATTATATATAAAATTAAAAACTGCTGCATGACTTAATGCAACACTACTGAGATAAGGAAGAAAAACGAATATTATAAATTTTGATTTATAAGTCTGGAGAAAGTATGCAACGGCCAGGTTATTTTACCTTCAGAAAAGGAAGGGGTAAAAAATGAAGAGTATTATGAAGAGAATTAACACGATATACGTTTATAGACAAGTTAATTCCAGCACTAATTTCATCGAAGTAAGAGCTGAGTCATTTAACTGTTGGTCCTCCATTATTCCAATCAGTCTGCTGAATGCAGAATAATTCGTATACATGTAAATATTAGCGTTCTAAACAACATTTGGAAGGCTATTAATAAAAATTATAAAAAATAAGGGACCTTAATATCGAGTCTCCCACAACAGAGCAGAGCGGGAAAGACAAGATAATGTATAGTCCACTTTGATCAGCTGCCATAACAAGAGAAAGCAAATCCAAATTGTTATGAAAATTTCGTTAAAAGTTTACAGTGTTCGCCACTCTTGAAAGCTTTTAAGGAATTCAGGATACTAGGATGCTTAAATAGTTAATATCAAACAACTTGGCAACTATGCTGAGATCGAAAGCAAGAATTATGTTCCATTCAATTGAGTCCTGAATTCGTATGTACATAAAATTTCCCAATACCCTCGATATGAACCAGATAGAAGATAGTACTTTTTTTTTTAACAATATCTCACTAAGTATTACTGCATGTATGTTTGTATCCAAAAAGATTTGATAAATTTCATCATTGGCAAGTTTTTACACTTTCGATTTAACTAAAGTATTTTAACTTTTAAATAATTCCCTAAATATTTCTCCCAATTCACACGCGAAAAAATCTAAAAAAAGATCACACCAAGGCGGGATTGATTAAATAACCGATAATACGCCACTAACAAATAAGAGTTCTTGCAAAGTAGAACTCTAATCGGAGCCTGAACACATCGCAGAAGGATCCACAATAGGTTCGAGGAGAATTATTTTAGAAAAAGCAGCATCAAGTATAATTGTCTCACCTAAAAATGTTCACACGAAAGAGGACTGGAATTGTATAGATATGTTTCCGCACTATATTTCTCGAAATAATTAGGTGCTAACTTCGTGTAATATTAATTCGAGTATAGGAAAATACGTGTATGGTATACAGCCGATAAAAGATCACTACAGAGATTAGAAATATAATCTGGATAGCAAAATATAATCGAATACATAAAAAAAATATGTTTTGTTATTTACAAAACGAAAAAATGTTGTTCCCAGAACTCTTTCACTTGCACTTCCAATCAATGTTCTGTGGCTTTGACTCTTATTTAAAAGAAAATGTTGGGAGTGCGCCATGCGGTTTTCCAAGTGATTAAGAAAATTTACGTTGAACCACAGGAACCCGTTATACCGCAAGGCATTTCTAAAAAAATATTGTGGTCCATCAGCTAGGATTGAGGAAATTACTTAGTCTGGGTCCTAATTTGAGGTCTTATCACGCGACGATTTTGAAAAAAACTTTCCTTTTTTTACACCGCTAAAATTGCATTAATGCAATTTTAGCAATTGAAAAAAAAAATTAAATCTGATCAGAAACCACATCATGTTCCACGAAATAGACGGAAAGAATTTTTGGCAGTAATTTCTTGAATTAGCTGGAGCTTTTCTTTTGAGTCGTAAATGATAATATCAAGACTTTGAGAGGGCCATTAGTGTGCCGAAATTTAATCGCAACAGTTGCTTTTTCCGCATATTCGGTAATCTTGTGTTGACAGAGTTAAACTATAGGTTATTCAAACTGCCGAACTATTAGTGTTTTATAAGTGTACTGTGCTCTCCTCAGTTCAAAGCTAAAAAAAAAAAAAAAACTAAGTAATAGCTGTGATCAAAAATTGTGAGTGTGTTAATTCAATAGAATTGCATTTTTTTTATTCATACATATGAATGTATGCCACCCAGGTAATTTTTTGGCAATGTTTGTATTAAGTTCCTGAATAAATATGAATCTACATAAAGTTGTATAAAGTAAAGTAACTTATTTTTTATATTCGCATTTGTTATTACAAAGTTTATGGTGATAAGTGTATCAGAGAGAAAGCCAGGGACTTTAACTTGATTTTTGTATGTCAAAAAGTGAAGCTCAATTTTTCTTGAGGAAAAATTCCATCAATAAACATAGTAAAAGATAAATTGTTTCAGTCAATACAGCTTTCTAGCGTGTATACAAATTTGTCTCTGATCGTTATAAAAAAAAACATCTTAAGCCAAGCTAAATTGTAAAACAGCCGAAAAAATCCGAACGCCATATCTTCTTGTAGCTGGACAATTTCTCGTCTATAGTAGATGAAAATCTTTCATCGAGTTACTTTGTGTGCCAAGTGATCACCAAATCAATTCATTTGATAGTTTATTTTATACAGGCTTCTAGTATCTAAAGCATTTAGCATCTCCCTGCACTTAACAGCGTTCTTCATACCCTGATAAGAACTGATACGGCTTTAGTGTAAAATGTATTATTCCGCGGAATCTATAAGTGAGACATCAACTAAAGTTCGGTTATTTTGAGTGAAATATAAACGAACAACTATTTCAAGCATTATTGTTGATTTATTGTTAAGGCTTTATTTAATGGGAGAACATCTGATTTGATTCGTGATTGTACTTTCACCCAGATTAAAATCAAAGCAAAATAAGTTTTACGTCAAATGTTCCAATAATGTCTTATTTTTCTCTGATAAGCTCCTCTTTCCAACAACTGACGCACATTACAAGAGAGCAGTCTCTCCCACAAACTCGATCATAAGCAATAACTATTATAATTAACGCAAAGCTCTGTACACAAAAAATGAACGAATTTCATGATATTTTTGAAAAAAAAATTTCTTGATGTGATCACAGCGGTATGCTTCTATTCAAATACCCTGGTTATAGAGCTTGGGGTAATAATAGGCTTGATCGACACCAAGTCTTCCACAAAATGCAGATTTAATGCTGGAGATAAATCCTCCTTAAAATAAACACATAATTATGGAGGCTAGACTTCAACTCTTTATATGCCTGGAAAATTCATTTCATTGCATGCGGTTGCTGTGCATCGGGCTAATCATCGGCATATCTATTTTGCATTTTCAACACAATCACTTGACATATTTCCTGTCATTGATTGTAAACCTACAACTTTGATTTTGGATAGAAACGCGAAGCATTAACTTATTCCCACTTCAATTTCGCTGTTAACATGGACGTACTATGTGATCAGATAGAATGAATTATGCGATTCGGTGCTTTTTAGGCACAGTCGGGATAACAAGGTGGCTTCCTCGTTTCCTATAAGCTTAGTTATTTGGTAGAGGAATGTTCTTTGATTATGAGATTATTGAGATTATCCGCAATGTCCTTGATTTTCGCTTTGATCTATGATCGGATTTCTGCTCGTAATCTGTAATATTCTAGATGGAAACGATTTAAATTTGATATTTCATATGAATGTTATAAATCACCGTCAGCCCAGATAGCCTTGTAGTTGTGGGCCTAATAACATTAGTTATTTTTAGTCATAGTCTTAGGTTTAAAATATGTTCAAATAATTAATGTTTTTAAATAAATGAATAAATAAATAAATGACCGTATTTGCTATTTGCAATACTAAAAGGCATGGTTATGAATGTAAAGCTGAACTTTGACATTAAAATAGTTTTCCATAATCGCTAATCAGGATGTTTATTTACATTTGATGTTTCAAATTCTTGAAAGCTGTCGCAATCCTTAGATAGACCTACATGCCAAGAGTTTAAATCAAATCAAATCCAGTAACTCAAGTGTAGATTTTAAGCTCAAATCCTTTACATAGGTCGTAGCCTCGCCGCCCAATAGATTCTTGCCGACTATTTCGAATCGATCTGCAACCAGATAAAGTTACAAACGGTAAGGGACTGCAATCGTTCAACCATGTTTTGCGTGTATATATATCAGATCTATAGAAAAAATGCAAAAAATTATCCATCTTCTTACGGATGTTTCGGGCGTTAATAGCGTGTTGTTCGGTCTACAATTACGTAGGTATAAAATAATCTCATAAGAGTTCTTACCCGGTCCAAACACGAGTAAGTATAATCCGTATTCAAAGGTGTAATGAAGGCGGTCATCACAATTATATCTAAAACTTCTAAGTCCTTAGCAATAAAATAAAACCATTACACATGCATTATATTACACCTTTAATAATTACAAAAACAAGAAAGGTATAAATTAAATGAGTAGAGTAAATCAACGATCTTCTAAAGTTCAGGAACAGAAATAACTGAATCAAAATATAACTGAGAAGGGAAAAGATAAAACTCCACTGAATTAATCGCAAAATTCGAAAATCAACGCAAGGGAATTACAAAAAAAGAAGAAAAAAAATTAAAACTAAGAAATCTAAGTAAGAAAATTACAAATGTGAAAAAAGCCATAGTTCCTGGGCAACGGCAGTAGGGTTTGGATAAATACAGCTGTTGACCAAATCACACAATTTCACCTCAATCGATATCCTTAGCTTCGGTGCTTAGAAATTGTTCGTTCTCTGTGTTTAAAAAACATCACACAATTGCTGACCTTCGTAATCTGAGCATCTTTTTTCTTCTTATCGTATACAAAACAAAGAAATATTTCCCCAAATTACGCTCTAAAATATCATCACAGTTTAACCTAGCCAATAATGAGCCTAATGTGCTATGAATAACGCCGCTTGACTGCAGGATGTGCGATATAAATGCAAATTAATCATATGGATTGAAATCTAATGCAGATTTCGCAATACCGTAAACTAAATAGGTACCTATCATAACTGCCATACCTTCTTAGAAGGAAGTTTGGAGTTTAATTTGACTGAATACTAAGTTCGTTTGACAACCTGTTCCTAACGAACCTTTATATGCATGATTGCTTGCCGCCATACCAGGGCGTCGAAATTGCCAAAATAGATAATGCACCCCGAAATGAGTGCTCTGACTTCAGCAATGAACCAAGGACAGCCTTTTACACCTTAAAGTACTTCCGTCGAAGAGGGACATACTATTCGTAGAGATAAAATATAATTAAATCAAAAAGACACCTGGCCATTAATATGAATGCATGCCAAGGCCGCATTCGTTCTGTCGAGCTTCAGAATTTTGTCCAGAGAAATCGCTATGGTGGAAAGATACACGACATCTTTATGCATTGTGGTCGAATGTTAATTGATTCTTAAAAAGGAGTGAAACAAGATACATATGTCCAATACAATAGCTTTAAAATTATTAGCAATACAAATTAATATCCGTATCCGTCTACCCGCAACAGTAGCATAGTATTTAGCAGGACATTGAAACTGGGGGTGGGAGTTACTGAGGAAAATATTTCGCAATTCACCCATGTCGCATGTTGTAGCCCCCAAATAAATCTTGGGACAAATATTGCGAACAAAAATTCACGTTAAATCCACTTTGCTGGTTAAAAGAAACATTCTATATAATTATAACTTCTGTGTACTGCCGCCGTGTCGTTCTCACGGCAGACATAGTCAAATAATATATCTAAAGTCACCAAATGTGTTTAATACTATGAGAACCTCGTACCTCGTACTGCGCGGCATAATATTCTCATTATAAGTAATGGTCATTCTGCTTACAGTCCCATTAATTGTATTGAGAGTTTTATGAAACTAGTGAAGGAACCCAAATGAATAAAATCTCTTTGAAAATGACGTTTTCTAGGATAGAAAAAAGAAGCTAGCGTTGATATATGCGCCCATAATTATGAAAGTGGTTTAAGTCAAAATTAAAAACAAAATTAGTTTATTAGTTATTTCCACAGCACATTATTTAAAACTAAATTAATTTAATGTAATTTTCACGATAATTGTCAAAAATGAACCATTAGATAGTGGTTGTTATTTCGACATTATACGGAATTCATTTAATGTTAATGTTAATTATTAAATTGAGTTTATCAGTTATTACAAATCAGCCGACGGCGATAATGATAATGATGGTAACACTTTCATTGAACGAGGATCGCCATATCATTCTTGCGAATTTTTGAAACATTATCAGTTACATTGTGTTAGATATTTTGCCATTATGTGGAATTCATTTAGTTTTATTTTAAGAGTGCATTAATTCAGTTGGGCTCTTCCGAAATAACTATCGCGGAAAAATAATTTATATATTTTACCACCATGTCAACAGATAGCGCTTCAGGTAAGCTAATAACAACGTACTTATTATGTGAATATATAATTATTCGGATATGATGTGATTTGCACGTATACGACCACGTAATACTTCAAAGAAATGAAGAATAATAAGACAATTACCTTCTTCAGCTGAATCATACCAAGATTTCACTGCAAATTTAGAAACCCCAGATGTGGAACAAGGTAAAACAATAGAAATGGAGCAAGGTAAGAAAAGAAAGAGAACAAGAAATGAAGGTAGTTACGCACAAAATATCAGAAAAATTAAGAGAAATAATGGCGAAGAAAACACGACAAAAAAATCAAAACTTGTGAGTGCTAAAATTTTTGAAAATAAGGATTGCTTTTGCCCAAACAAATGTTTAGATCGCGTAGAATATAATAAAAGAAAATTTAATTTCAATAATTTTTGGAAACTAAAAGATTTTGAAACCCAGAATCTATATCTGTGTACTGCAATTCATAAACGATTAATTATACAAAGGCGGCCCAGAACTTTTGAAAGACCTATGAGAAAATGCAGCTAGAAATATTTTGTGTCAAGAAGTAGTTCAGAAGTGTCTGTTTGTAGGAAGTTTTTTTTTAGTTACATTTAAAATTATTGTAGGGTGGTTAACTCGTGCTCTGAATGCTGAAACACCTGGAAGTGATCGTCGTGGGGGAGGTGCCTGCATCTTCGCGAAAAACAGATGAAATTAAGATAAAGGCCGTACGAGAACATATTTTAAGTTTCCTAGCATATGAGAGCCACTACACCAGAGCTCATCACACTGCTGGTCGAAAATATTTGATTCCTGATTTAGATATTGGTAAAATGTTATAGCCTATATCTAGAGAAATGTGAGGAAAATAATCAATCATTTGTTAAGGAGTAGACCTACAGGAAAGTATTTAATACTTAGTTAATTAAAATTGTTATGCTCCTCGAAAAGACACGTGCCAAAAGTGCGATTTGCTGCAAGGAAAAATCAAAGCATGTAGTGATGCGGAAGAGAAAGACAAAGTCATGATATACATTTGCAAAGTGCCGAACAAGCTAGGAAATGTCTTGCAGAAGAGCAGCAAAAAGCAAAAGAGAATCCCGGGGAATATTATGGAATCTCATTTGATTTCAAAAAGCACTCCCGTATCCAAAACTTTCTGTTTCTCTAGCTTATTATAAGCTTATTATAAATATGTACGTATACAACTTGGGTTACCATAATTTCCATGATATCAATGGCAATATGTATGTATGGGATGAAACTACAGCTTCAGGAGTTGCACAGGAAGTAGCATCATGCATTTTAATACATATGGAGGATGTAGTTACTCAAAAATACATAATAGCTTACAGTGATGTTTGTTCAGGCCAAAATCGTAACATTAAAGTAGCATTGACATGGCTGAAAGCTGCTCAGTCTTCAAATAATAATATTGAAAAGATCGACCACAAGTTTTTGGTATCTGGTCATTTCTTTCTACCAAATGACCGTGATTTTAGGTTGATATAAATGAAAATAAAAAAAGCCAATATAATACAACCCTAAACATTATTATGAATTGATAGAACAGTGTTGAAGACGAAATACATTTTCGGTACAATGTCGCAGCCGGATTTTATTTCAACGAAATCACTAGAAGAGTCAAGGACAAGAAGAGTAAGAAATATCGCGGGCGGATCTGTCGCTTGGTTCCAAATGAAAAATGAACCTTATAAGATGTTCTATAAAACTTCACCTAAAAAAGAAGACCAAAAATATACGGAAATATTAAAATACTTCCATTATACACCACCACTAGACCAGTAACGGAAGAAAAACATAAATATATTATGTAATTCAATTCAAACTTTAAAAACAACATTTTCGTATGAGATATCACATTCATAACAAATTTTCATTAATCAAGACTTAAAACGTTTCATAATATAAAAATATTTTTTAATTTATTAAACGTAACCCATTAAATATCTCGAAATAAGAAATTTATTCCACCTGACTATTACAAAAGAAAAGAAAAGCAAAATACAAAAATAAAAACAAATACAGGACCCCAAAAAAGCAGAAAAAAACAAAAATCATAAAATGTAAATAAAAAATAAATACAACAAACAATTTAAAAAAAGAAAAAGAAAACTAGAATAGTTAGTTATAAAACTAACACAGCAAAATGTTTATAAGTAAATGAGAAAAAATTACTTGATTCGTAAACCAGACCTTTCAACTTTGTCGAAGTTAAGTCAAAATCAATGAGGTCTCAGTGGTCATTGAAGGCTCTCATTATAACCGTAGGTGGTGCGATGATGAGGTACATGTAACAAGGCATACGAGTCATTCCTTAAAAATCGTGGGCTAATATTAAATTTAATTTTAGATAAGAGTTCAGGAGTATCTACTGCACCAGTAATTATTTGAAACAAGAAGACTACCTTAGTTACCTTACTTCTTCTGGTCCTCTGCTCATAAAGAGGTAGCGTGAGAGGATTATCCCATGGAAGACGTCTAAGTATGTAGCGGATAAATCTCTTCTGTATAGATACCAAGCGCCTTAGATGAAGATCATAAAAAGGACCACCAAACAGGGATAGCATAATCAATAATAGGTAATAAAGTAGAAGGATCATCAAAATCATGACTTAGACCACTTTCATAATTATTTGCTCATATGTAGGTTAGGCACCCGAACAACTTTTTTTTTACTGTCAGAAGAAATTGTTTTTCCTTAGAGGCAATTTATATACTTACATGACGACTTTATGTCGCCCATATGAACAAATGGCACAAAAAACAATAACGTTGGATATATGTATAGTCAAAAATAACGATGGATACAAGGGCGTACCAAGCTAGGGGCAGGGGAGGGCAGCTGCTCCCCCCCCCCCCCTAGGCGACAACATGAACGTCAATTTTCTTGGCAATTACTATTACTGGAAACTAGAGATCGTGAGAATTAAAATCGTGTTTCTCTGTAGTCTGTGCAAAATGAAGTATTGGAAACAAAAAAATATTTATTTCATTTCTTATTTAGAATTTTGTAGAATATTTGTAATAGTAGGTTAGTATACAAAGGTGCATGCAGAGCGGGTGTGACGCGCGTCCCCCTCCTCGCCTCACCTCATCTAAAAAAATCAAACTCTCTGAAAACCTTTTATGAAGAAAGATAAAAAATGTAAAATCGCAGATTGCATGCAACGAAACAGAATGGCAAATGTTTCATTTTCGTAAATAAATGAGAAGGGGCGGAGTTTTCTCATAAAATGTTCCCGCGCTTTAGTTAAAACCGGTTTTCATGAAATATTGACAACGTTTGGTCACATGTTGTTGCTGTAATGGACACATGTTGTTGCTGTAATCCTGTGATATTTGAAGAGCACGTGTTTATGTTTATATTTGTTTTTCTATGAAGAGATTAAGTGGGAGAACTCGTGCTGGATTCTCTGATATTTTCGGGAAAAATGAGAATTCCATTTGAGAGGAAATTTACATCTCCTTTCAGCATCTGGAGAACTGGAGCTTTGGCATAATCTATGGATGGAAAAGACTTTATCAGATAATAAATTGAAGGATATAGAAGTCATTGATCTGTTCAACGAGGCCAACTTATTTTACCCTGCTCTTAGAAAAGCATTGACAATTTTGACCACTATACCGTGCACTATGGCGACCGTAAAACGATCTTTTAGTACGCTTCGAAGAGTTAAGACTTGGCTAAGAAGTACCATGGGAGAAGAAAGGCTCTCGGGGTTATGCCTCATGAGCGTATACCGTAATTATGTAAAAGAAAACCGTGGGATGATTGAAAAGAGTGTTATTGACACATTTGCTGCAAGTCCGAGAAGATTACTGTTGAATTAATTTAAAAAAATTTAAGTAATTTTTAATGAGTTTTTATGTTTCAGTTATTTGATACAAAATAGTACCTGCCCTCCTCTAACTCGAATCCTGGGTACGCCCTTGGATGGGTACAAATAGTTTATCTAACGAACAAGCGCACAATCAGCACAATCGCAGCGTTAAGAGCTTTAGCGTTGATTATTGGCCTGCGCGGCGCCTCTAAAGCAGCTAGAATTGGTCTATGACCAATTCTTATGATACCATAGGTGATACCCCGTATTAAATTTCGTATGATCACCCATCTGTGCAAGTTCGATTTTTGAAATGGTTTTTCGTACATATATATTTCTAGAACGGTTCGTCGGACAGTAAAAATGAGTATAATCAGTTTCATAGAATTTCATATTCTGAAGAAGTTTCCAGTACTATAAAACGTCCAGAACTAATCGTTTCGACAGTATTCGTAAAAACCCAACAAATTTATATGGCAACACCAAGTACAGGTTGTCCGATTTAGCCTATTTTTGAAATTATATTTACTACTCTTATAAAAAAAAGTCGTGAACAAAATGTCAGCTCTCTACGTTGACGCATTATCAGGCAGTGTCCACATATATAGTGAAAAAAATATTGAATATCGGAACCCCACGAAGGATTTACATGATTTGCAAAATACGTGTGCAAAATTTCAGCTCTCTGAGTACACGCGTTCTCAAGTATAAAAATAAATTTTAATATTATGTGTGCGTATTTAATCCACTTTTCTCTAGCAACAATATTTCTATGCGTTACAAACGGAATGACAAACTTAGTATACCTACATTACAGATTTCATCTAGGGTATAAAAAATATAAAGGGACCGTAATTATTATGATCAAAACGAAAAAAATCATAAGATAATTATTTTTAATTTTATTATTTAAATCAAAAATAATTATTAATTGTTAATTTTTATTTTTTAGATAGAAAGTATAATTATTTTCAATTTGTATTTATTATAGTCGAAGATAATATTTTTTTTTTTTATTTATTTGTTTTTTGGTCCAAAATAAAAATCATTTGGTATAAAAAAAAATAATAGTTATTTTGATGATTTTAATTATTTAAGTGAATAACTATGTGCTACTAATCAATATTGTTATCAACGTGGCTTTAGTTCGTTTTTTAAAGCACAATATTTCAGATATAATTCAAAAGTTCTTTCTTTATTTAACTTTACTGTTTACTCTCACAATTCACAAACAATTATCAAATCAACTCTTTAGTTATCGCTAGTACTGTACTTCTAATTATCACAATCCTAATAGTTTACTTCGTACACTTCACTCTCTGGAAAAAGAATCGCCTCCTGGATGTGAGTAGAGCCGTATTTATATCTCCTCTACAAATTATCCTAGAACCTTCCTGAATATTCCGTTCTCAAAACCCAAAGTTTACTAGGATGTCACTAACCTAAGGTGTGTTTCCATTTCCAATAGATGTCGCTTGTATCACTTTATGGCGCGTAACAATATTTTTGAAAAATAAACCTTCAAACATTTGTTATTATAGGTATTTGGTTGATTCCGACATAGCAAATAATTTTTATTTTTGACAAAATCAAAAATATTTATTTTCTATCTAAAAAATAAAAATTATTTTTGATTTAAATAATAAAAATCCAAAAAAATTTAATTTTAAAAATTAGATTTTTTTAATAATTTCTCATAATAAAACTGCATGAAAATATGATACTATGTAACTTATTCCCACTTTGAAGAGCCTCCGTTTGGTATGTGATTTTTTACTTGAAAAGTCACAAATAATAATTATTTACGATCCCATAAAACTAATAAATTAGTTGTACTTCTTTGAGCAACCCAACCAGTGGGTAATTAAATATCTCATCCAACCCTTTTCTTTTCATAAAGTACACATCTCAAAGTCACCTTCTTGAACAACCTTGGTATTGGCATTTTGAGCAATCTTAGATAGATTAATCACCTTTTTTCTATTGTGAAAAATGCAATAAAGTCCCTTATTTAGTATAATTCTACCATCTGAGCAGGAGTATCACGTCTTTCATAAGCTACATTAAAAAAACATTGAAAGGAAGGTAATTAGACAGATTTTTAATACTTTCGGTACATTTACCGCTGTTTATTTGGATAGGCACTCAGTCCGAAACCCTAGCATTGGTCATCAACTCGCTCGCAAAATCTATGTCTAACTTACTGTGAAATATTCTAATTCCTTACTAACCTGAATATTACGGATGTAAAACAGTTTACCATCTGATGTTTTAGTCTATCGTGAAACTCTAGTCCATTACTTCGGATCCTTCTTTTCTTTGTCAATTTGTGGGTAAATTTTATTCCATCCGCTCTAAATTTGAACGACATTCGTAGATATTTTTATTTTAGCTGGTGACAAGATCATCGTTGCCGCAGAGAATATGTTCGGCTATTTCCTTACCTCCTTCCATACCAAAGTGGCAAGTTTCATCATCCACTTATTTTTTTTTTTGAGATGAGCATTGTTGCACTGGTACTAACCCACCTCCGTATGTCGCTAGTTATATAAATTAAAAGAATGGAAAATTTTTCCTATTTTTTTTTTACATTTTAACGATTTTCCCACCAAAATGACCGATAGTCGTTGCATTTTCTTGCAAGATTTGTAAACTTCAGAACGTTGCCTTTTATTCGATCCTATACATGTACGGTAGGAAGTACATTCAACTGATTTTGAGATGCATAATTTCACTAATTTTGCGCGGAATTGTACAAAATTAGACACGATTTCGTCAGTAGCAAAATAAACGAAATAATGAATTATAAAAAGTGACCTATCTCAGAACGATTGCATTTACATATACATAGGTAAGTAAATGTATAGGATCAAATTCCCAAATATTGCAAGAAAATGTAACAATTGTCAGGCATTTTGGCGGGAAAATTATTAAAATTACAAAAAAGTTGTAGTAATTTTTTTCTTCAATATTTTGCCTTTGACTTAGGTACTAGAGCCAGCGAAATTAGGTGGTGGAGTGATGGTTCGACAATCGTTGGAAAGCTTGGAAGGTTTACTGTCACCTGAGCCATAAATAACCATCATAAGTTGTTTAACATGGAAGTTATGGGGTGTTTTTTTGAAAAACTCCCACACACCTCTCCAACCTATCACCAATTCAAAATTACCCTGTATAATATTTTAAAATTGTGTATATCATACAGACAGTCCTATGACATAATCTATACGTAGAAAATTGCAGGAACGCAGTGCCTAATAATACCTACAGCATTAAGAAATACTTTATTACTGCCGGCCGGCGCTTTTACATAAAAGTACATAGCAAATTGAAAGGGTTTTGAGAAATGAGAAAATGAGATTTGGCTGCGCTATCAAATTCAATTGAAATAAAATCAATAATTTACAGCAGTTCAGGTCGATTGACTGCCAGAATATTGGGATTCCTCCCTAGAAACTGAGTCTAGATGTAGTAGTTTATGTAGAACAGCTACTCAAATCCAAAATTTGTCATTTAAAAAATTTTTATTGACTTTGGAAATAAAGTAAACGGTACTTTCTCGCTATTCAAATTCAGGAAGTAATCCACCAAGCTACCCCTAAGGTACTTCAAACCCAAACGTAATTTATATGCTCAAGATATCTGATAAAAATTAACTAGTAATTATTTCAAGAGCTCATTAATTATTTCAATGTAATTACATACACGATTAGTATCACACAGTCCTAAAATATTTTGCAATCATTAAGTTTAGCTTTGATAAGCCGAAGACATGATCATTCCAAGTTTTCTGACCAAGCTATCTCCCAGCCATCAAAGTGTTGACAGTAATTTATTACCGGGTCTGATTAGCGAGGCATATCGCGATCTCTTTGACAAAAGATAGCAAGTGGTTATCATTAATAATAATAGATAGATAGTGTCTGTGTAACAGATGTCCGAAAAAGTTTGCCAAAAAATAAGGGTGAGCCAGTTTGAAGAGTTCAGTTGTCAATGTTGTTCGTGTCACTGCAAGGTTGATTGATATAGTTTAATGTTTTATTTAAAATTTGGTGTTCTTCGATTATTTGTGCTTGTTTAAATCTATCATTTGGATATTCATAGAGAGAACGAAGTGAGTGTTGTTTTTTCAAATAATACATATTCAGTAGTTCAAGAGGGTTATGAACTTTTGAAAGTATTTCTCACGATTTTACCCTTTTTCCATGAAATCCAACTCAAAATGAATAGAGATATAATGAAGCTCTTCGACTTCAACAACGAACGTACTACTTTTTTTTTATAAATAAAATACAATTCTCACCTAATTTCAACCCTTTTTAAGTATCGTTACCCTGTAAACAATTTTTTACCCAAAATTATATAAAATGAACATGTTCAGAATTATTTTGCTTCCTGCGACATTTCTATTAATTCTTATCAACGGAAGACTTTGAACTTTTTGAAGACTTCACCTTTTTCTCCGATGCTCTTTTAATCCCAATTATGGTTCAATGATTTTAACCCTTCCAAACGAGTACTTAAGGGAAAATTTATGGTTGAGGTTGCACCTTAAAGCTAATTGTTGTCTAGCGGTTTCTCTTATATAACAATTTTTTTTCTTTTTTTTTTATCAAGACGTGGTTTTTGTAATTTTTGTCAACGGTTATAAAATTTATCTTTGTGATATATTGCCTTGCCAATTTTTTTTTTTTTTTAATTTTCTGATATATAATTAGTCATGATGTAATTTATCAGTAGCATTGCAGTCAAATTCACAATTATTTTAGCCTCTTCTTGAGGTGAATTCCCTTGGGTACATCTGCGTGTACCAATTGAAAGGTCAGTACGCTGATGTGTAAGATAAAGAATTGAATGCATTATTCGAAATAATGGAAAATTATAATTAACAAGTAAAAGGAAAAAATAGAAGAACGAAAGAAAGATATGGAAAATTCTATAAATACATTTTCTAAGTTTCCAAGTAATGATATGCAAATTTTGGAAAAAGAGTGGGGTTGCCGATGGAATATTGTGAGGATATGGAACGTATATCGAGGATTAGGTTAAATAATTCTTTACGACTTTATTATATGTGCTAGCTAATAGTGCTTGGTGATTGGATGTGAAAATAATATGAATTATTCCTTTTAATGTGATTAATTTTATGCACTGTTGCCACTTGGTGGAAATATTTTGTGTTTACCATTTTACTAAACAAAGAAAAACACTTGTTTCATATTCCACGTAACGTTTAATTAATTTAAACAAATTTTAATATACTTTGTACAGAGGCCGACGCGTTTCGTCTGACTAGGACATTATCCAAGGCTACACTGGAATTATTCCAAAATAATTGATCTGAAAGAGGTAGGAACACTATATTATGGATGCGTGGTTACTATTGCGATGATATGTTGTGAAATTAAAAAAAATTTACGAGTTCTTTGAATAAACAAAATTATACATATGGAAGTTCCAACAACAAAGAAGTAGTGAATGGAAAGGCGAAATATGGTCGAACATCAACTAATCGAAATTAAAGGTAATGCAGTTGTTAAAAGCTATGTTTATTTGAAACGCACATTTGCTTTGAAAGGCTAAACTAATGCGTTGAGCTCTAATCGAGTAGGTGCTATGAAATAAAATGTTCAATGAAAATCATATCCTGCGTGGTTTTCTAATTAAAAAAAAAATAACACGGCTTAGGGCTTGTATTGATTGACAAAAAAAATGAAAGGTAGTGAGAGAATGCCAGATTTTGTAGTGCCAGATTTAATCATATGTACATATATGAAAAGATAATATGATTTCATCAAAAACTTTGTCACAAATATACAAGTAACAAATCTAGAATCAGTATAAGACCAATTCTTATGATACCCTAGATGAATGTCCGTATGTAATATCGTACCAAAAAAAGTCTAGGACTGATCGTTTTCTCGGTATACATAAAACCCCTAAATTTTTATGTGGCAACACCAAGAAGGAGTTGTCCGATTTAATCCATTTTAGTCCACTGAAATTTTATTTACTATTGTTATGAAAACACCATGTACCAAATTTCAGCTGTCTTCGTTGGCCGCGTTTTCATGCAGTGTCCAAATCCTACGAAAAAGTTGCTTGATTGGTCCCATTGTCAAACTTAAATTTCCTTTTTTTTTTCTTTTTTTTTTAAAATCCCGTAAAATTTCAGCACTCAAAGTGAACGCGTTCTCCTGTTATCGTGACGACAGACGGACATGCACAAATCAAAATAGCTTTTAATATTATGCGTGGGTGTCCAACCCATATTGCTCTATCAGCATTATTTCTGTGCGTTACAAATGGAATGACAAACTTAGTATAGGTACTTTATGTTTTCATCTACGGTATAAAAAAGGGTTGTTGGGTTACTAAGTGACTAAGAGCTGGCAACAAAATACTTACGTCAATTCATATACAAAGTTTTCCATTTTATCATACTCTCATAACAACGTTGATAACTTATTCGGAAGTCTGTTTGGCTTCCCGTGGTGGAACGCTCTGCGGGACGGCCGCGAAAGCTTAAAAAATTGGCTGAAAACGTGCTTTCATACTGATTTTTGGTGTGGCAGCAGAGAATTATATTCATTGATTAATGGTAAAAATAGCAGACAATTTGGTTGTTGGCAAAGTGTTGGCAGGCGGCAAAAAAGACGTGAAAAAATGTGTATAACTGACGTCATACCACGATAACGTTTTCACTTAGTGTGCTAAAATTTTGAAAAAAAAAAGTTAATTTATGTTCAAAAATGGGCCAAACCGGCAACTTCGTAGGGTTGTCATATAAAAATTTCGTTTTTCACTATTTACAGAGCTGAAATTTTGTACGTTATGTTTTCATAGCAATAGTAAATACTAGTTCAAAAATGAACTAAATCGATAAATTTTGTGCACGGCGTTTTCATAAAAATTGCAAATACAAGTTCTAAAATGGACCACAAAATCCGGCAACCCTATCTTGGTTTTATACGGCAACAGCAAGAGGAGGTTGCCCGATTAATGTCATTTTTGAAATTTTATTTACTACATATTTTACTGAGAATTCTGTGTGCAAAATTTCAGCGCTATACGACAACACATTCTCAGGCAGTAACCCAATTTATAGTGAAGAAACAAAATTTTGTATTGCAAAGAGCTGAATTTTGTGCATTTTAATAAACATGTAAATACAATTTCAATAATGGATTTAATCGGGCAACCCTTCTTGGGTAATAAGCCTTTGGTTTTTCCTTCTATTTCACTGTATTTAACTTTTATTTTCATCTGGGCCTGAGGGTATAATATTATTGGTCGTAGACCTTATCTGGTTCTCTGTAATAAACACGTCCTCGTTAGCGCTCCCAACAATAACTGGTCTGAATTGTCCTGATTACCTCAATTTACTAGACAGTAAAGGTAACAGTTACAATACCAGGACCTCAATACAATGATTCAATATCTTGCAGCAGAAAGTAGTCCTATTGACCTAAAAGATAAACTGGAAAAAGCAAGAAAATACGCATATCAAAACAGGCAGCACCTCTGGATTGACATCGCGAACAATAACATGGATTACCGAAATAGGTTGCACCGAAGAAGATTGTTTTATTTTCCCCTGAAGGAAATCGAACCCACACTTGTTAGAATCAGTCAAAGATGGAGAATAGAAGAATTTTTAAGAACTTTTAGTTTTAACAATTCTAAATCAGATCATAAGAAGAAAATTGGTTTCCAGATATACTCATTGAGGGTAGCCTTGTGTCAGCTAGATCGCTGGAATTCCAGAGAGACCTCAATCATGTCAAAAGAAGAAAATTGAATTAGATTGGTCACGCCCTTCCTCCTAAAGGGAAATAACATTGTCAAGAAATGTATAAATTGAAGTTTTCGCGAACCATACAAGCAGAAGTAGCAAGTAACAGAATCCACTGAAGGGCAAGGAATGAAAAGAGCTAGCTGATGCTGAGTAGTATCCATCACATATGTAAGCCAAGTTAGTTGTTTTTAATGGCGATCTTACCACGTGATATACATACCGATTCGCGTAGAAATGCGATTAACGATATCCTCAACAGTCGCAATAAACGAGGAACAGGGTAATATCGACTTTTAGCAACCACTATCTCAATAAAATTTTGAGTAATATCTAAGTTGCCTCATATCGAAAATCAATCAGCTGATTTAGTTAGATATTTTAACACCAAGCTTGTGATTTTATATGTATATGTAATTTATTTATTTTAAATACGTCAGAGCCTCTCACTTGAATGAGTCTCAACAGCACTTTTGGTCATATTATATGTTATTATTATACGTGTTAGGTGTAAATACGGTCATAAGCAAAACAACAAAACTACTCTTCTTTTCTACACAACATGGCGGAAATTATTTCAGTATATGACATACCTTCTTTTCTATATGTACGGTAACTATCGGTAACTGAAAGGTCCTTACGATAGTCTAAAGATTGTAAACAAAAGAAGGAATTTCGATTAAATTTGTTCTGCACTTAAGCCCTACATTTTTCCTGTAACTCAGGAAAGTATTACATTTAGAGAACGGACACGGTACTAATCACAAGAAAGTTAAGAAATTAAATCAACTACGACAAACAAACAAAACAGAAAATCGTTTCTAAAAACCCGTTAAAATTGTTTTAGACAAAATTAAATTGCGCCAACAAAAAGAATGAAATGCTAGCAAATCGGATTCCTTTTTACTTCATTGTATAACACCGAATTACCAATAAAAAAGTGATTTGTTCTTATCCTTTAGCCTTGTTACAAGGACTCAATAGGGATGAAGAGGCACAATCTCAATAAAAAGTGAAATGTCATAACCGCCTTCACCGAAACGAGGGGTGCGATATAAGATGAAAAGCAAATATGCCTATGTTGATACTACAAAAGAACACCATCAGGATAACTCCTGTTCCACAAACATATGTTTGCATTAATGCCGTATAATCCCATTCATAGAGCACAACTGCTCGTCCCGAGTAGTATATCGGCTGACAAATGGGGATGTGAAGAAAGACTGGAATCGAAGCCAATTAATTCAGATATCCAATTTGTCATCTTTCATATGTTAATCGAACATTTATGAATTTTTTATTAATCAGGATTTGATTTGAAGGCCTTGAATCTTATAGAACATCCTGAATAAACATACATAAATGTAAAATAGTATCCTGCAGTGAACAAAGTTCACACGTTGATCCACATGTCATAGAAATTTTCGCGCGCTTTTTTCTGTAGCTGTCCTTGACATCCTCTGCCTGGCAGGGGTTGGACATTCTGATCCCATCGTGCTCTTTTTATGTTGTTCTCCATCCAATGGAATCTCTTACCATTCGGCGGTGACATTACTCTATACGATATTCTATCTGGAAATCGGATAGACAAAGGTACGCACAACAGAGTGTCTGGTAGCTGGATAAAAGTCCGAATTCACTCTATAATTTACTCAGCTGGAAATCCACTTGGGCTTGTTAATGATGTCAAGAGTCCTTTAGAAAATGTGAACGAACCAAATGATGATGAAGTCAGCTCTTTTGTCCTGGTCCTGAAAGTCAAGGAATATTGTCGACGAAGCTGCTGAGATTGTATTTTTTTTTCTCATGTAGAAGTTCAAAATCCGAGAAAATATTTGAAACTCAAAGCAATTGATATCGAAAAGGAAGGTAAATTGAGGAGTCAACACGTAGCTGTCTTTGTTTTGAGCGGAAGCATGACTAACCCCAATGTCTTAAGTTACCGGGGAATTTCTTAGACAGAGTTGGGAGGGGTCAGGATTATGCGCCGTCTATACATATTCTTCTGATCTATGTAAAGAACAATGCTCCTCAACATCTGACTTAACTGTCAAACAAGATACTCACCCTTGTAACGAATGTGTAAACTGGTGCGCTAATACAGAAGCGTAATTACATGCCTTGGTAATCCAATATCTCTATAGCTGTGGATAGCAATCAAGGACTCGTATCTAGATAATGCAGCATTATAGAGTCCAGCAATTGAGGCAGCAGTAAACTTATTCATTGTTGTCTCATATATGTACCCTCGACTCCAGACGCAGTGTTCACCTATTGTTGCTTATCCCAGAGGTTAAGGCGAAGAAGGCGTGTTCATGTTTTCTAGACCTTGTTCAACGGAAGTTCATTTTAAAAGCCTTCTCGGAGCATACAATAGCTACGGAATGTACCGGAAGTATTCTGACGCGTGTCTTAAGTTTCTTTTTTTATTGCACATATTCTCTGGATTCCTTTTCTCATTTCCTCCTAGTTTTTTAAGTACGCGAACATCTCATCTCAAGTGAAGTTAAGGCCATCATCTGCTCAAAGGTCTGAGATGGTTAGGTTGGTTTCTTTCAAGAATCAAGGGAACTGGGGAATGCATTCGATTTATGTATGTACATATATATATAGGAGCTGCGGAGGAACAATCTGCAACGACTTAAGGATTTGGTGAAAAAACAATGACATAATGACGTCGTTGAGGAGCATATTTTTATAGAACGGTTGTTTTATGTGTTCTTGTTTTCCTCCTCGTTCGTCGTTCTAGTCTTCTTTTTCATTGCTCTTCTGTACCGTGGAAATGCCCTCCTTATTGTCAGCCGCGTATATACACTTAAAGAAGAGAATTACATTTTGAAAGGGGAGGACAATTATATTGCTTCTCTTCAGGATACATGAAAAGAGTTAGGGGAATATACCTACCTATAACGGATCTTTTATTGTTTAATTTTATAAAAAAAGGGTTAAAATCTGTTCAATTCGAAAAAATCACATGATGCGAATATCTTGCGGTTGCAGACCTATTAAATGAACGAAAGAAAAATTCAAGAATACTTAGCACTTCCACATAAATATTATGTACCTACCAACACATGATATATGAATTCTAATAGCAGATAGCCCTCCTGTTGTAAATATCCATCAGTCGATCATGGATGAACCAAATCTTAGTTTGGGTCTGCATAGATATATATCTGGGTATCATGTTGAACCAATATATGAACGGTGACAATATAAAATTTAAAATTAGTAAAATCTACTCCGGACTCCGTACGCTCTGGCTCTCAGCCAGTATTTTGCCAAAAGTAAATCCCTTAAATTTGGCTAAGACACTAATCCTGCCTTACTGCACCTACGGAAGTCTAATTTTCTCCCGACTTGATAGCGTTTGTATCCGTAGAATGGAGGTAGCGTTTAACGACTTCTTACGCTTCATTTTCGGGCTTCGGAGATATGACCATGTGTCGCCGTACCGTGATCGTCTGGTGGAGGGCCCGCTTACTACATATCTCAAGAAAAACCTCCAAAAAATAACGAGCCCTATTACCTCAGAGAAATGTTTAATTTCGCTAATTCATATCTAGACAGGAACGTTATTTATCCTCGTTTTACAAGGCAAGTCGTGGAAGACTCTTATCTTGTCAAGATTGCAAGCTGTTGAAATGACCTCCCATCTAGTATCCAGTATGCACGTACTGTCAATTCCTTTAATCTTTGATGTCCATTTTTTATTCAGACGCCCGTAATTTACTTGATTGTCTTGTAAGGGTCACTTCTCAGAGAGGAATACTATCGGGAATTATTGTAACTTTATATTTTTCTATTGTTTTAGTAACTTGTTCCAGTATTAGTTCTGTTTTGTAGATTTTTATAGCTTGTTTTCTGGGCCTTAATATGCAATCATAACCTAACCGTACATCTTGGTTTAACAATGACTGTTATACAGCCATAAAAGATAAGGATGCTGCATTTCAGACATATAAGCTGTACCATTCAACATATTGAGACAGATCTATAAAGAGGCACGTAACACCTATAAATCCATTATTAAGCCAGTTAAGTTCCAGTTCGACCGAAGTATTAGACAAAACATCTTGACTAGTTGAAAGGACAGTAAGAGTTTCTGGTCTCTTGTTAAAATAGTCAAGAACAACTTCACGACTTCTTCGATAACGCCCCTAAGTCATAACGGAAATGTGTACACGGAATCATTGGACAAAGTCGAAATGCAACTCAAAGACCGCTATATTTCAGCACAAGGGAGGTTTTCAAAATGATCGCAAGTCTCAATATGTCCAAGGCTACTGGGACTGATGGTATTTCGGCCCTGACCTGTCCTTTTCGACAGGAGTGTTTCGTTTCCTTGGGCATGGAAACTTGTACATGTTCAGCTAATACCCAAAAAAGGAGCGATCTCTCAAATCATAGACCAATTGCCCTTACCATGATTCTTCCCAAGGTTTTCGAAGCACTCATCACCACACAATTGTTGATATATCTAGAAAGTAATCACCTGATTAGCGATCGCCAATACGGCTTTCATGCTGGGCGCTCTACATCATCGCAATAAATATCTCAAAGGCTTTCGATAGAGTCTGGCATTCTGCTCTTTTAGCTAAACTTCAGGCATTAGGTCTAGACCCTCTTTTCTTAAAAAGGAACTGAAAGTTTTCTCTCCGACCGTTCAATTCAAGTTACTTCGGACCGTTTTCTAATCTACGCAGATGTACTGGCTCTGTGCTCCCTCTTACTCTTTTCCTCATTTTTACTAACAATCTGCTAGCCCGCACTTTCAATCCTATTCGTAGTTTTGCAGATGATAGTGCCCTTGCTATAGTTGACAAACGAAGCCACATGTTCAGTTCACTAAACCATGACCTTTTTTTTCTTTTTTTTTTGATTTATATTATTAAGCCAAGCTCAGGGGATACCCTATGATGCAAAGCACAGCATGGCAGGAAGGAGATAGGGAAAGGATTAGGGGATGTGAGGAGAGTGGCGGAGGTGCCGATGTGTGTCGCCCTTAAACTTCCGCAAATTGTATGCCGGAGGAAAAACAGAAGATGGTAAGCTGTTCCACATTCGCACTGTTCGGGATAAAAAAGCATCTCGGAATTTTACTGTACGGCCGAAAGTAATCTGAAGGGTTAAAGGATGTGCGCGGTTTGCAGCGCGAGTATTGCGTGCAGGAATCATTCTACAAGGGATTAGACTAGATTTTTCATCAGAACATTGACCATGCATATAGCGATAAAGGAGCGAAAGGCATCCAACATTGCGGCGGTGCTCGAGTGAGTCGATATGACAAGTTATTGCCAAATCGCCAATGAGCTTGAAGGCTCTCTTTTGGACAATATCCAATGAAGCTAAGGCTGTGCGACCAGCTCCGGCCCATATATGGGAGTTGTATTCCATTCTAGGTCTGATGTAGGATTTGTAGAGGAGCGCTAGATTTGACGGGCTGAAATATTTCTTACACCTTTTCAGAAATCCAAGACATTTCGATGCTTCTTTGGCAACAGAGAAGATGTGATCTGTCCAGTTTAACTTACTGGAAATATTAATGCCAAGAATGCTTAGTGACGGTGAATCAGAAATTAATGCTCCATCAAAAGAAACGGGTGTGGTTAAGTTATGATCTTGTTTTAATGAGATGAGACAGCTTTGAGTCTTAGATGCATTGAATTCGACGCGATTCGCTTTGCCCCAAGCGAGGATACTGTTAAGATCGTTATTTAATGATCTAGTCATGCAATCTCGTTTAACACATGCGGCATTCCCCCTTGATTCCGCAAGAGTGTCAAAGGAGTAAGCGAAATCAAGAGTACTGTCATCTGCGAAACTATGGATGGGATTGAAAGTAAGGGAAAGCAGATCATTAATGAAAACTAAAAAGAGAGTTGGAGAGATAACAGAGCCTTGAGGCACACCGGCTTTTATGGGATGCGGTTCAGATGTAACGCCATCTAATACAACACGTATTTGGCGACTAGATAGGAAACTTTCAATCCATAATAGAAGAGGAGGGGAGAGACCAAGTGCTTTAAGTTTGGCTAAAAGGGCTGGATGCCAGACTCTATCAAAGGCTTTTGAAATGTCTAGAGCAACGATTTTAGACTCACCAAAATTGCGTAATTCCGTAAGAAAGGTCAGCAAGTCTCCAGATAAGCGTCCAGCTCGGAAGCCATATTGGCGATCGTTGATGAGATGATTAGTTTCTAGATACTTCATTAATTTTGAGTTAATGATAGATTCAAAAACTTTTGAAAGAATCGAAGTGATGGCAATTGGTCGATAATTTGAGGGATCGCTACCCTCTCCTTTCTTAGGAATAGGCTGAACGTGAGCTAGCTTCCAAGCAGTTGGAAATTTTCCTGTCGAATAAGACAAGTAGAAGAGTTTGCGCAGAGGTTTAGCCAAGGATGAGGCGCAGCTTTTAATTAACAGGGGCGAAAAACCATCAGGACCTGCGGCTTTGGAGACGTTGATCCCCTTAAGGACCCTGAACACATCCCTCGTACGAACGTGTATTGGCTCTTGTACACATTCACACGGGCGATGCAAAACAGGTGTTTGTGAAGTTGGTGGAAGACGAGAATTTGAAGCGAATCTAGCAGCTAAAATATTAGCTTTACCCAGGGAGTCAACAATCGCTTCACCATTATTAAGTAGTGAAGATATAGAGGAACTGGTGAAATTGTTCCTGATGGTTTTGACCAGGGACCAGAAACCTTTGCTACCTTTGCGGCTTTTCAAGATTCTTTGTCTAATATTCTGGTCAAAAAGAAATTTTTTTCTCTGGATAATGGACTTGCAGGTGTTCCGTGCAGTCTTGTAGACTTGTTTTATTTCCGGACATGGATGCAATTGATAGGCGCGAAAAGCAGACTCTTTCGCTTTTATAGCTTGGTTGCACTTATCGTTAAACCAGGAGCGATCATGCTGTTGTTGAGACCTGCTGTAAGAATACGGAATGTATTCACGCATGCCAAGATTTAGTATATTACTAAATTGTAATGTGCATTCATCAACATCCCTCGAAGCAAAACAGACCGACCAATCAATTTCTTTAAGATACTTATTGAGACTTTCCCAATCAGCATTCTTATAGTGCCAAAGAAGCCTACTTGTAGGTGGAGCAGTTGGGCGGTACAGGTTTGAGGTAGTAAATTGAGCCGTGATTAAACAATGGTCTGAATTTCCAAGAGGGGAACCGACTGAAATGGAATATTTGTCAGGATGAGATGTTAGAAACAAGTCGAGTAAATTAGCTTTATCTCCAGCTGCATCAGGAATTCGCGTTGGTGCATCCACCTTACAACAATACTCGCTTCGAGCAGAGCGAATCGGGTCTTATTTAATGCTTCGAAAACGCAATGTTGTCTATTATCACTCAAACATACTCCAACATCCGCTCAATCCATTTCCGTCGATGGAGAAGATATCTCGGACTCGCAATATCTTAACATCTTAGGCATTGAAATTTCCAACAATCTTAGTTGGACCGATCATATTTTTGGAATTGCCAAAACTGCGATGAAATACCTGGGCTCCTTGCAAGAAATATTTTACTCCATCAGACTTGCCGCAAATCTACAAATCTCATATCAGGTCTAGATTAGAATAAACGTCCCATATTTGGGCAATGGCTGGACGCACTGCATTGTCCACGTTAGACAAAGTCCAAAAGAAGGCCTTCCGGCTTATTAGTGATGTCGGTTGCCTATCTATATTTTATATTGGACGGGGTCAATGTGTAGCTGACGGGCGGCGTTTAATGCTTGTGCTGGAGCGTACTTTTCCCAATTTTTAACTTTAGCGCATCTGCGTCAACAAGGCAATCTGCAGCGAAAGCTGGGGATTACTCATATAAATGAAAATTCACACAATTACGAGTTTTAAAAGTGTTATTAGCTGTGTTTTTTTTCGCATATGGGTCCGGGTCGGGATCAGAAGTAATTTGCGCATTAAATTATTTCGATAGATATGATTTAAAATATTTTCGGCATAATGCCAAATTGTTTTTTAATAATTCTTATGTCAAACACTGATCCATATGGGTTCTAGGTTTAAAATTTAACACTTTTTTATCCACATTTTTCATTATTCCAATGCAATGTCATTGAAAATTTGTATTTTGCCAAAAATATTTTTAATCATAAGTAAATCGAAATAATTTAATGCGGAAATTACTTCTGATCCTGACCCAGACCCATAATGCGAAAAAAACACAGTTATTTGTAAGAAATTGGTCAGCGATCATAAATTATTTTACCTATCTAATTTTCCGACATAAATTCGATGGCAGCACAACTTGGTGGGGTTCTCACAACAGGAGCAAACTGACTGACTTAACAAATTTTGGTCTAGGGTTCTTCCAGTGGAACCTTAGTTCCATGGAATCAACGAATAGTCACCCGTTGATTTTTTATAGCGATATTGATTCAGTTGATTAAAAATTTTACGATTGTATGGAAGGATTAGAAATTTTCTAAGAAATTTACTTGCAAATTGTTCTTAAGATGCGACAACGGTTCAAACGAATTGATGAATTGATTCTTTTGGTTCAGTCTTTCGGCCACAAGGGCACAGGCTTTTAGTTTTCTTAGAATGATTTGACAAATTTTCTTTAGATTTTTCATGCGCTATTGGTGGCCGACCATGGTTACAAAGGGTTACATTGATTCAGGTGCTTTAGCTGGTTTTTTATGAGTGTTGGCAAGCAAACATTTTCCAAAATTTTAAAAGCGACTTCTTCCCGAATTGTATCGAGACGACAAAAAATTCGTCAATATTTATTTAAATTTACTAAAAGAACTAATGTGCCAGTGGGTAAACTTTTGATGGCAGAAGACTTCATCTTTCAACAAGAAAATGCTCCTACCATAAAACAATACCTTTCTGATGGGCAAATAGCAGTTTTAACTTGGCCTCCACAAAGCTCGGACCTGTCATCCATTGAGAATATCTGGGCTTGGTTGAAGGTCATAATAAGTGAGAAATCACCGAAGGACATCCTCCAATTAAAGGCACGTATCAAATCAAAACTGGCCTACCTTTTCTCCCAAAGAATATAGGAAGTATGCACTGACTGTGGCAGGCCAAATACGACAATGCCGCAAAATATTATTGAATTATTTATATTTTATTTAAGTTTATTGAAATTGTTATTAAATGTATATTAGGACTTCAATAATAATAGAAAAGTTCTGTTTGTAAATATAACGCTCATTTTATTTTTCTAAAGACGAGTGTTTACTTACATTTGGGATCCACTGTAATTGATTAATTTAAAAAATCTTGCGATTTTTGAAAAATTTAAATTTGTACTAATGATCTCCCATCTGAATATATTTTGTATACATATATCTATTAACTGAAGTTATAGTTATAAGATAACCGAGACAAAATACATTTTCAACAGCTCTTGGATAGAAATTTTAAAGTCTTCGCAATTAACTCTTTTCTTGAGTAGTTCATCAGATGAAGTTTTCCAAGATATTCCGAAAATATCTGAGATATATTTTTTATATGCCTCAAAGTTTTTATTCATTGAAAAATATGTGATAACGTTCTACCAAATATTACAGTCAAATCTCTCTAAATCGTACTTGGAATTGAAAACAATAAATATTCAATAATATTTTTTTAATTAGGGAGAATTTCGAGATAAGGAGTTTTCATTAAAAATGTTCTGATTTTGTTAATGCTTTGCACTTTATTTGGTTTACATAATACATATTTGCTTTAATGTATGCATTTTTCTTTTACATATGAATTGAAAAAATGGGTAATTTTAGATTATTTCTTCTGAGTATCATTTCTTATTTTATTATTGAAAAAATATGCAATGTTGTGTAAAGACATTTGAAGCCTATCTAGAACGTTTATCCTTTTTTTCTTTTTATATTACTAAGCCAAGCTCAGGGGAAACCGTATGATGCAAAGCACAGCATGGCAGGAAGAAGATAGGGAAAGGACTATGGGATATAAGGAATGTGGCGGAGGTGCTGGGGTAGGTTACTTTTGATCCTTCGCAGATTATAGGCCCGAGCAAAAATAGTAGATGGTTAATTGTTCCACATTCGCAGAGTTCGGGATAGGAAAGCACCACGGAATTTTATTGTACGGCCGAAAATAATTTCAAGGGTTTAAGGATGTGCGCGATTTGTAGCGCGAGTATTGCGTGCAGGAATGATTCTACAAGGGATCAGACTAGATATTTCATCAGAACATTGGCCATGCATGTAGTGATAAAGGAGCGAATGTTGAATACATTGCAGCGGTGCTCGATTTAGTCGAATATATGATAAGTATTTGTTAAATCGCCAATCTTTTGGACAATTTCCAATGAAGCTAAGGCTGTGCGACCAGCACCGGCCCAGATATGGGAGCTGTATTCTATTCTAGGTCTAATGTAGGACTTGCAGAGGAGCGCTAGATTCGATTGGCTGAAATATTTCTTACACCTTTTCAGAAATCCAAGACATTTCGATGCTTCTTTGGCAATAGAAAAGATGTGATCTGTTCAGCTTAACTTGCTAGGAATATTAATGCCAAGAATGCATAGTGATGGAGTATCGTAAATCAGTGCTCCATCAAAAGAAACAGGAGTGCAAAATTATGATCTTGTTTTAAAGACATGAGACAACTTTGGGATTAAGATGCATTGAATTCAATGCAACTCGCTTTGCCTCAAGCGAGGATATTGGCAAGGTCGTTATTCAATGATCCAATCATGCAGTATCGGTTGACAGATGTGGCATTCCCCTGGAGCGCGCATGACTGTCAAAGGAGTAAGCGAAATCATGGGTACTGTCATCGACAATTGATAGGCGCTAAGAGCAGACACTTTCGTTTTTATTGCTTCGTTGCACTTTTCGATATACTAAGAGCGATTTTGCTATTGTTGAAATGTGCTGTAGGAATACGGAATATATTCACGCATGACAAGACTTAGTATGTTACTAAGTACTAACGTGCATTCATCAACATATCTCGATGCAAAACAGACCGACCAATCAATTTCTCTAAGATACTGATTGAGACTTTCCTAGTCAGCATTTTTATAGTTCCAGAGAAGCCTACTTGTAGGTGGAGAATCGGGGCGACACATCTACATTTATTTGAGTTGCAACAGGACGAACAGTAAGAAAAAAGTCCAAAAAATCTTCCAGATAAGGAATTTCGAGTTAAGAGAAAGATCTATCAAAAATCCAAGGAAGTGCCAAATGAAGAGCAATGGTTTCGATTTAAAAAGAAATTGAAGTAAGAGGAAGTTCGACTTAGTATTTATATTGATGAAAACGCCCTTAGTGATCTTTTTTACGCTAGTTGAAATCTATAAGGTATACTAAGTTTTTAATTCGGTTTGTAGCACCTCGGAATAATGCTGGTAGAGCGAAATGGATTGGACACACACGCATAACATTACAAAATATCTATATATCTCTGTCTGTTTGCCTGTTGGTCTGTCCTCTCGATAACGCGATTACTTAGAGAGCTGAGATCTTGCACACGGCATTTAGAAAAAGAAAAACACAAATTTAAGTTCGAAAATGGGGTACCAGGTAACTCCTTCGTTTTTCCATTTTTATTTCAAGCTTTCTACGCGGCATCGTCGGGTGTACTTTGACTCATAGAGGTCCGTGGGGTAGTTACAGAAATCCCTGCAGCTGGGCTAGAATTTTAAGGCTGCGCTATAACATTATAAGGAAGGTATTTCGTAGAATGTACATTTGTGAAAGAGTAAACTTTATACAGTGGCGACCTTAAGAGTTTTTATAATATTTAACTTACGTCTTTCCATCTGATCTTCACAGAAGTAGTTTATAAATACGTATTGCTTTTTAGTATTTTAGTTATATGGTAATTGTTATACATTAGTAAATAAAGTGCTAGTTAGACTTTAATATTCAGAATTTACTTTATAAAATAATTCATGAAAACAAATATATGTATGTACATTATCGCTAGATCTATGTATACATTGGAAACATATATAATGATGAGACTTTAAACGAAGATCGTATTAAACACTATTTTATAACTTATAAGAATAAATGGTCACTTCTTAACAGAATGGCAACAAGCTTTGACAAACAAGAGAAAAAATTGTGGCTAATTAAAATAATGAAATTGGAGAAGTGTCTTCGTCAGCTTAAAAACATATTTTACTACAACATCTACTGAGTGCGGGAACAGGGAGTGGATTGTGCTCCAGACATTGCCAGTGGTACGAGCCGAGTCATATAGACTACCGGGCAAATGTAGTGCTCTTTGCGTATATGTAGCTCGCAGCGATTTACCATGCAGAAATATTGGTATCTACATATGTGCAGAGAGTCCGCACGGCACATCTGCATACACACCGGCAGCCAGGCAGCCATCAAAGCGCTGAATGCTGTCCTTGTAAGATCGAAATCAGTAATGCAAGTCCAGCCTTGACAAATTGACTACACGGCATAAGGTGAGCGTAAGATGGGTACCTGGCTACAAGGATATCCCAAGCAACGAGATGACTGACGAGTTGGCCAAAAAGGGCTCAGAAATGGATAGCTCCGCAGCTATACTTATGTGAGAATCCCAATCGGAGCTTTAAAAGAGGAGATCATCAGCGGCGCCTATCGAAAGGCAAGCCTCAGGTGAACTAGCAGGGAAATCTGCCATATTGCAAGGTAATTGTGGAAGAGCACATGACAGGAAAAAAACAAGAGAACTTCTTAATGATAGTAGAACAAATACCAGGGATCTAATGGGAATCATTACGAGTCACTGGTCCATAGGAGACGATGCTAGAAGACTTGCAAATAGCGGGATACGATTTCTGCAGGAGCTGTAAGGATTCGGAGGAAATCGAATCCATCCAAGAAAAACTTTATGAGTGCTCCGCTCTGATGAATAAAGGAGGTAGACTAACAGGTAACTACTTCTTTTCAAGTGTGGGGGAGATACAAAGTAAGGCGTTCAAATATGACAATATGACCTATAATGTTTGCACGCAGGGATTATGTAATTCATCCTATAACTGTGGTACGAATAGATTTTTAATGACGAAGATATGCAAAATAATCCCAAAAACGAAAAAAAAATGTAATTATTGATGCATCTAAAAAATTATTTGGTTGGAGGCACTAATGATGAAAACACAGACCAGAGATTTTTTGAATATGCAAACATAAGATCAAAAATGACTACTTCAGAAGTTTCAAACAATATTAAATGTTCTTACTTGTGGTCTTTCTGTGAATACTAGAGAATTAGGTATGCACGTAGAAGAAGGAGAAAAATTGTTAAATCAGAAGTATCTTCAGAGGGAATTAACAACTGCTGCCCAGAAACCTTTAAAGCATGGAAATAATATAATACCCGTTCTAGAAATATATGCGAAAAACCACTTCAACGATCAAACTTGCACAGGTAGGTGACCATACGAAATATTTACATACGCCCGTATTCATCTAGGGTATCATAAGAATTAGAATTAGATTAATTCTAACTTTTTTACTTGTTCATAATACGAAATGTGTTTAAGAGTAGCAGAGAGGTCCGCAGGTTGCGCAGGTCTGTAAGTTCGCCCACCATACTTTCACAGATTGATTAATTTGGTACCCCAGATGTTTTGATGGTGCATGTGGAGCAACATTCCTCCAACACTTTTAGCATGGCGTGGAAGTTATAATATGCACTACTCCCAATTGTGCTAAGTTAAAAATTCTGCTCTAAAAAGTTTTACACTGTGTTTTGTAAATACTCGTGAAGTGGTCATTTGTCATGCAAAGATAAAGGTGCAGTCCCCTACATTGTTGTATTATATCCTCTTTATAATCCGTAGGCACTTCCAAACATATTTCGACGAGCGAAATGAAAATTTGAGGTTAATTGTCAAAATGTCAAAAGTCTTTAAGTTAGTCCACTCGGAGCATGCGTTCAGGTCTCCCCATTTTTTTCGCTCTTAAACTTCACATATATGCATCTTTATGTTTGAAAACGTTGTGAGAGTGACTTCAAATCAAATTTTATTTAAATGTGTGGCGACACGGCTACACTTTTGTCTCAGCATGTACCCAATTAAAATAAACCGCTATATTGACCTTAGTTGTCAGGTGGTTTCCAAATTACAAAAAAACTACTTTGTGTGACGTAAGAGAATTTTGATCGATCGGAATTATACAGAGAGTAGTTAGTAGAGTGTAAGTTAGTCTAGTTTAGTTTGCCAAGTCGAGTAGATCAGCTCATCATTCCGAATCATCCCGTTTCTAAATTTCCACAAGCTTCACCAGAAGCCAGAAACGAGTTATTGACGGTTTTTTTATTTCCGAAGGGCTGCTTTAATTTTGCTTCCTTAGCTTTAGGAGCCACCTCAAAAGCCGAGTACAGTTATCAGGAAGTGTCTGTCCAGACGCTCATTTTCAAGGATGGTCCTTCCCCAAGGACTGTCTGTTTAGATGCTCTTCCAGTTTCTAGATTCCCAAGAACTGTTTGTGCAGATGCTCATCCTTCAGGATCAACCTTAATCAGCAGTTTCTGGATCCACAAGGACTGTATTTGCAGACGCTCATCTGTATGGATCATTCTTGCTCAATCCATTACTGAGGCCCCAAGGACTGCATGTCCGGTGCCAAACGGCACATACCTACTCCCTTTCTAACCCAAGATCTAGGCTCCTCAGGGCAGCCTGTTTACAAGCCAAACGTTGCGGACATCCTTTTACTGGAGATAGTCCCTGAAGCCCCGGAGGTGTCCGACAAAACGCTAGTCCTCAGTTTGCTGGAAACGGTAGGCTGCAGATAGCACCTGCACACCAGCGCAAATGGACTGAAGATATAGTAACGAGCATCACACCCAGTACACAAACGCATTGAACTTTTGTCATATTTTCAGTACTGCTGTACGGATATAAACATAAGTTAAGTGAAATATTAATAGCTTCCCGAGAGTTATAATTGAAAAAGGGATAAAATGTTGGCTGAAAGATTAACGTTTAAAATATTGCGACGTTGAAATAAAAAAAAACAATGCCGAAATGCTACACAGACGGAAAGAACGACAAGAAAAAGAGGCAAAACGGCGAAAAATAATCCAGGTAAAATTTCCGGCAAAACGGGCAAAACTACAAGGATCTCCATCTTCATCGGATTCTGATGTAGATGCTTGTCCTGCCGACAAAAATTGACTATGTACAATTCTGTTCACTGCAACCTATGCAACAGACCAGTGCATCTAAACTGCTCTAATGCGAAGTTATTTCACGAGCACAAATTGCGACATTTAATACTTTTCAATTTTGTAGAAAAAGTAATAAACATTTCATAGACGATAAAAATCCTTGATATTCACCTTCATTTATCTTTTGCTCTTACAATTTTCACAATTATAGAATAAACTCGTAGCCAATATGAAGGAATACTTTTGCACAATAATCGCCGTTCAACATTTTATGCGTAATTTCTCTGATAACTACGCATCTTTCACTTAGGGTATTCGGTATACCTAAATACGATATCTCTTACTGATCTCTTTGCAAAAGAAAACCTAAAATACTTAAATCTCTTGACTCTAACATTTTGCTTTTGTTACTTATACCTTTTAACCATTTGCAACGTTGTAATGATTTCTACCCTTGGGTTCGTAGATTTAATGCATTTCATTACCCCTGTTAACTTTTTTGTAAAAAGTGATACCCCCATCCCAAAACCCCTAAACGATGTATTTGACTTTTTTGCATCACTGAGCTCCTCAAGAAGGGATGAGTGTTATGCAAATTGCGTGCAAACTTATCTTTTACCCTAAACTAAAGTTGTCAGTTGTCACATTGTGACACATTTGAATAGTATTTATATATGTATAGGGGAAGTATGTACCGAGGGATGTTGCACAGTATTTATGGGGAGAGCGAAAGTTGTTAACATGACGTTAATTTCCAACAGGACAACAGAACTGATATGCGCGTTTTTTTTATTTATTGCTCTCAAAGTATCATAAATTCCTAAATTTCGCTGGATTTTGTTTGACTATGAATAGGAAGACGGTGTAGGTTACCTGGAAGATAGAGATAGTGTGGAAGGTTATGGTTTGCGTTTTTTAAGATTTGAGTTATGATGGTACAAATGTAATTTGTGTATTGATATTCATAAGGGATGTTTTTGGTATTCATATGGAATAATTTATAGTTTTCTTTTATCTATTAGAAAGATATCTTTAAAGCAAGTAAAACTGAAAGTGATGTTGAACATTATTGAAAATGTTCGCTCGATTTGCATAGATGCATATTATGTGTATGACTTAAAATATAACTTATATTTATTAAAGAAGCAGAGATTGAAGATGTTTCCTAAGAAAGTGCACTTTGGACAGATCCTGAGAAACAAGTTCCCCCAAAGTTAGAATAAGCTATCCGTTACTACATTTATTTAATTTTTGTTACATAATCGTAGCAAGAGCAAATTTATTCGAAAACATTTTAGTGTAAGTCGCATTGAACAATTTCTTATAATTGATAAGGATTCAAGGTGCCATGATCTCACCTGTTAGAATATCCTTGTTGGGTTGTATTTTGGAGTCTTCATTAAAACGAAGATCCCAGCCGGGTTACTTGCACCATTGATGCGTAGAAAGAAATTATGGGCTTATCAATGCAAGAATTTAGCAAATCATTAAAGTGATTATGGTAGAGAAAAAGAAAACGCTAGGTGAATGACTGCGAGGAGCATAAAAAAGAATGCTAATGGGCCATCCCACACGAGTATTCTTGATGCAGAAAACCAAGATATCTTAGCTTCTGAATTATAAATCTTTCAAATGCCTTCTTTAAATCAGTAAAAACTATGTCAAACTGACCAGTCGACGCGATCAACACAATCAATAATGTCATATACGATAACACACCCAGATTGGACACGATTATCTACCGGAGATACATCCATGGTGTTGAGAAAAATAAGTTATTTCACTTTTAACTTTTGTGTTCGCTAGAGAATAAAACAGCGTAGGAATGGTAGAAAACTTTTAGAGAATATTTCTTATCATCTAAGAAAATAGGTAACCTCGAGGGCACTTCAAACTAAATAATGGGAATGTAAAATATGCTGGAAGATATAAGCTCTTAAGCTTTTGCCTAATAATTCAATTTTTTCACATAATATATTATGGATGAATTTCGTTAGTAAAAGAGAATATTGTATTCTTCTTTTTAACGTGTATTGCCTACAATATACAAGAATTACATCAAAAACAATTCAAATTTATATGCATTCACCCCTCAGTCACGATGGAAACTAACAGAAGGTCTCCTCATTATTATTTAGATTAAAAAATATTTTCAATAAATTATTTTTGGAACCTAATTTTTCCATGGACGGAAATTAATACTTTTTATGATTATTTCGAATTATAAATAGAAGAAGGAAAATTAAGTGAAAAATCGGGAAAGAGGTGATCGATAAATTTTCGGAATTATTTGCAATGAATAATGGTGATTTCAGTAAAACAAATCTTGTCCAGCAACGGATCGATACAGGAGATTCTAGGCCCATTCGACAGATACCACGAGGACTACCATTAGCCAAACTCCGTGAAAGAGCAAGGCATAATACAGGAATCTAATAGCCCTTGGACATCGCCGGCTGTTCTGGTCAGGAAAAAGGATGGCAGCACCCGATTCTGTGTAGACTACACACCCTTTCCGGAGCGCAATGGTTTTCCACACTGGACTTGAAGAGTGGTTACTGGCGAGTGGAAATACATCCCGAGGACAGAGAGAAAACTGCTTTCTAAGTTGGAAGTGGCTTATGGCAATTCAAAGTTATGCCATTTGGGTTATGTAATGCTCCAGCCACATTTGAACGACTCGTGGAATGTGTTTTACGTGGATTGACTTGGAAAACATGTCTCGTTTACTTAGATGACATAATAGTAATCGGAAGGACATTCAAGGAGCACAAAAACAACTTACGGGACATGCTTCAAAGACTGAGAGATGCGAAACTGAAGCTCAGTACGAACAAATGCGCTCTGTTCAAAAATGAAGTAAAATATTTGGGGCACATATTTTCATCACAAGGAGTAAGAACCGATCCAGAGAAAATAGCAGCTGTCAAGAATTGGCCAGTTCCAAAAGAGAAACATCAACTAAGAAGCTTTCTTGGTCTAGCTACCTACTACAGGCGATTCGTAAAAGGTTTTGCAGATATAGCAAATAGCCTACATCAACTTACAGAAAAAGGAAAGCCGTTTGCATGGTCGGATAAATGTAACGGAAGTTTCGAGAATCTGAAGCAACAACTCTGTGAAACTCCAGTACTTCACTATCCAAACCTGGAAAAAACTTTTATATTGGACACAGATCCCAGCAATGTAGGTATCAGGGCAGTGCTTTCACAGGAGGAGGATGGTCAAGAGGTATCAGTAGCGTATTATGGCAAAGCACTTTCAAAACCAGAGAGAAATTATTGCGCTACAAAAAAAGAGCTACTTGCTATTGTAAACTCAACCAAACATTTCCATAAATATCCCTACGGGCAGAAATTTATCCTTCGCACTGACCATGCAGCGCTTAAATGGCTTTTGCAGTGTAAGAACCCTGAGGGGCAAGTGGCGAGATGGATAGAGCTTATGACTTTGAAATCCAACACCGAAGAGGACGTATCCATGGAAATGCAGACGCCTTTTCACGACGCCAATGCAAAGTTGAATGCAAACATTGCATTCGGGTGGAAGAAAAATAAACAAAGGCAACTATACAGCTGATAACGGTGGAACCATCGACAGGCTGGGACAACGGGAGCTTGCGAACAGCACAACGAAAAGACCCGGACATATCACCAATTCTTGCTAGGAAAGAAGACATGGAAAGACCACAATGGAACGATATTTCGGAGAGGAGTGAGAAACTGAAGAGATACTGGGCTCAATGGAATTCTCTTCACGTTGAATGTGGTATATTAAAACGCAAGTGGGAGTCAACTAACGGCGAGTCATTCCGAATGCAGATAATCGTCCCAGCATCCGAGGTGAAAGATGTTCTAGAAGAAATGCACAGTGGATCATCTGGAGGACATTTGGGGGTGAATAAAACAATTTCCAAAATACGAGAACGGTTAAATTGGTTACATATACGAGAGGATGTGGAGGAGTGGTGCCGCAGATGTACTATCTGTGCTTCTTGCAAAGGACCGCCACACAGAAGCAGAGGAGAAATGCATAAGTATAATGTAGGAGCCCCATTTGAAAGGATAGCTGTAGACATCGCTGGACTTTTCCAGAAACAGATAATGGTAACCGTTATATATTGGTTGCTATTAACTATTTCAGTAACTGGTCTGAAGCTTATGCAATCCCTAATCAAGAGTTAACCACAGTTGCGGAACAAGTAATAATGAAGTGGATCAGTAGATTTGGTGTACCTCAGGAATTTCATTCGGATCAAGGACGGAACTTCGAATCACGGACCTTCCAGGAGATGTGTAAAATGCTAGGAATAAGAAAACCAGAACAACTCCTCTGCATACACAATCTGATGGCATGGTAGAGCGCTTCAACAGAACATTGGTTGACCATCTAAAGAAAGTACTCGACTATCATCAACGCGATTGAGATCGTGTTCCTAATGGCTTATCGATCAACTGTTCACAACACGACCGGACAAACTCCAGCTAAGGTTGTATTCGGACGGGAGATGTGTTTGCCAAGCGATCTCAAGTTTGGTACAGCCAGAGGCGAACAAAAGTTAGCAAACGACTATGTATCGGAGCTTAGACAACGATTAGCTGATGTACACGAGGAAATGAGAGCAAAATTAGCAGTAAATACCAATCGGATGAAGACCCGCTATAACTTACGTGCTAATTCAGCCGGATTTAATGAAGGTGAACTTCTTTGGCTGTACAACCCGAAACGACGTAAGGGACGTTCTCCAAAATTACAACAACACTGGGAAGGACCGTATTCAGTAGTGACTAGAATTAATGACGTGGTACAGCGTAGTACAAGAGGCAAACGGAAAATTGTTCACCTGGATCGTTTGTGTAAATACTGCAAGCATCAAGACAGTGGAACACCTGTTGTTCGGGACGAACAATTTTAAAAAAGGGGCAGTGTTACGCGCTACAAAGCGACACAAGCGACAACTGTTGGAAATGGAAACAACTTTAGGTTAGTGACATCTTAGTAAACTTTGGTTTCGGAGAACGTAATATTCAAGAAGGTACTAGGGTAATTTGTAGAGTATAAATAGGGCGCTTCTCACATCCAGGAGGCGAGTCTTATTTGAGACAGTGAAGTGAACGAAGTCAACTATTGCGATAGATGTACAGTACTAGCGATAACTATAAAGAGTTGATTTGATAATTATTTGTGAGAGTAAACAGTAAACTTAAATAAAGAAAGAACTTTTGAATTATATCCGAAATGTTGTGTTTTAAATAACGAACTAAGGCCACGCGCGTAACAGTATAATACGATCATGGAATTCGTATACTTTTAGCCATGTATAATGCGCCAAGATCAGAGTGAAATATTAATAATTATAAAGATATTCAATTTATAAAAGCAACTACACACAACAGACCAGTACAATTATGTCTCTTCCAACCACAAGTGCTGCAGTTCAACAACACATCTATCGAGTCTACTTCCAGAATCAAACTTGGTTGGGAAAAGATTTGCAACCTGAGGAATGGGGTGGGCTTTGCAGAATGAGCTTTTACAGCCGATAATGACGTTAGTGCCACCAGGACCGGAAGAATTGTTAATTATGATTTTTTGAAATTACGAGAAAAGCTGTGGCGTAAATTTCGGATGTAGAAAAGTAAAGTTAGTGTTCCACAGTTTGTGGCCTGTGTAACGGACATGCCTCAATGCCTCATCAATACCAAATGATTCCGATGGAGACAGCGACTACCTGCATGAAGTCCTCGAGTTTGGCGAAACAACTGTAACGGATATCAAGGACGATGATAATGATGTCGACATTGAAATTGGGCAACCTCACAACAAAGACGACGACGAACAAGCATAATTTTAAATACGCTATTTTATATTTGGTCTCCATAATAAATAAATAAAAAATAAAACTTAGCATTCTGCTATTTTCTTCAACATTTTCACATAATATTCCTCCCCTATAAATACTACATATCTGTATTTTATTTTATTTAGAAATAATTATGATCTATTTTCATAGATTATTATATTCTTAGTATACCTAACAATATATAGCTATCCCCGTAGTTTATATAACGCTATTACATGAAATTCTTATTTATTAATAATATAATATTTAAATATTTGTTATAAATAAATGAATTTAGTGATAAAATTTATAAATAATAATAACAATATAAATAATAATATTTTAATTGAATTATTAGCTTTAAATAATTAACTATATTCTTGGCCCCGCGTTCACATAGCGTTTTACGCTATATACCTACGGGTGTATTTGCGAAGCGCACAAACCATAAAAAAACACTTCTCCTAGCGCACAAGCAGGAGTTTGCGAAGCGCACAATTGTTAAGGGATTACGTATTGTTTTGGAAACGCGCGGCTATGGTTAAGGTCAACGCATTGTTATTGCACGTATCTTTACCTGATCTATGATCATTACCTGATCTATGTAAGTTAAATTAAGTTTTTTAAACCACTAATATCAATATGAGGAGTACGCTCCGCGCCAAGCGCAAAGAAACACACGAACAGAAAGGCAGGCAGGCTGCCAGGGGCCTGCTGCGTTCCTTTTCTCGTTCAGAATGAGTTTCTTCAATACATGTCGTTCTTTTTCTCGGGGCGAATGATTTAGTTTCAATCTGTCATCGCTTTTTTCGGACTCCGAATCGTTCTGAATGCACCTGAGTTTTTCCCGGATTCAAGCAGAACGATTTTAATTTGTATTCCTGAATGTGTTGTTTACAATTTGGACGAGGTGGTAATAGTTGATTTTAAGTTTCCTTTGTTGGAAAATGTCTTTATTTTTCATAAACAACAATTTTTACGAATTTTTACTTGCTTTTATCAAATGGAAGAAATGTCAAACACTTGAAATGGTTCTGTTTCGTTCCGTTTCTATCAGCACAGAATTAAATTATGACATCGTTCTATCGATTCATACAGATTTATTCAGAGCGAGAAAAGGAACGCAGCATACGGTAAACAGATTTGCTCCATAATGACTTAATTTTTAATAAAATGTGCAGTGTTTCATACAAATGCGGTGCTTCAAGGAGCTTTTTGCATCATTTCCGTTCCATTTAAAATGGAACAAACTCTATTCTATTTTAGTGAAATTGCATAAAAAGTGCTACCTAACGTTATTAAAATTAAAGTTATTAGAAAATCGAAAACTTTTCTGATAAGGTCAGCAGTAACAGCCTTCAGCTGGTCATTTTTTGTAGATTTTTTTCTCTTATTGCCTCTTTCAACAGCAAAAAATGTCTTCTGAGTAAATGCTTTGCAACTACTCTAATAGAAAATGGGGGGAATCCTATGTAAAATAGCACTGTTGCATCTGAAAATTCTTCAAAAATAGTCAATTTCTCTGCCTTTGACGTGACGTTTTCTGATGAGTTCCGATGAGCCTTTCGATGAGCATACCATGAACGTTTTCATATTTAAAATTCATGTGCATTTTCACGGAATTATGATGGAAGGGGTGTTGTTGTGATTAAAAACAGTAAAGCCTTTACTTCTGATGCGCAGTTGAAAAAAGCATTCGTTTAAGAAACTTATGTAAAATTCTGTGAAGTTAATTGTGTAACGTGAAAGCTTTTTTATATTTTAATAGGTATATATACATATATGTATGTAAAACGATTTCCTTTCTCGTTTTTCATAATCTCCTTGTACGGCAGGTACCCTGAGGATCTTTAAAAACTTTGAAAAAATCCCCCTTCTATCACTGGTCATCAAAATCGAAAATGTATGCAAAATCAGAACATGCAGATGTCAAATAAAAAGATCGTGAGATATAATAATTGAACTCCAGTTATATATCAAGATCATTATGTGTTTTTTGATAGAAGCAGTGAGCATCTCCATTATTTTATCACGAGTTGACTGATTAATGTATCAGTGAGTATTTTCATTATCTCAACAAGAAAATAAAATAATAACTCATCAAACTGCTCATTAAGTGATCATGGGATAGCTCATTATGTTGATGAAAACTTTATAATGAGTTCAGTCCCAGGGTCAGTTCAGATTTCATCATTACTTTCATCTAAGGGCTCATGTTGAGCTCATCGATGAAATCATCAAATCGTGTCTACTAGGGTGAAGAGCACAAACTTGGAATTTTTTTTGAGAGTATTTATTTGCCATGATCTTTACTCTCAGTGAGAACCTGTGAATGACATTTCAAATGATCCTTGAAATGACTAAATTTCAAAATGAGTCTGTCTAGGGTATAATACCGAATTTGATGGTGAAGGCTTAGGTTTAGAATCCCGTATAGATTGTAATCAGTGCTTTTCCGTAATATTTGTAGCTCTAGCGTAATCGCAGTGTAATCGCACCTCTGATGGTTTTTCTATTTAAATGTAAAAATTTACCCTACGAATAAATTCCGCGAATCTTTATAAATATGTAAATGTCGACACCCAGTGCTAAAATTTCCCAGAAGAAATCTAATTCTAAAATTAAGAAAATTTGGAGACTTACGGTCGGATCGACATACATATAAAGAGAAGATTCCAAGGGGCTATTCGAATAATAATAATAACAATGGATCGAATGCAGTCTACGGCAGCCCATGCAGGGGAAACCCAAAATTAACTCAAAAGAAAACCGTTTTATGAAGCCGCTTTAAATGGTAGGTAATCGGATAATCTATATACAATCTGCATAGCATCAAACAATAAACGATGGAAAACTACCGTTTGTGTCCTATGCCTCTCGATGAATTAAAGGAAATTTCGGCGATTAATTATTTATCACAGGTAAACTTAAGTGCAACGGACAGGTATGCTAGGATGACATCGTTGTCATAACTAAAGATAACACTGATTCCATTTATACCTGGTATATACATATTTTTGCATTCTAATCGAAGTGGTTTTTCAACATGGTGTAGTTAACCTTGCAATAATTGTATTATTGTATTTGTAAAATGAAACAAGCTAAATTTCTTTAAACATACATATTATAGCATTTTAATCTTACAGTACCCCTTATAAAACCTAGCAGCTCTAATTGATGAACATAAATATATCAAAGCTTAATAGAACAAACTAGAGAGGACCACTATCACGAAGGATGTCCATGTCATATCAATTTAAAGCTGAACGAATTAAGATAGGCAATAAACTCTTTAACTGGTGATAGTGGGTATACGATTAGATGGGATAAGAGTAATTAAGGCTGCATAGAGGGCAAATTTTCGGCAGAAAGAGGACTTACAAAATATAAAATATAAACGTATATACCTATATAGGTCGACGTGTAATAGAATACCGTGCAGTTCAATTGTCAGAACAAGTAATTTCCGGTTTTTTTTTTTGGGACACCACTTATCTAAATATGCCGAAATTTGACGATCCTTTTTATTATGAAGAACTCTGATTGAATTGGTATTGTTATTACTGTACATCTGTAATTAAAGGTATAGGGTCCGTGCATCTACTCAACAAACTTATACATGTTTCTTAGTTTATCGCTTCTTTAAGCATGAACAAAACAAGAGACAGCTTTATTCATTTATGTAGATATTAAATCTTATCAGTAATTTTTATGAAATCTTATGCTAGATTTACTTTGCTTTAATTTGGTGATAAAGTAGAGGAAATTGCTTTATTGTTTATACTATATAAGGTACTACAAACGGGACGAGCGATACTTTTAAGAAAATCAGTAGAATTTTTTAAATTTTAGTAAAATTTTGCGGTGTTCTTTAGTTTTCTGGTAATTTTCGAGCATGTAAGTCCCGTTGGTTCCATATCCTGATACCTTTTATCGACATAGTACTCAAGAATTTTTATAATAATACTATCTGATGTTCTACATTACTTGCTTTCTGTCACTTCCGCTCCGAAAGACGTGTAGAAAATTGTGCGCTTCTACGTGGATTAAGCGGCTATCAATGTTTGTATTTAGAATGCTATATTCTGCAATACTAATTAAAGTGAAATCAGAGGTGTAACCAAGAACCATATGCCCAATTTTTTTTTATTGCCTTCTGTTTTGGCTAAAAATTTAACCTTAAGACTATGTATTCGAAGCAGAAATTAGCAGCAGAAGTAAAGCAGAGACATAATACTCCTTCTCTTCATACACAAATTGACAGCAGAAGACAACAGCTACTGAAAAATTTGTGTATTGAATTGAAACTCGATATTCCGTAATATCTTATGTCTTTAGTCGCGTAAATTAACATACGATATTTACTGTTTCGACAAATGTTACTATTAAAAATTAGGAAATAGGTAAAAATCTGAAGCAGTATAAAAAAACCATTGCAATTAAAGACATGACAGTTTTAGCGAGTAGAATAATCAAAAAAGGCATTGCAAATTTTACCGATACAAATTGGATAATTCTTAACTTTTGACAGCCCAATATAATAATAAAGATCTAAGAAACAATAAAACTAGAAACTGCTAAAATTGGTCTCGTCAATTTTTATAAAAATTTTCAAAATTTACCAGTCATTTTAATCAAAACCAACCATCACGAGTGGATACATTTTTTCGCAAATCATTCTCCAAGAAAATATTACTTGAGTTGACGGTATAGGTAAAAAATAAAATAAAAAGTGCATGTTAAAAAGATGTAATACCACTTCCGGAATAAATACTATATTAGGATTATTAAACGATAAAATCACATTATCTCTATATCCGGCTTTCTTCAAAATTCATAAAGAAGATCTGTTGAAAATGAAGGACAAATAATTAAAGGAATTGGACAAATTTACCTGTTTGACTTACCTGTAAATATACTCACTGTAAACCTTTATATGAAATTTGGAAATCTGTAAAACTGTGTACACCCAAAAGCTTGTTAATTAGGCTATAAGTTGCGGCCTGGCTTAACCCCGCAAACACCGAACTAGTCTTCTTTACAAGGAGGACTATGTTTAAAGAAATGTTTAGCACGTGCGTGACGAATTTTGGCAGCTTTTTTGCACTCCACCACCCTCAGAAATTTATATATAAGTCCGGTATGTGAAATGGTCTTATATAGAATGCAATTAAATCCACAAATATCGCTGCAGCCTTTAGTGAGAGTTCTTGAGAATTTAAAACCTTGGATGTAACTATGTACGTATTAATGTTATATGTTGGGAGCTAAGCCCGCTATATTTAATAAATATTGGGATTAATAGTTTCGTTTTAAGCAAAATAAAATATATCTAATTTTCGACAAAACAACCAAACCTAGAATTGGGTGAGTAGATTCGAAATGTCAGAAGTAAGAATGAAAGCGCTTCTGTAATATATGTATATAGGTCCTTCCCTGATAAATTCGGTTGTTATAATTAAATAAATACCAGTAATTATACAAGCAAAACCTTATGTAGATAAGTATAAAAGTAACACATATTAATATAAAAATGTTCCATTCTATGGTTCATTTCATAAACTTGACAAGATTGCTCTTTTATTTCTGCAAATATTTATTTTTATTAATTATATCTCTACTAGAGGCTAGAGGAATATATGAATTTAATTTTATACCCCAGATGAAATCTAAAGGGTATATTAAGTTTGTCATTCCGTTTGTAACGCACAGAAAGAATGCTGCTAGAGCAAAATGGATTGGACACCCAAGCATAATATGTATTAAAAGTTATTTTTGATTTTCGCATGTCATCTGCCCGTCCGTCCGTCATCACGAAACTCGAAAGCGCGTCATTTCGGGGGCTGAAATTTTGCAACCGCGTTTTTTAAAAAAAAAATTTTAAGTTCGAAATTGGGACAAACTCCTTCGTAGGGTTGCCATACGAAAATTTCGTTTTTTACAATATATGTATTGGGACAGTGCTTGACAATGCGTCAACGTAGAGAGCTGAAATTTAGCCCACAGATATTTAAAAAAAAAATTTAATTTAATTTCGAAAATATGATAAATGGGGCAACGTTGGGTTTCCATTCAAAAATCACGGTCTTCACTATATATTTGAACACTGTCTGAAAACGCGTCAATGTAGAGAGCTGTGTTTCCATAGTAATAGTAAGTAAACCTTCAAAAATGGACAAAATCGAGGAACCATATAAAATTTTTGGATTTTTACGCATTCTGTAAAAATGATCAGTCCTAGACATTTTATTGAAAAGTTCTTCAGAATATGAAATTCTATGAAATTGCTTATAATCATTTTTTCTGTCCGACGAACCGTTCTAGGAATATATGCGAAAAACCACTTCAAAAAACAAACTTTCACAAATGGGTGACCATACGAAATTACATACATTCATCTAGGTATCATAAGAATTGGTTTTAGACCAAATCTAGCTTTTTTACTTGTTATTATTATGTTCAGTATATTATCTTATTTCTCATTTTGGTATTCTGTTTAATTATGAATTTTTGGTTTTTCGTTAGTTAATTGATTCTTGTGTAAATTGTATCTCTTTTTGCATGTTACGTTAAAGGTTTATAAATAAAGTTATAAACGTGCGAGACACCTCTAGGATTAATCAATCATAAAACTTTCGAACAAATATAGGTACATAAGTTACTATCAGTCTACTTGAGAACAATTGCATAACTAATTTGAATAGAATATAAACATATATGCACCTATATTTGTATTGGGGATCTATGCCCTACCCACAGGAATATTAGCAATTTGTCCAATTTCTCGCATTAATACCTACACGTTCATTGATGGAGGAGACACAATCTCCACATCCTTATTATATGTATATATCCCCATATAAATTAATATCTTAATTTTCACAACAGAAAAACGAAGCAAAATTATTATAAAATTGTTAATCGAAAAATAAGTGATACTATAATGGAAGCCACATAACCATCATTCTAGTGGCCCATGATTACAATACAAAAACTTTACTTATGCTATGTCGTAAAAAAAAAAGCCGCCATTTAACCTAAAAGTGATAGCTTCAATTCTTCTCCATTTACCCGCCTTTAGCCAAGTAATAAAAGAAAAGAAAAGCAAACTCGATCATCCTTCTTCTCCCTTAGTATCCCCTCATCAGTATCCATCCGTTATATACCAACCCTGCCTGTCCTAATATTATGTAACCATGAAACCAGTAACTCACCCCCAAAAAGCCAGGAGTCAAATTAAATACACATTTACCCCATCCTACCGTGCCCGTACATTTTCACAAACACAGACTTAAAGTCACAAAAGGCAAAAATCAAAACATAAAATGACACTGCCATGCCAAGAGATTTTCTCTGGTTTTATCTGAAAACTCGATTCGTTTTGGGATGAAGAGGAGTCTACACGCCTCAAAACAATTTTCCATCCCATCTCTGTGTATCAGTTGAATGCGATGAAAAACGTATACGTCCATACTGAACACAGGAAAAATACACTATTACTGACTTAGAGGCGCGCAGAGATATCACTACCAATACACCCAGGAAAAGATCACAGCATCCCGAACACGAATCAGGAAAAGTCGTTGCATATCGTTGACATCCCAAAACACCGACAGGACAGATATATCTAGTCCCAGAGTTTCAATCCCGGCGACCCGTAACTGTGTAGAACCGATTCATACACCCTGGTCCTAAAACTCTACTACGGCGCGATGTAATGTTTGCGCAAGACTATGACAGTGGTGGTACAGATTCCTACTGAGATACATAGGATTTCACTCAAAGATGTGTAGCATCCTTTTTCGATCCCGCCCTATTATGCTCCTCCCTAGTGTATCATACAGGATGACGACAGGACAAAATGAGGAAGAAAAATTTTGCCGAGGGAATCTGTGCCGCATCGCATGTATACTACCGCCATCCAGCCGCGTATACTATATACATAAGCCCAGTGTACACACCGGGATGATCCGATGAAAGCAAACAAATTCTATTGCGGCACGAGTGTACGACGGTTACACTTCGCCCCACACACAAAGGCAATTGGTACTGGAGGATGTTGCTGCGATGATGATGATGATGCTGTGTGAATCTGGTCTGTAGAAGAGCTAGCTATGTGCATGTGAGATTCATCCCAGAGATGAACATCATCCAAAGTTGGCAATATAATAACAACGACAACGCAGACACCGAAAACAACAACAATTCAGTCGCACTATGGACATCGAAGTTGGGTATAGAACGGGCGCTTCGTCGTCGGAAGTATGAGCTGTTCGCATCTTGATATGGGAATGGGATTGAAACTCATGAACGAGGAGGGGGTAGGAACAGCCCCTGTTAGCTTGACAATTAAATCAAAACAACTTTAGTCTACCCTTAGCATCCAGCAGACAGACAAGCTCTGTGGCTCGTCCTGTTGGATTTAATGTGAAATTTGAGGGCCTTACAATACATATAGAAACGCGATGGAAAAAGTGTTAATTGAGCTTGGAAAAGCTTTGCCGCGTTGTGATTGTGCTTATTACTATCAGGGCCATTTCCAGTGATCGTATCAAATGCTGTTTCCAAGATTTTCTGGTTAAATGTGATATGTGCAAATATCTCCTAAATAGATAAATTTTTAGTTAATAAGTGATAAATTAAGTGGTGATTATCGTGTGTGTCTTGTGTGATGTGGGGTTGCGACGACGATTTCGATAAAAATTAATATATTTGTGTGCAAGGATACTATCAAATCGGAGTGTATTGATGCTGTTCGATCGGTATACTATGTCAGGTACCTACTATTATAGTAGCTCTCTCTTATTTTAGTTTCTTGCCAAAGTGAGATCATATAAGTTTTAGTTATAATGACACTAGATAAGGTTTTTAAATTGAAATATCACAAACTTTTTGTTGAGTGCAGCCTTGGAGAAGTTTGGTTATTTACACAGATTCTGGATTTTTCAATAGGTTTCGGAAGCGGCATTATTTGAAAGGCTGGCCTCCAAACCTAGGACTACATAGACTTTGTTTTGGCATTCGGTAAAAAAAATCTTTTTGTGTGGGGAATTGCAGATAAGCGTTGTAAGAATATTTAGGCAATGTCTTAATATCCATGAACTATTTTCATCTGAGATTTGTTTACCTGTTTGCGGGTTGATTCTTTTTTAAGTTTTGCTATTCGCGGAGTCTTTAGTCATATTCAATAGATATTTCACTCCTTAAGATATCCGTTGAGTACGTCTAAAATAAATTCTAGGTTTTTGAATGCACACCATTTCTTTAACTGGTATAGCGAACAATAAAAGGTGTATTAAAAAGATTTAATTGATTTTTGTAACCCATGCATATTTTAATGCACTAAACCGATTTCAACTGACCATAATTCACGGGTGTGTAAATATTGAGGCAGCCAAAACGCAATTAAACAAATTGGGTCAAAATTCTTAAATTTAATAATCATAGATGCATCATGAAGATATTTGCTGACTAAATCTCAATACATTCTCGCTCATACTAACTTGACCAAAAGTTTTTGAGTTGCAATTTTCGCTCATCAACAATTTTGATTCAACAATATTAACTCAGATAAGTAAACCTATGTAGATGACCAGACCTGATATATTGCAATGAGTTTATATACTTACGTAATATATAAGTATCAGTGATAGGTAGATAATAATTAGTTTTTAAGTTTTTTTGCCGTCTTGAGATGGGTTAAGGATGGTAACGTAGTCACAATAATATTAAAAATGTGGAAATAAGTAGGTAGGTATAATATGTACGTGCCTATCTTATACGCCTACCACTATTCGTGAGTTATACACCTTAATAGGTATGGGCATATCCTGGTACATACGATAATTTCAGTAGGTACATCAATGCCCAAAAGGTGTATGAAGAAAATTTTGTTCGGTCCGACAAAGATATTCATATCGCATGTAATTAATATTTCGGATGTAATATAAAAATTAGTTAACTTGAACTTGTATATACTCGTAATTCAAGTAGGTAATTGCTACATAAAGCTAATCAGTTTCTTCTCTCTGTATATATAAAAGTGTAAACTTACCTAAAGTGTACATATTTTGTAGCTTAAGATTGAAGGATTCCTAAATTGAAAGTGAAATGATTTACCTACAACATGAGCTCAAAATTGACACGTCTGCTTTTAAGAAAAAGAGAAACGTTTGTTTTTTAAGAAGATAATTGAAGTAAAGACTAAATGGTAACGGATCGAGTATTGAGCCTCTAAGTACACATCCTATAATATCCAATTTAGTTACCTCGACACTTCATACCTATTGCAAATGATGCATTGATTAAATGACTACATAATTTAGTACATCATAAAGTGTTGTAAATAACAAATTATGTAACTTCTTCCATTAAAGCAATAAAAAACTGGCTCTGTCTCATTATATAATTTTCAACTTAGTGTTATCTGCTTCTGCTGTTAATTTGTTTGTCAAAGAAAAAAAAATCGATAGTACACGATCTAGTTTTTTCTCGGTTGAGTAAATGTTGACAGCCATTTTTTCGGATGATTTGGTTTAGTTGAAATTTTGGAATTTTAGAATATACCAACTTAAAATTAAATTGAACCTAATTAATTTTGTATTACAAAATAATAGTAATTTTAATTAGAATTGACATCAACCTTCTTGTAAATCTTCTTGTACTAAAATATAAATTGAATTGAATTAAATTGGATGGTGAATACGATCTTTAGTAAATTTTTGGATAAAAAATCTAAGAATGTTCAAATAATTTGAAAAGCCTTGGTTTTAATTTTAGATATTTATACTCTGTTTGAAGTGAAATTAGAAATTTGTTATCATTAATCTAGGAATTTGTGTAATTACGCTCATACAGCTAATACAGCTCATGGTTTTTCGGCTTTTATCTTACGATGTTCGAATGTAATATTGATCTTTACTAAAAAAAAACATGTAATTAAATGTGTTGGTCGGTTAGTAGTCTTGGACAAATAGTCGACTATATTGGAATTTTTACGCAAACAAACGTACCTATAAAAACTTATTTTTCTTGTAAGATCACAAGAAAATTACTTTGTCCCTACTAGCTACAAAACGGACAAAACGAAATTTACAATTTAGAAATATGAAGATACAAATACATATTACGTAACCCCCTAGAAACACTTCACAAGTCATGAAACAGACTCCCTCACTACTACATGAGGGCCCTATTTTAGTCCTTACATTTTAAAATATTTGCAGCGTTCTTACGTAAAACTGAAAATAGTTTAATTTAAATAGCTCCTGCGCCCTAAACTACTATTCATATAGAAAAATGATCTTCTAATAATCTTAAGCTTACTTTCTTATCTTTCCAATCGAAATCAACTTTTTACATCTTTCTTAACAAAATTATTTAAAGACTACGATCCCTCAAACAAAAACTCCGATGAAATTGAATGATCCGTCTGCAGATTTGGACTATGGCCGCAATTACACTAATGCAACTATTACTCAGCTTCCTTTAATTAAAACTATTTCATTATTCTGTTACATAAGCTATAGTAAATGTAATATTTAGGAAGATAAGGAGCGAAACTTAAAATGACTGTAAATCCTGCATGGAGAATAGTTTGTGCTCTCTATAGCGTATATAAAATCAATAAGAATCCATAGAAAACATTTTGGTTTTTGTTAAGTTTAATTATAAGAAAATATCATTAATTTTTTCTGGTTTCGTAAGAGATCACAACTCAAAAGTTTCAACATATCCTCTTCCTCTTTAGTTTAGTACGGAAAAAGATTTTGTTATCTTGTTGTACAATCCCCTAATAAAATTAATTGAATTGAATTGAATTGAATATCCCTACATGATGGTAACTTCGAGGAGGAGGAGAGAAGTGGGTATTGCCAAATATCAGCTAACAGACAAAGTTAGGTTATGAAGACGAAGCAAATATAGTATAAAAACAAGTGGAATTCACTCTTAGAATATATAGCAAACAGGAATGGGAGGATCGTGGATAATTCGTGTACATGAGCGTAATGTGTCAAGAGCAGGACATTATACATAGGAGTAAGTGAGATGCCTTAAGGAACATTTGTCAAAGCTGAGTGCATGTTTTGTCAAATGTGATTTTGTTTTGTGAACAGATTTACTCAATTTAAAATTCTTTTGTGAAATTTAACAAAAGTATGTAATCAATTCCTTTCAAAACTGTTTATTTTTGAAGTTTATTTTGCAGAGTTTTATAGTGCCACTAAGTTCATGTTAAAACCTTCATATTAATTAAAACACAGAAATGAAGTGTTCGGTCAGTGCTTGCAAATATAAATCGGATTATAAACTAGGGAAATCGTGTTTCATGCAAGTGCACTATCTAAATTATCTTTCTTGCTAATAGAAGCAGAGATTTATATAAATTAAATATGTGAATTATTTCAACATAAAGTAGAAAAAGAACATTTTTTACCGCAGATGCTCCGCACAAAAACTTTTTGCTTAGTTGACAAGTTGCTTAGAATAGGGACGACGTGTAAATACATGAAAAACATGGACTACCAACACAACCAGAATTCATTACGCAAAATCTGGCTTATCACCATTCCTTGTTGATATATTCTAAGATATTCACTACACAACGAAAAAAATATGCGATTCTTCAAACCTAAAATGCTGAAATTTTGTTGCAAATGGTCGAAATTTGGAAATCTTTAATTTGTTTTTTAATCTCAGTTGGTGTATGTTGATTTTTAGCGGAGCAGGAACGAGTGACCAAAATGAGAGAAAAATAATTATATGTTTTTATACATTCCTTTTTCAATAAGGCGAATACAAGGGCCCTTTTGTTTAAATAATAAAAATTGTCCTTATGGTACACCAAAAGTAATTTTATCATTTCCCTAGTATTCAAAAGTATTAAGACAAAGTTGTCTAAAATAATTATCTCGGATTGGAATACGGGGCAAGCTCACAACATCCTTGAAATTTTTATAATTTTAAAATTTTGGGATTTTCTCTTTAAATAAAGTATTTGTGATTACCTCTTGTTTTATCCTCTTAGCTCTGCCGGAAAAAATTGCTTTGCAATATCCTTAAATGATTTATTTCACAGTTTAACCTTCGCAACCTGAACAATTATCTAGTCCCGAACGGTAAAAGGAAATAAAGAAATTCATTTTAAAATATGGCATGTTTTTTGATTCTGAATGCTTTTCTAGGAAAAGCTTGTGTATCTTATTTATCGTAACATCTACAGATAAATACTGGCGACAGAATAATGCGGAAAAGAAGAAATGTGGTCGTGAATCTGTACAGATTTCAGAAAATATTGAATTAGCACACGAATGCTTTCCGTGTAAGCTAACAGGCGTTTTGTCTGATTCCAGAAGATAAGCAATTTCATTAAAATCATTTTAATTTAGGTATATAATCGGAACGGACCATTTATATAAGCTTTCCTACATACCTTGGTTCTCTGTCGATTTATTAATATGAAATACTTGACAGAGTTAGATTTTAGTTTGGTTTCATTTGCTGACGTAGAACTGCGGAGTCTTCCTTTCTGAAAGTCCTGAGTTTCCATATATGTATGTTTGCAGATTTAATGTCCTGTTCATTCTTCAAGTCTTTTTCATAAAATATCAAATTATTTTCTAGCACAGTAGAGAATACGGTGTGCGTAATACAAACGATGTTGTTCAAACATACATATAATGTCACAGCGGCTAATTAACAATCATAGATGGCACAAGAACTACATGTCGCATTTAATACCAGAGCATAGTATACAAATTTTATAACTGGTGGTACATTCCGGAATGGACCAAACCATGGGGAAATGATGGATATGTGAAGTAATTCATATTTTCTTGCATCTGCCATGCTGATGCGGTCGGTCAAATGTATACAAGCTCCTGTTAAAGCAACATATGCTCTCAGCACACTCTAAAGAATGTCGTAGTCCATTCTGGAATGCACCAACCATTTCAAAATCTATATAATCTGCTCTAGTATAGCATGAGATACTAGTTATTGTGCTCTCATGTAAAATTAGCCAGAGTGACATCAACTGAAAATTTCTTTTAGGTTTGCATACCGTTTAGTCCCATTATCCTATGATGTCTACTTGATCACATGATACATACATATTACTTTGAAAAATACCTTAAGTATTAACTTATTAGGAAATCTTAAATCTTATAGTAGTTAGAATCCAAGGAAGAAGAAATTGGAATTCTATAATAGAGCCTTGAGTCGTAATAAGAAGTAAAAGATTGCGAAGGCACCAAACGTTGGAATTTACCAATTTTCAAAATAAAATATTTACATGTATATACATAATTTAATTTGGCTGGCTACACACATTTAGTATTAATTTTTGCATCCACAACTAAGTCGGCAAGAAAATATTAAAGAAAGTATAACTAGAAAGGCGGATCTACACAACATGCTACATATTCACAGTTCTACACGCGCATATGTATATATACCTATATACAAATTAAGCTACATGAAGGGTATCCCATAGACAAAAGTCATTAGTCTAATCTTGAATGTAAAAACAATTTTCAATTCTAAGTAGGTAGACATTGCATCTGAGTTTATTATTATTACAGACAGACTGGATCCAATAGAATATCATTCCGCGAGTATTAATTATAATTAGGTATGCATTGGAAAAAAAAACCAAATTAATATTCACAGGACAGCAAACAAAGAATTGAATTACAGCGGAACCAGTGTCAAAACAAGTAGCCCTATGTCCTATGTATGTAGTTTGTCCCTTGAATTAATACTGAAACATGTTTGGCTGGCCTACACCAAGGGTAAGTGCTCATGCGTCGAGGTTGAGGTACTGCATCTTTCACCCTGGCATTTATTTATATTATGACTTGCTCCCATTTGTATATACACATTTTGCATGTAGATTAGGTTTCATTGCCTTTAACGGCCCTACCGACATCGCGAAAGGGAACATGTTATGACAATCGCCAATAACGACATTGGCATTATGCGTTGACGTGATCTCTGCGGTGTATGAAGAATATTGGTTCCAGGAACACACACCTGCATTTTGTCAGATGAGCATAAAAATGCGCATGCGTACCGAAAAAGTAATCTGAGACGACGAGATGCTAAACAAAACAAGGAGATACTGCGATCCTCTGATCTATACCTCCGGTTGTCTTCAAGTGTCAGGAAGAGGAGAGCTTATCATATCGTTCTCATGTTTAGGTACCCACCGGAAAGGTATATTTTCTGGTTTTAGCCGATTTCTTTTATTTGTTCTAACAACAAAAGAAACTGAAACGGTCCTAAATCGGCGACGATCTTTATTGGATGGATGACAACGAACATCTTTTCTCTATTGCCGTCGGCTAGCGGCGGTGATTCCTTTCGTTTTAGCTCCGTGCAATAATTCACATTCAGGAAATAAGTATATTCTTGCTGGGTGTTTTATTTTGTATTTTTATTTAATTTTTTTCCCAAATGTCGGTCGGTTTGTGTCAATATTTCCCTGCAAATTTATGTAAACATACCTGTGATGTGTTTTCACTCTATAAATATTATACGATAAGACCAACTATAGTCTTCACACTTCCTTTAACATGAAGTTGGTCTTGCTTGAAATGGAAAGTAATACAAAGTAGTTTCGGGAATAGGAAGTTAAATATCTACATTCCTAAAAAATGTTGGCATAAGCTTTTTTTTTTTACAGTAAAGCAATAACTCTGCATCGATATTAAATTAATTCTGAAGAACATTCATATCAGACTTCCACAAGGAATACAAAATATCTAGTTGTTCTTTTCACATATTATCAAAGACTAAGCCCGAAAGTTGTGCTGAAAGATTATCATAGTAATGCTGTTACCATAAATATAGGTACTCACATTGGCTACTAATACTGTTGAAAGCAAGGTTTTAGGCTGTTAAAACAAGATTTTAGACTAGTAGGTACAATTTCTAAAAACCACTTTTTTACTTTTGGACGCACGAGGTTCATACAAAATTATATGCAATGATATGTGTATATGTAGTCATTGCGACCGAGATTTGTTTTCAATAAAATGCATGGCTTAGATATTCTATCTTGATTCGAAAGTATGACAACAACTTTTTAGGGATTCTCTCTGATTAAGGCAATTGGTGAGTACGCCCATGAGAGTACCTATGGTTCAAACACAGATAAAACTGATTTGGTAGAACGTTCAATTCTACTTTCGACTGTACGGCAAGATGTACCAATAACTAAGAAATAGAGATTGAATTTAATCAACTCTAAATGTAGTCAAAGCTATAAGGGACTAAGTTATGATAAACAAAATATAATAATAGATAGATAACAAGATCCAAATATGGAAGAAAGTGATAAAGTGAAAGAGTACAAGGACATTGGACATTTTTAAAACAATTTCTAAATGGTCTAGCTTAGACAAACTGAGAGTTATATACCTCTGTAGCAGTGTTGGGCGTAATCTGATTGCAGTGTAATTTAATTAATAATTCCATTACAGTTTAGTCAAATTACAAAGTAATCTAATTAAATTTTATTCGATTACATATCAATCAGATTACTTATGAGAGAATATGTAATCTATCAAATGTGTAATCTGTTACAATATAATTAGATTATTTTGTAATCTAATTACATAGTAACAGATTACTTTGTAGATTACTTAAAAGTAATTAATAATATAATGAAATGAATTGAAAGAAAATAGTATTGTTCTCGTACGAAATTAGTTTTAGGAAGTTTTATGAAGAATTAGAATACAAATATCTTAAATGTCTTAAATGTAATCACATTAATTAGATTAACATGTAGTGGGATTAACTTGTAATCGATTAATGTTTAATCAGATTAACTTGTAATCACATTACACGTTAATCGATTACATTATGTAATTATGGAAATGGATTACATTAGTAATCTGTTACAAAGTAATCTGATTACAGATTACATGGTTAAATGTAATTGTTAATCATTAATCAGATTACATTTTACCCAACACTGCTCTGTAGCTATAGAAATGCATTTGTTCATGTTATTCTCAACTTCAGCATTGCCGTTTATTGTCGTTTTCTTCTGGGTGTGTTAGCCTCCCAAAGCTCTTAGACCTGAGTTAATTAAATTTAAAATGAAGTAAATTCAGCACTACTCTGAGCTATCATTTATTAGTAAGAACTTCTATTTCATGGCTTGGATAGTATCTCCTGGGGGTGTTGAGATCGTCCGTTGAACACCCGGTGGTAGTAAATTCAAATCCAGATAATTAGCCAAATTTTAAAAGGAAGAACGCTGTCTAAGTAGAGAAAAAAACTGGATAAAGTTCTCAAGGGGAGAAAAGTAAACAAAAAGAGATTTTTCACACCGAGACTGCAACTGGTAAGAAAAATAAATAACAAATTTCTTAAATAACTCTGCCTACAGACGACTTTCGGCGTTTGACCTTTGAATTGAGAAATGGACTCGAAAAACGAAATAGTAGTAGTATGGCATTGATTGACTCATCTTGCAATAGTCCTGGATTTTTATAAACCAGTGTAGGATAGGGCTGAAATTGTTAGCACTGGTTTAGACATTTCTCCAAAGACAAGGTTTTCTGCTGATAAAAGGGCGCTTTCATTGCTAAAAACTAATTAGCACTGCTTAAGCTAAAGCTGCCACTTTTTGAATAGCTATAGCAGGCTATGAAAATCTGGCATTTACGTGATGAATCCCCAAATAACCTGGATTATTATTTTAGTCCTTCCAAAAGAACTGACAATAAACCATTTGTTACAATTGTTGTTAATAGAGGAAATGCTCCATATCACACTACATACATAAACAAACTAAGTTTATCTCTCTAAGATTGACCCAACCAATGAAACTAGATCAAACATTCTTTCTGAATAAGCATCAACCTGGGTTAAATGTTTGCACAACACTTGCTTTAGCCGGTTTTGCTAAATATTGCGTTCGGTCTCACCTCAACTAAACTTGTTTTTTCAAGACTGTAATACTTTTGATTATATTTTTTACTTAATTTATTTTTATTTGTTTATATGTACGTATATATATAAATATTTAAAAACCAATTATTTGTAAGTCAATAAAATACCTGAAACTTTTAGAGGATCCCTTCAACAGTTGAGAACAAGATGTCAGGGATCTATTCCTCAAGGACCAATTTTATAACTAGAACATTCAAATACACATTTGCTATATAAGTAATGAAAATCAGTTTATAATACATTTGTACGCCCCAGCTATGTCCAGATCATAGTAGACCTGTCAGACTCATAGAAAATTGTATCACCAGATTCAACTAGAATTTGAGAAGTACCTACCTCAGTCTGGTCTACCAAAAACCAACGGATCTTGAATCCAGATGGGTCGAAATGCATGGTGCTATATCGTGAACAACCCAATATTTCGGATTTTCTTAACATTATATTGAATGGCTCACCGTAGCACATGTAGTCGTAGACGTTGTCTTCTGATTCGTAATTAATCATTCAATGAACTGTTACCACGATCGTCTGTTCCTTAGGTTACTGCTTCGTTCCTTAATTATTTATGAGTCAATATATACGTTGTAACCTATATGTAAGGTTTTCGTGCTGAACATTGTTTTATAATCACACTTCGCTATCTTCCGAAATAGATATATGCTGAATTAATTGATCCTTGTTGATGGATTCTGATTAAAGCAACAATGATATATTTTCCGAATGGGTCAACAATACTCCCATTCCCATATTTGTACAGGTTGTTTTGAAAAAATTTGAATATCCTTTAATACAGACAGCCCATGAAAATGCCCTCAGATATAGGTCGAAAGGTAATTAAAAAGATAACCGGATAAAATACGTCTTTCATTTTCATCATCTAGCTAAAAGAAATGTTAAAAACTATTTCGGAAAATATTCACAAGGCTGTAGACAAAAATCATAAATTTTCATTTTTCCGCTATGTATAAAATTCAGAAAGTCGAAATATCTTCCAATATCTATAGTAACACGAGAATATCCTTATACCTGCTAAACTGATAATCTTCACCACGTTCACTTTAAAATGAGGCATTTAAATGTAGGCTTTTGCGAATTAATATTAATTTTTATAATCGATTTAAAAATCTTATGTATTATTTTATATAATAGTTTTTGGTATAAAGAGGTTATGAGTCCTTTTTTTACATTCTATTTTCGATTTCCTTCTCAAATATGTGTGGCTTAATTTTTCATTGTGTGAGGTTTTTTCAATGTTAATTCTAACGTTTTAGTCTCTAGGTTTTTTATATACTAAATATTATTCAATTTACTCTATCAACTGTAGCGCCTAAAATAATAGCACCGAGATTTAACGACGTTAAAACTCTTTGTCAATTCTTCATATAAGACTATACTTGGAACTCTTTATCTCTATAGTCCTCAGAAGATTATATGTCGCTGAGATATATATGAAACAAGATTTGCTATAATATAATGTTTGAACATTAATATAAATCTAATCATTAATGATATTTCATTATTATTTAATAGCCTTAATTTTCAACTCTGCACTAGTTTATTGCATTTTTTCATGATTTTCTGATTATTATATAGCTGTACGTGTATATATATCTAAAAATGTTTTTAAATTTACACTTCCAAAAACTATGTAGAAGAAAATAAATGTCTTTAGGTTCGGACATTTTCATCAGCTCTTAATGTATTTCTCTTTGTGTATTTCTCATACCATTTTATCCTTTCGTAAAGGAAGGCGTAATATGAAATTGCATCAAACATTAATCCCTGCTACTAATAAGACGGCTATAGACGCTCTCATGTAAGTAAACCAAAGCAGTATGAGATAAATTTTGTAGTTTTCTCATGCCAGGCATTCGAAATAGTAGGCAAAGCTATAACGGAAACTTAACGAAGTATGATCAAAAGAGCGATCAAATTTAAAAAATCCCGGAAATTTGGTTCTTGTCAAGTCAAATTCGCGCCAAATTGAAACAAACGTCGAAGTTTAGACAATTTTGAAATGCTAACTATTTCAAAGGAATACACATTCATAAATACTAAAGTTAATTACATTGGCGAATTCCCAATAATTTATTACTTCCGAACAAAAGAATTATTAATTTATCTACGTTCGCTATGGTTTGTGGTATGAAAGGAAAGAAACTATGAATTAAAAAAATAATTATAATGAAAATATGCATAATACCTACTTGTCTTATTGATTAAGTATAATTTTAGGTTAATGCCGAAAGAATAGTTTCCAAACTCGTAGCGATCCATTGTGAGAATTTTCCAATATTTTATTGGAGGAAAATCGATTTTTTCATTGCCACAGCGAAACCATCAAACAACAATAGTGTTATTTCCAATCACTGATTTTCGCTGCAGTTATCCTTGCCGACAACTGTAGAAATGATATACATTTTTGGAGATCCGCAAAATATTTTCGTACAAAAAGAAAAAATGGAAGCTCTGCAGATTTTATAACATTTGTACTTTGCATATTGTTTTTAAATGAAAAATGAAAAATTTTTGGTTTGCATTTTTTGAGAATGAATTTCTAGATGAAAAGCTCCTTACTAAAAATTGGTTCGGGGAAATCATTTAGCATTAGAAAACAGAACTATAATTTAAAAGGTAATTAGGAAAGTTGTTGAAATTTGTGCAACTGCTAAAATAATTAATAATGTTTTCTGTAAAGTAGAAAAAAGTGCTTGAAAAAACGGATAGAAAACGCTAAAACAAAATATAAAAAATAGAGATATGATGGTGAAATTTATAAATGAACAAGTAAAAAAGTTAGAACTGGTCTAAGACCAATTCTTATGATAGCCTATATGACTGCCCGTATATCATTTCGTTTGGTCATCCATCTGTGAAAGTTTGATTTTTGAAGTGCTTTTTCGCATATATGTGTAGAACGGTTCGTCGGACAGAAAAAATGATTATAATAAATTTTATAGGATTTCATATTCTGAAGAACTGTTCAGTACATTAAAAACGTATAAGACTTATCGTTTCCACATAATACGTAAAAATCCGACATTTTTATATGGCAACACCAAGAAGGGGTTGCCCGATTTAGTCCAATTTTGAAATTTTATTTACTATTTTTATGAAAATCCTATGTACAAAATTTCAGCTATCGACGTTGACGCGTTCTCAGGTAGTGTCCAAATTTGTAGTGAAAAACGAAATTTTTGTATGGCAATCCTACGAAGAAGTTACCCGATTTGACCCATTTTCGAACTAAATTTTACTTTTTTTTTAAGGCGATATGCAAAATTTCAGCTTCTAGGTACACGCGGTGTCGCGTTCTCGTGCGAACGGACGGACGGACAAGCAAACATCAAAATAACTTTAAATTTTATGCACTGGTATCTAATCCATTTTGCTCTGGAATGATAAACTTAGTATACCCTTTAGATTTCATTTGGGCATAAAAATAGCTTATTAGGAATTATATAGAAACTGTTTAGTGGTCTGCAAAATGTCGGAATATGTCAAAGATAGTCCTATTTTATACACGATGTTATCAAAATTATGTCCGAAATTTTGTTTGCACAGAAGCAAACTCGGGACCTATAATTTTCTGCCAGCAAAGCAGTCAACCGGTAAACTAAATGTAACCAAGTTCCAATCTTGGATGATGCACGGCTGATTACAATTTAGAAGAATCATAACAATTTCATTTTTCCATCGAAGATAAGTTTGTTTTGCAAATTTTTCATGAATTTGATAGATTTTCACTAGCCAATGAATTACTACAATTCTTATGCAGATGTCTATATATTGCAGAAATGTTAATGTACATTTAAAATATGAAATTAACTTATATTTCAAATTTACAATGTTTACAGAAAAGTTCTTTCCTTTTAATCGGTCCAAAGCCGTTTTAAATTCAACAAACATTCATAAACAGAAGTTATTTGGTAATTTTGGGAATCTTAGGAAATGCATATTCATGTAATCCAGCTGCAATCATATCTTGACCTTAACGTATCTGAAAGTAGCTTCTGAAAGCTATTGACATGATTATCAATCACTTTAGTGAACACAGAACCAATAATTTTTATTTTTATTTATCTTTTTTTAATTTAATTTAATCTATTTGAAGAGATATTTATTCGTAAAATGAATGTACATACTCTAAAGCTACACGAATCACCCTCAATAGCCATTTTTCCAATTATCGACCAATTGGAATCAAGTTGAATATTTTGAAGATATTTTCAATTTATTCATAGAGATGTATTTAAAAACTTATTACATTATTATTGATCACCAATGCAGACTTGAATCTTTGTGCTATTTCCATCAAAAGACTTCCTCAGAAGCGTTGTACATGATTTTAATTGGAAGAGTTTTATGTAACAATGGATGAAATTGCTACAAATTGCCTTTCTATTAACGAAAATATACCAAGGGCTTAATTTTCTCTCCCGTCTTTTATTTCATCATTTCGCTTAATCCGTAATAAAGTTGCAATGCTACTACGATCCTCATTTAGGATAGAGCATCGATTTCGACGCATCTATGCTCTATTTGCTCACTTTAAAACAGGACACAAAAAGGACCTGCACGTGTTCATTGCATACGCTCAATCTTAAACTTATTATTCTAGTTTTCTTAGTTTGCAGGAATTCGCAAAGGCTTTTTCCACATTGGCATTAGACAAAGAAACCAATTCGGACCGGTTTTAATTGCTTTTGTACAATGCAAGCTACTAAGATTTGCGTAATTTATGGTGTTACTTGCTTTCTTAATAAGAGGATAAGTACATATTGGACGGAATCGGATAGACCCTTTCTCACATCCATTTGATTTCCGAAAAACGGTTAATTAGAAGCTTTCTTGGCATTGATATTTTCAAAAAGTGAAGTTGGATTGATCAGATCTCCATTGCAAAGTAAGCATCAAAATCTTGACAGAAATCTAAAAATATGTATGTACGAAATATTGCACAATATAGAGTCTGGTAGTCCTATACAAATCCTATTTCAGATCTAGAAAAAATAATGCATTTCCCCACGACATTTTGAGAAGAGAAGTCGAAAAGTCTTCAATTTTTTTAGTGGTAAAATGATGAGATCTTCCTTACATCGCTTCGCTGGAACACCGCCGCAAAATTGAAACATTAAATCCTTGAGTCCCTACCACATTTCCTTTTTGCTCAATTATGCTTTTGCTTGGGTATTTATTCCCTCTGTTATTTACCGTTTAAAAAAAGAAAAACAATTTTGTTTTCCTTTTTTTTTTATACATTATGAGTAAGAAAAAAAAATACATACTAGCCTGCAGTTTCAAATAAAGTTGTGATGATAAACAGGAATTACCATTCCTATTTTGTTCTGAAGAAAAACATTAGGTCGCAATTATCGTATTTGTTTGTTGCTAATGAATTTGTAAACAAACTAAATTCCTCCTCAAGTAAAGTCTTGTGTTAGTAACTTTATGTGTCAGAAATGGTAATAAATAGGATGTTTGGGAAGTCGTGCACTATATTTAAAAATGTGATAGCTGCATTATAAAAAAAATTTAAAATGGAGGGGAGAAATTGGAGATGCCTTTTTACGGCGGCAGGGACTGTTTTGTGGTAGTGGAAACTTGTTCCATTAACACCTTATAAATTTCATATTATATATCCTATACAGATAGTCTCTATTAATTTTTGTCATTTTTAATACGAAAAAATCTGGAATAATTTTCATATAATTTCAAATTTTACCATATTCTAAGAAGATTTGGAAACGTCTTTTCACGATGAACCTATTTTTAAGTTTGCTTGATATTAATATATCTACCGACGTTCATCGTCTCCCTCAAAAACCGTAACATCACACGGATAGAACAGAACACAATCTTATATGTTTCTATGTTAGAATTTGTTATTATTATTTTTTATTGTTATTCTAAGGAACTCTAAAAACATGGGAATAGATGCTGGAATTAATCACTTTAGTGTAAACTTATTCCATCTCTACAATATTGATTATTTGTGAAATATATTTTCTTTAAAGCCACTCCTTTCACATCTATGTACTTCTCACAAACTTCGAATATTTGACGCTTGTAGGTTAAAATTACCTGAAAATAAAAATGGTGCTTAAATATTGCTGACAAAAACCTAATCTCAATAGGTTTGGATTTCTAAAAAGAACTCAATGTGGAAAATAATTTTATAAAAATTGGTACAACAGGAGAAAAACAATCATTTTCTACTTGTACTTCAAATATTAGAGGAAATCATCTACGAGGAAAGAAGAACTTTTTTTAGTCTAATGTGTCCTCCTAAATTGGATGCATACTCTGTTTTTTTACCTTCAAACGAAACATTTTAAATTCATCTTTCTATCTAGATGTATTGTGAATTTGAGTTACCTTATCTCTGGCCACTGCTATTTGAAAACAATTTAATGAGAGAGGTTTGAAATGAAACTGTTGGAATTTTTTTTTTAATTTTTCGGTTTTGTTGAATTCCAAAACTTTTTTAGAGCAAGCAATCTGGCACACATAAAAACTATGTCTGTACATAATTAGCATGATACAAAGAAAACAAGGTATGGCAGACTTCTCTGTCAATTGGATGCTTGTGTCATTTGGGGACAAATGTCATTCAGTGAAATCTGTCATTGTCTCAAGTTAAGAATTTCTCAAGAACTATTTTCTGAATTACATTGTGAGTATTGTGCAGTGGCAAGCTTTTCGCGGCATTGAATGTCATCGGGATTCCCTTCATAAAATATTAATTTAATAATAATTAATTTATAATAGATGTATTCAATTTTAGAAACTTGCACGTTTACAAATATAAAATACAAAAACGATTCATGATTCTCAATTGTGCTTTTTGAAACCTTTCAAAACAAAAATTACAAACTGCCAATAAAAATTTAAATTAGAATCATTCAGGAAATTACTCCGCTTGCTTAAGGATCTTCGATTTCGCTTTGGACTTACAGATGTATCGGATAAATATCACATCCAGCGATATTTATGTAGTCTTTAACACAATTTGGATCTCTACAGCCTACTTATACTAAACCACAATTTTCTTCGTCCGATGGGTATAACACCTATGAATTATAAATGAAATATATGTGAATATTAAGTTGAAACTCTTGAGTATATTTTGAAGTCTCCATTCCTTTTATGTTTTTGGATTCTTCTAAAGGAGGTACAGCCGTTTGCCAAAGGACGAGTAAAGGGTTTGTTTTTCGCATAAATTTTTTTTGTTAACTCGTTTGTGTCTCCTTGTTTGTTAGATATATGTATATTTAGTTTTTACCTTCGATAAAATGTTTTTCTTCTTAACGACTGGAATACCATTTCTGGCAGCACTTTTCCGGTGATAGTTATAGTTAATTTATCTGACCTCTAGAATGCGGCGTGATAGTCTGAAATGCCCAATAACAACTGGACCGTCAACATCAGCTAGGATGACTGCGAGCCCAGTTTTTTAGATTTGTACTTTTGCACGTTTATAAAATCCTTTATCGTTGCTTTTGAAACTAATTGAAAGCTAATTGGCTCGCATATTTTTATACTGAATTCAATTGAGAATATCCTAATATATATATATAAATGTTGACCCAAAGTTCCAAACGACTGAACAACCAAACCACACTATTCGCGTTTTTTTTTTTTTTTTGTTAACTGACAGATACAAATATTTTGATGTTTTGGAAAATAATTGAAATGTTTTGAAATGAATGATATTTGTCTACTCATGTCGTTGCAACAAAGTTTGTCTTGAATCGGCTATACCTTGTTATCTTTCTATCATGCATAATTAGTAAATTTGCCTGAAAGATACTGACTGCCTAATAAAAAAATTATGAAGTCTGCTACTTAATTGAACCTTTTCGGACGTCTATTTTGCCCTTAAATTTTAGTTGGTTCCTAGACCACGCTCTTTTGACGTATGTATGTCTCACAAATTAAAACTGAATCAGTAATGAATTAAATATTAACAAAATAAATTCAATACAAAATTGAAATTTCACTCTTAATTGTCTGCATACATCCTACTCTGTGTAAAAGCTCCCGAAAATATTTCACAGTTTTATATTTTCTACTTCGAATTTTGACAGCCTCATTACTTTTTGTATTACGGATGTGCTACCTTCCAAGTAACCAATAAATTATTCACTGGACCATCGACCCATACAACACCTATACCCAATGTCCACTTTTTCACAATACGAATCACAACCATATCAATGACTTAAACTTATGCCATTTTCAACATTCAAAATCATTTATTTCAGTGGACTGAACTGCCAGTCGCTTAGTGTAGAAAACGCCACCATAAATTTGGACGGGGTTTTGTCTGGTGTAGAGGAAATGTAGCCTAAAAATATTTTGATTGAGGTGCATCTGAGGTAAATCTGTTTTTATTCAAATTTCTATTTTTTTTTCATATTCACAATTCTGAGCTATGCACGCACATATGTACATTATATTTGGTCAAATCTTCCGATCATCCGTTCACAGTGAAGAAATGTAAAATCATTTGTTTTGAATCTCGTCCTCATAAAGCCCTGCGAAACGTACCTATATTGCCACTTTTTTCATGTTTTACCTGTGTGTTTCATTTCCGTTGGACAGCTCTTACCTAGTGTAGTATCAGTGTCATTTGAATGTAACGGTTTTTAATTGAGGAAATATTAAAGAAATAAACAGATTTTCAAGGATTTGAATACACCTTTTGTCTATTGTTTGTGACCACTTCTGTCTATCCAAGCTACCATGTAAATATAAAACTGACCCATGTCCACTTTCTATATCCTATATCCATTTCGAATCCGCACAATAAATTGTCTTTAGCCCTCTTCCTAAGCACTTCATACAAAATTGATTTATTATATACTTTCATATATATATAAAAACAACCACGTATACATGAGCGTATCTGCTAAGATTCAGATCTAAGTATTCTTGCTTGTTATCATTTGACAGGATCTCATCACAAATTTAGCCGCATTGTTATTTAACATTTCATATTTTCCCTTTTCCGGTGTCATCATTTACAGGCAGCAGTGGAGACGAATACGAGCCTTCGAATCGCCACCGTTTTTCATCGGGTCTAGATATACCGTCCAGTCTGCAAGTAATACCGCTCAGTCCGGACAGCAGTAATAATTACATGGACCAATATAAAACACATGAACGATCGACAGAGAGATTTTTTTCGGAAATGGCTAGATTACAAGATCCGGCTGCTGATTTAGATATTCGCGATGATGGAGTCTATGCGAAAGTCACTTTATTGCGAGGTATGCGTTTTGGACCGTTTGCAGTTAAATGGAATAACGAACCAGCTGACAAAAGGCTTGCTTGGGAGGTAAGTTGACACTATTTTAGACTTCTAAATTTCGGACTAAACTATAAGTACATAGTTATTCCCTTAACCCTTTGTTGGATACACATAAAAAATATTCCTATACCTTTTCCTTAATTTGAAACTAAATCCGTTTGCTACCTAATAATAAGCTATTTTCGAAATTGTGGAAAATTCTCCCTTGTAAATCATCTAAACGGAAAATATTTGATTAAAACTTCACGGCATCAATTGTCAATCAAAGAACTGTCATCAGATACTGAGAATATCACTTCCGAACACTAATTTCCAAATTCCCGTCAAACCCTAAAAACATCCGAGGCTAATCCGTACTTTTTTCTGAAAAACATTTAAAAAAAAAGTAATACCAAAAGTGAGGAGCCCAGAGCGCAAACAGCCGTAAATCCACAATTGCCCTCAAATGAGACTTAAATTCGGTTTCATCACACGCAAAGGTAACATTAACAAAAAAAAAAAAAGGAACTCTTGGCTAAAGAGGACACCACTTCTCACCCGAAAATTGGATAATTTCAATTAAGGATGAGAAGGAACCCTCCACTGTTCTCAGCTACTACCGCTCTTTAAAATTATTATCCTTCTTCGACTACGGGTGACATCTCAATCCCCTTATATCTGCTACTGGTTTCTGTTGGGCCAAATATGTAGAGCTGATAGCATCAGTTTTGTCGCAGGTAGACAAATATTTGCCTGCCACTGTCTTTCCATTCCTATACAGCCAACATCGTATAACCGCCCTGTTGGACAGATACAGAAATCCTCTCCAGGTGATAGAATTTGGTCGTCCCTCGGGTTCTGTTTGGTCCTATCACTTTGTAGTAACGCGCGTACGTGTCATATGAATAAAATTTTGAGTGACATCCACAAAGGATACCGAAGTGACAATTTTTTTTTTTATATTTACATTGTTTGCGTTTTATCCTTTTTTTACCTGTTTTGAATTTTCTGACAATTAAGGATATCTTCCTTGTGATTGATGTAGAGTTGAAAGAGCTTTACTTCTTCGCATATATACATTTTTTTATGTTCTTCCTCATCTTCTTTATCTCTGGAGTTTGCGCTAAATTTCTTACTGTATGTATCCCAAGGGATGCTCTTCATCTTATGATTCCTTTTTTTTTGTATTACCTCTTTTATCTTTTATCTCAAGTATATGGTATTTCTGTGAAACATTGTAACTTTCTTAAGCAGTTAGTCAAAAGAGAATGTGCGTGATTCTAGATAATAGGGCAAACAATAGAACACAAATTGCCGAAAAATCTCATTATCCTTCCGTCGAAGGGAAATCCTTTCGGGACTTATAGCCTCCCGATGGTGTTAGCAATCCTCAGATAACTGTCATAATTGGTAAGCACTTCTTATCACCTCGAAGGACTTCAATAAGTCGATAACAATGTTTAGGATTTATGGGTTTTTTGTTATGGTGCCTCTTTATTATCTAAGAATTATGTGGAATGAATATGTGAAATTTTTGGAACTGCTGTTCAATTGAAAAAAAATTGGCTTTTCTAATATATGCTAAATGGTTCGAATTCTGCGGTCATTCTAAGGACAGCTAGGGACTCACGATGTGTATTAATAAGATTCCTTAACATTACCAAAAATAAGATGATTGCCTCTTTTCGCGACAGCTTCCTGTGCGATTTCAGTTATTGAGTTTCGCTTTGTTAACTGCTTGAGATGCTATTTACAATGTGGTGGTTCTATTATCTCATGTGTTCTTTAGAGCAGCCATCTCCGGCCACTATTCTTTATTATTTACGTCAATGATGTATTCGTTGTTTTGCCTGACTTCACAGTACAATTTGACGCCATTTCGATGCCCGCAGAGTGTGCTCTTCCAAACTCTGAGTTAGACATCTTTTACAGCTGCTCTTCTATTAACAACCTTTAGCTGGATAACAATAAATGCACTACTATATTACTATATCCTTCGTACCTAAAAGGTCCTCTACACCTATTCCATTGATGGTTGTCTTTTGCCCAGATTTGACAAGATCAAAGATTTGGATGTGTGATTCAATACTCAGTTTTATTTTTCCCGTGTTGACACACTATAGTTAATTGATGTAACTCTACTTTAAGACTTGTAAAATGCTGGTCCAAGAAATTTAAAATTTATTTTGATTATTTTATTGATTATTATAAAATTTCTCAGACTGAGCTTAGAGTACGCTTACCCAGTTTGGCCTCAGTTTTGTGCAATGCATGTCGATCGGATAGAAGCAGTTTACCGTTGATTTGTAAATTTTGGTTTTCTTGACTATGCTACAAATTGACTGACAGAAAAAAGTTAAAAACAGCATGCTGTTATTGCAGAAAGCAAAATAAATTCATTACATCGGCTTAGAGCACAAAATTCGCATGGGTGAGTTTTTGTTATTATCCTCTATATCCGTAGGTACAAAATGTGAGACCAGTCTAGACCAAAATACTAAAGCTCAGTTACATTATAATATTGATTTTTATTAGTTTTCAACTAATTAATTAATATTCATATAATTGCTACAATCATACATTCCCTGGTTTATTAAAATTGTTACTAATTAATTACTAATTGACAACTCTCGTCATAATATCTAATTAGAAAACATCAGCTCTGGAGTGGAGGCAAAATTACTAGAGTGACAGCATTGGCTAGAATCCAGAAACCTTTATCCCACAAATTTGTCAGAGCGGTACCTATTGCCTACGAAAAAGTTATGTATAGTAGTTAAAAATATAGTAACGAACATTAGTTAATAAATATATTTTTGGACTTTCGTGAAATTATGCAGTTTATACAGAATCGATGATATAAGAAATATATGCAATTGTATACAACCAGAATTTTCACTGAATGTCATTTCCTAGTCCCTTAAACCACAAATGGATGACATGATAGATTTGCTTCTTTTGTTTTTTTTCTGGCACACTCATACATACACAGAAAGTTCGAGAAAAATGAATGAATCCCGGGCATATACATATACACCGGATTAAGGATGATTCCATTGTCAGCTTAAAATTTGTGTCTATGCAGTCGCTGCCATTCATCGCCTTCATTCATTTGAGAAAATTGGATCTTCTCAAGATTGAAACCCAGCTTCTTCCTATAGTCGCCTTCAGCACAAAGCACGAATTTGACAGAATTTTTATCACTGGTGTTAAGGATTAGTAGCTCTTTTTATATAATAAGTAAAGAGTCTAGAGAAAGGCAGCAATATGTGTGAAGGACTAAAAGAATTTTCGACACAATTTTCGCTCAGCTTACATGATTTTTATTTTTTTGCGTTGAAGTATTGTGCATCAAGTCAGTTTGGTTTGATGGGTAATGGAGTGAAGAATGATCCTTTCAAGGAACTGTTGACAATATGGGAATGATTTTACTGAGTTACATCAGGGGTTTTTAAAAGTGTTGATCAACCAGTCCAATATGTTTTGATAGAAAGACTAGGCCTATTGACTTTTGGGCCAAATTGGGTCCAATTAAGTGTTTTGATCTGATGTGAAATTCTGTTATGTCTAACCTTTTTAGTGCAGAAAATCTGAAAGTGATTGATAGAGAAGTTTTTATGTTGTATATTTTTGATATATAGGATATATAGGAGGGAAAAATGAAATAACACTTTAGGTGTTCTAAATAAATTTGCACGTCATCAGTGTAAAGGTGGTCTATTGCATCTATTATTAATGTTATTAAAGATATGGGAGATCATTAACATAGGAACAAGTGGACTCAGTATTGATATTTGTGGAATGTCGCAGCTAAGAGAAAGTGGTGTCAAAGTATTATTATTTACTTTTACTGATTGACTGCGATGCCCCTGAAATCTTTTTATGAAATTCATTGCCGTTATCGAGAATTAGGAACATTGCTGAAGCTTATGAAGCAGTCAAAGATGTTGACACTAGTAGTTCCATTATTGCTATGCGAGGCCGAGAGTCTGCCAGTACGAAGGATTTGTGAGACTTAGAGATACCGAGTCACGCCATTAATTTTTTTCTACAATAATGACAAGTTAAAAAGCAAGTTTTGAATACATACTTCGTAAGACTTAATGTTATTAACTGGAAGTATAAGCTTACTTACTGTCATGCAGCTAAGGGTGACTTTAACATTATTTGTTTTGGCCTGGCTTCCTGGGCACAAGAGTCAAAACCTTTTGCATACGTCTAACAGTATGACTTTAGATTAAAATGAATAATTTATGTAAATAATCACATCTAGGCCGTACTTAAGTTGGTCTCCACTATATATTTATTTTATTTATTTATTTATTTAAGAAGTTCAAAAGATATAATACAGACAGAGTCCAATAAGCTAATACGGTAAGTCATAATAATAATCCCATAATTTGTTGAGTACTGATGGAGATTAAGTTTGTAGCCATAATGCCAATTTGTTACTGTGTGACTGGCCAAAGTTTCTTCGAATCTTATCTATGATCCAAGAAGAACTACAGGAATGTATGGTATGAAGTTAGACTCGTGACTTTATCATCCACATCGACATTCTTTTAAATAACCTTTCATAGTTAATGTTATTGCAATTCCCCCTATTGGTGAAGGAAAATTTAGTGGCATTTAAATTGGAATATCGTATATCGTGAACAAATGTCATGCTCGCAATAACATAGATTTCTCTCCATTCGCGGCTAAACTTATATGCTTGCAAATATGCAAATTGTGTGTTAATTATCTCTTCTCTTACTCTCTCGATAATGAGAGAGCTTCTCAGAACTCTTTTGGGTCCACTGTTATTCTGTGGTTTTTTCAGATGTAATTAAATACTAAGTATCAAATTCATCGCTATTCCGATAATATTAAATAATACCAAACTGGTATGGACGAATTACGATTAATTTGGAAAAAAGAAGACAAAAATTCCAAAATTTCAGTGAGAAGAAATTCGGTAGTGTCAAATGATTCTCAGTTGAACAACGTATTAAAGATAGTGGTTGGTAAGCTACTTAGTAAGTTCCAGACATAAAGCAGTAAAAAATGTTTATTGACTTTATCTGCGCAACAATTAGATTTAGCCGTCCACTGCCATATATTCATTTATTTGCCTGGATGATTGTTTGTTCTGTATTGCCATTTAATGCTGAGACATCCAGTATAAGGTGTTCTGCGCAGGTTACAGTTATCAGCTGGATTTATTTCTACTAGATACATGACTTATGAATTTTATACTCTTTTATTGCGCCTATTCCTTTTTACCGATATTATTAAAATTTTCAATTTAACTCGCCCTCTAAGCACAAACTTAATGCTGCAATTAATACGTGTGAACATTTTGTTTACTGTTTATTCGTTGTACAGATATGATTACGTCTTTAGCTGTTTAGTGTCTTGCTCTCCTTTACTTATTATACAAACATAGAAAGATAATCTTTGTATTTAAACTAATTAACTGTATCCGATTACCTATGTATATCGAGTAGTATATGACCTCTTATACGAGTAAGTAACTTCAGTTCTTTTTATTTCTCAGAGGAAAGCTTCACTTCTGTTTCAGGGTGCTAAAACTTGAAACTCTATTCCAAACAGGGGCGGATCAATCTAGGAGGCACAGGAGGCGCCCCCTCCCTCCTGAAAACTAATAAAAAGCGTAAGAGTCTGATTTTCGCCCCTATCAATTGCATTCATGTCCGGAATTGAAACAAGTCTCCAAGACTGCACGGAATACCTGCAAGTTCATTATCCGGAGAAAAATTTCTGTTTGACCAGAATGCTAGACAAAAATCTTGGCAAGCCGGAAAAACAGCACAGGTTTATGGTACCTAGTCAAAACCATCTGGAACACCTTCTGCAATTCTACTACTTGACAATAGTGGTGGCTGTAGTTGCTGACTCCGTGTGTAAAGCTAATATTTTGGCTGGTGGATTCACTTCTAATTCTGATCTTGCCCAATGGTGGACTCGACTTCTACCCACATCCCAGACACTAATTTGCATCTCCCGTGTGGATGTACACAAAAGCCAATACACATCCGTAGGAGAGATGTATTCAAGGTCCTTAAGGCGATCAACATCTTTAAGGCCATAGGTCCGGATGGTTTATCACCCCTATTAATTAAACGTTGTGCCTCATCTTTGGCTAAACCTCTGCGCAAACTATTCTACTTGTCTTATTCGACAAGAGAATTTCCAACTGATTGGAAACTAGCTGACGTTCAGCATATTCCCAAGAAAGAAATGTTAGCGGCCCCTCAAATTATCGGCGAAGTTAATCAAGTATTTAGAAACCAAACATCTCTTCAATGATCGCCAATATGGCTTCCGGACAGGACGCTCATCTGACACCGACTAATTTTCTTACGGAATATTCGAACTGTAGTCTTCACAATTTTGGTGACTCCAAAATCGTTGCCCTAGATATTTTAAAGGTATTTGATAGAGTCTACCATCCAAACCTTTTAGTTAAACTTAAAGCACTTGATCTCTCTCCTCCACTTCTATTATCGATTAAAAGTGTTTTATCTGATCGCCTAATACGGGTGTTACTAGAGGGCGTTACATCAGAACCCCACCCTATAAATGTCGATGTACCCTGGGACTCTGTTATTTCTCCATCTCTCTTTTTAATTTTCATTAATGATTTGCTTTCCCTTACTTTCAATCACTCACATCCATAGTTTTTTCGATGACAGTATCTTTGATTTTTCTTACTCCTTTGACACTGCTGGGGACTCCAGAGGGATTGCCGCATATGTTAAACGAGATGTTACCTTGATAATAATATTCGCTTGGGGTAAACCGAAACGCGTCGAATTCAATAAATCTCAGTCCCAAAGCTGTCTTAAAAACAAGATTATAACTTTTCCACTCCCATTTCTTTTGATGGAGCACTGATTTACGATACACTGTCTTTATGCTTTCTTGGCATTAATATTTTCTGTAAATTAAGCTGGAAAAATCACATTTTCACTGTTACCAAAGAAGCTTCGAAATGTCTTGGATTTCTGAAAAGGTGTAAAAAATATTTCAGGCCATCGAATCTAGCGCTCCTAACTCTTAACATCCGACCTAGAATGGAATACAATTTCCATATCTATGCCACGGCTGGTTGCACATCCTTAGCTTCATTGGATATTGTCCAGTGGTGATGTGGCAATAAGTTGTAATATCGATTTAGTTGAATACCGCCACGATGTTGGATGTCTTTCACTCCTTTATCCTTATGGTCAATGTTCTGATGAAATATCTAGTCCGATCCCTTGTAGAATGATTCATGCACGCAATACTCTTGCTGCAAACCGCGCTTTTCCTTTTACCCTTCAAATTTTTCGGCCGTACAGTAAAACTCCGTCAGGCTTTTTATTCCGAACTAAGCGAATGTGGAACAGTTTACCATCTTCTGTCTTTACTTCGGCATACAATCTGCGGGAGTTTATGGGTGAGATACAGCAGCACCTCTGCCAATCTCCTCGCGCGTCCTATTTCCTTTCCCTATCACCTTCCTGCCTTCATCTTTTTTATCAGATTTTGTTAAATCAATTTTATATTTTAATTTCTACATTGTTAGTTTTCAGCTCAGTAGAAAAGTTTCTTAAGTAGGCACTTTATTCATAATTTTTTCTTAATATACTGCAGCTCCTAATACATTGAGACAATGTCCTGATAGTAGATCTAAATAGGTCCTTACACTATCTAGCAATTGACAAGAAGGAAAACTATTTGTTTCCAGTTCACTCAATTCTCTCTGCCGGGTCTCTTTTCAACTTCCTGCGCAGCACAACCGGAATAATTCCCGTTTCGAATTAAATTTCAAAACCATGAATTTCCTCCGGGAGAACGACGTTCAAAATAGCATGGAAATGCAAAAAAAAAAATTAAAACAATTAAACGACGTTTTTGTGGCTCACAAAGCGAATTATCCAAACGTGAAAACAAAGTGGAAATTAATCTCCATCAAACTCTTTCAGTTGATTGTAAAAAAATCGTTTTTGCATGAGAGTTTTTCTGTTTTTGTTTTGTTTTTTTTTTATTTATTTATTAATTCACAGGGCCACGAACATACACACACACTGACATACACACTCATATACTCGTAGCGGGAGCGCGTCATATATCAAATGTAAGTGCACAATAATACAACAAGCTAACAATCCACTGAACCGAATTTTTTTTAAATTGCACTGAACAACAACAGCAATGCACACCGAATGCACTTGTATCGCTTGCGAAGCGTTGCATTTTACGCTACTGCAAAATTTTTTCGGAATTTCTCTCTGTTAATTGGATTCCTTTATTTAAAAGCTGGTCACACACACATACAGTTACATTATGTTAAGAGTAATATAATATAACTCCAACCGATGAGGAGATCTCGAGGAATGGAGGAACACCGATTTTCGCCTGAAAAGTTTTCGTTGAATTTTCTGCGGCAAAAGGAGCTGACCAACTCAATGAGTTGCACTTGCTACAAAGTTGCAATTGCAAAGTTTTTCTTCGCATGCCGTGGCTGTAGGATTGCTGAGATTTGATTGAGAGTTTGCTGGTGGTATCCCACAGCACAGTGCCTGTGTATGCTTGTGTGCGTGTGCCGTGTTGTATCGATTTAAAGTACACTATAAAATCGGCAAGAAAAAGCTGCCAACCTCAGAGGTCCTCGTCTAGTCACTCACGTGAAAAAACGACTTTTTAATTGAGAGGTTCTGCTCACTCAGATGCTTGGCCCGCTTCTGTTAGCTGCACGAATAATATATACTTATCTATAGCCTATATATAGTCTATAGCCTATACAGCGAAACCAGGGGATGTTCAACCCTTGTAAGGGGTAGTTGTGCCTCCTTTTTATGTACCTACTATTCATAAACGCCGACACAATCACTTTTGGGCGAGGGAAAAATATTCGTCATCCTTAATGAAGGATTAAACTTATATGGCGTATCAATGAGAGCTGAATGAACTCTTGATAAACGGCGAGGACGTTCTCAAGGACTCCTCTACGCAAGAGGCTGAGTAAATCGATTTGCAAAAACAAACCGTACGGGTGGCTATTGTTTTTCAGGGATTTGAAGACCACTTGTGGAGCCGTGATGCCCTTCTGCGGTTTCTATCCGCAGCCACTCGATACAGCTGTCGTTGATGCAATTTCGTGTCCAGAGAGTGGCTGTAAAAGGGTGAGCCTGCCAGCGTTACTGAATAGGTTACGAAAATTAGTCTGAAGCAGTTGAGATCTTTATTCTAATTATTGAAGTGTGGAAATTGCAGGGAATTGGTTCAATTATGTGTTGGAAAAGTAAGTTTTTGGTTTCCACAATCAACAACATATGAGAAATAATTTTTTAAACTGCTTTGAATTCCATCTATCCTAATTGCTCGAGATGATACTGCATCACCCAGCACCTTACAGTTTGCTTGGCCTTCTTTACGTTTGTGTATGTGTCTGTGTGTGTGTGTGCATATGTGTAGTTATATCCAGCTGGAAACGGAAAGATGAATTATGCATTCCAAAAGTATTCCATGAAAGGTGTGGAAGCAGTACGCTCACGCTTATATACCAATTTCTTTCTTTTAATGCATTGATGTCCTACGACGGGAAGGTATATAAGGTGGCTATATATATTAATTTGTACACCTTAACCCTGCATGACCTTTAAGGTATGAAAGGAAATCTTCCTTATTAATTCTGTCGAAAGTGAAAAGATGCATTCCTTATTAATTTTTTGGATGGTGACAAGAACCATTCGTTTTTCACTCTGTGGAAGCATTCATTCTGTCATCTCAGGAAAGTAGGCGGAAGCATTAATTTATACTCTCAGGAAGATGTATTAAAGCATTCTTTCTGTTTTCACTGAGAGATAAGGGGAACAATTCTTTCTGATTTCTTAGAATGGTTTGGAAAATAAACGCATCTTCATTTATTCGTATCTCGTACTTAAAGGAACATATGTATGTAAATCTACTTCTTTTTCTAAAATAATGCAGAAATCAAAATATTTTCCATCTACATGCACTTTTCCTCCCTTCATTGTTCTTAGAAAAGAATGTAAATATATGACTCATTTTCGACTTGCACGCACTCCCTCGAACTAGCCTCTGCAAATATAGCCGGACAAATTTCTATCTGTTTTCGATAACAACACCAATTAATATATCTATTCATGCCTTCTCTAAGTATTCCCTGGTGGAAGGTACATAATATGCTCAAAAATACGACGCATCAAACATTACGCCTGTCTTTATAAACAAGTTCAACGTTAATGTATATTCATATACTCATTACTAATGAGTTCCAGGTAATGCTTACAGTAAACCTTATCTAAGTCAGGAATTTCCAATTTTCACACTGGGTATCGATTTAAAATATATGAAATATATTCATACCTACTATAAAATCGACAAAAAAATCTGCCAGCCTTAGAGGTCCTCGTTTAAGTCCTCATGTGAAAAACCTTCTTAATTGAGACGTTCTGCTCACTTGGAAGCTTGGCCCACTTCTGTTGACATGATATCCTATTATAGGATTTCACGTGATGACGTCGAGTCTAGAAGACGATACAAGCCTCGCTTAAACACTTAAACTGAGGGGAAAAACAGATGGTATTATAGTTCCGCATCCGCACTGTTCTATTTTCAAAAGATTCATGAAATGTCATATTGTACCCAAATTAGACTTAAAGAGTATAGGGTTGAAACCGTGTTGAGGCTTTTGTGATGCGTGGCAAGGTATGTGGATAATGAAGTGTATTAAGCTAAGATTCTAGAAAGTTTGTAAAGAAGGTTGTGCCCTTGCGAAATATAACACACAAGGGCTTAACTGCGTTCTGACTGACAAAAAAGACTAAGATATTTTTGCTGCTGAACGCTCGTAGATTTTCATAGGCACTGTTTCTCACTTCAGCCCGACGCCCGTCATAGCTTTGAGTCCATCTGGATACGAGACTAGTCTCCGCTGAGAATTGTAGATGAATTCCAAGGCTCATATTACTCACCACTATATTGATATTTAGTTTGAGTGCTTTGGCATATACGGCAGGCAGGAACCAAGCCGTACTGACGATTATACGGCTCCTGCTGATATGAAATGCCCTCTTTTTGCAATGAAATTTCTTTTTTAAAAATTTTTTCGTTTGCTTAAACAGTTTTTTTCACTCAATTCTCGAACTGCAGACTTAGCAGCAAACTGAGTCAATTTCAATTGACTTATTTCGCTATGAATTTTCGTAGCATGCCATTATAAGATCAGAAATTTCATCAAAAATCTCTTTTCAAGCTTTTTTCTCCCTGGAATATGAGCCGCGATAATATTTACGTAACTATTTCATCTGATTAGTGAAGATTATTACTATCACTGAGAGATTAGATTAGATTAGTTTGCTGAAGCGCTCCCAGAGTCCTTTGTGGAGGGTAGAAAGCGAAAAGAAAACAGTTCTAAGACATAGCATTTCCGCAGGGGATTTTCACTCTTTTTATTATTGTACATATGGTGTATAGAAGAATTTTTTAGAACTTTTATTTTTAGCGATTCTAAATCAAATCATAAATACAAGAGGAAAAAACAACCGCTTAGTCCGGGGTTTGAAACCGGGACCTTCCGTTTGCCGGGCGACTGTTCTTACCACTGAGCTAACGAGATAGGTGATTTTCCCTCTTGCATTTCTTAATTTGTAACTAGCCTACTAAGCCACGTTATGCTTTCAGTTGACATTAACCAGTAACGATGAAAACGCACAAATAAATTTGTAAATTCACACATATTTATGATTTGATTTAGAATCGTTGACCGATTCTAACAAGTGTGGGTGCGATTCCCGTACGTGAGAAATAAATACATATGGTGTATTTGTACTCTAAAGAAATGTAAGAAAAAAAGAAAAAGGATTTTACGTAAAACATAATCAACGCGCTTTAGATTATCGTGATTAAATCAACAAAATTTCAGTCGTCAGTATACCAAAATACTTTCAACGGACTTTTAGTATATGAATCGAGCGTTCTTTGAAATAAACTAAAAGTGCAAAGTTGTCCATAATGAACGAGTCTGACGAAATTCCGGAGTTCATATTGGGCAAAGATCATCCATGAACATGACTATATTTATTTATTTATTTATAAAAAATTAATACGATAGTAAACAGATACATAAATCCAATTATTTACTACCGTGTGGTTAGCGCTAATTGACTTCAAAGGAAAAAAAGAAAAAAAGAAATAGAACCAACTATCATATATACATAAGGAACTTAAATCTAGATATAGAGGATGATAAACAATAGTTACATTTGAAAAGGAATAGTATAAAATTTAATAATGTAATTACAGATAAATTTAAAAGTCATAGATATACTATCTTAATTCATTTATACAAATCAAAAAGCTTAAGAAAAACTTAGGATAATAAAAATACAGAATTAAAACCCTATATAGGAATAAAGCTAGAAATTAAATTACCTGTAAAACAGTATAATTAAGTTAAACAAAGTAGAGAAAATAGGGCAATAGAGCATACAGCAAATAAAAAATTAAAGTTAAGTTGAACAATTTAGAATGGAGAAATTATCCAGAGCATTAATTTTAGTTAAGAGGCTGCGCTTAAAAAACCCGAAGGTATCACTGAGTATATCCAAATCATTGTATAAGGCATTGTGGGCCCTTTGAATTCTAACCAAAGGTGACTTGAGGTGCAAGTTGGTACGGGGTGGATCTATGTGAAACGTAGATAGCTGTCGAGTTAAACGGCTAGGAAAGCTAATTTTTAATTTGGACAAAAGCACAGAGGAATCAATAGAACCGTGTAATATTATAAATAACAAAATTTCATCGAGATAGGAACGACGTGCTTCTAGGGATACCATGGAGTATCTAGTCAATCTGCCGTCATCTATAAAATTTAAAGAAGGAATTGGTTTTCTTGTAACTACCACAATTTGGTTATTTATTATTAACGCACGCATCAGTTCAAAAATAGATGCTGGGTTTATAAATTGTGAATTATGTGGACAAGGCGGATTATTTCTCACTGACAAACTTAGCAAAATGGTGACCGCACTTTTTTGGTATACAGATAGATTAAAGAGAATATGCATTATACAAGACTCCGGGCTCCTACCCAACAGTTTTCCAAGAATAAGAGATCTAACCATGTTATCTGCACGCAACATCGAATGCATTTACGTTATCGAATTAATTGTCAAAGTCGCCATGGGATATCCGAACAGTCGACCCTTAATCTATCACGACAATTCTAACAAATCACAGTACTTACATCAACTTCAGCCCCGGAATATCAATCGAATTAATAGCTCTGTGCTGTTTGTTTTGTGTTCGCTGGACAAAGTAGAACAAGAACGCAAAAAGACGCACCAAGAGAACAAAGTTGTTATTTGAAGTAGTTGGCAATATAGGTAACTCTCGTATAATGCAGAGGTTCCATAAAAACTTCCGCGTTAAAAGACCAAATACAATTTTCTACGAAAGAAATACGTTTTGGTCAACGTTCTAAAATTCCCATTTCTTCCAAATCCATCAGAGAATCCAACAGCACTTAATTCTTTAGAGCTTACTGAAGGTACTTTAAATATCTTAGGATAACAGCAACAACTTGGAGTGTTGGAAACTTGGCGAAATTAAGAAATTTTCAACATGTTATAATTTTCGTACATTGCTTACCTACTTTTCTAATATTCCAAAGTGAAAGTAATACTGGTACTGGTACATACTCATATAAAACATTTAAGCGTTGGGCGTTTACGCTGATCGAATATTGTTTTACAATAATACAATAGTTGTTCGTAGAAAAATCCATGCCAAAAGAATGATCTCTGACCTTTTTACCAACAGCGGCCATACTGATCAAGATAGGCGACCATCGAATTGACATTCTCGATTGTCGCGGCAAATCATACGATAATGCTGCAAATATAAGTGCCAAATACAAAGGGATGCAAGCTCTTATTCTAGAGAAAAATAATTTATCAGTATACCTAGGATGTTGTGGTCATTCTCTTAATTTGTTTGGAAAGCCAGCTGCCAACTCTTGCACATCACCGAACGATATAGAACTGTGACCCAGAAATTATCCGAAATAACGAACAAGCAGTATTAAGTGCAGAAAAAGCTTAGCGATACTCGCTGGTATTTTTGAGCTGAAGCCATGAAAGCCATTTTTCGACGGCTATTCTGAAATTAAAGAAACTCTACGCATCATTTCTTCCAATCAGTAGCAAAAGGGCATTGTGAGAAATGAAGCAAAAATCTTTGGGAGGAGATGAGTTGCGTCGAAACCAACTTTTGGAACGATATCTTGGAACAATTAAATGCTACGAACAAGCTGGTATAGGATTCGAATCTTGAATCTGCAATGCGTGCATTGGAATCATTGAAATTGTTTATTGAATCGAAAAGAGACGAGTTTGATTAATACGAAGATGCAGCTCGAAAAATATCAAACACTGATGATGAAATGAAATGAAATGAAATGAAAGCACAAGACGCAAACCTATCGTCAAAAGAAAAATTTAGGAATCAGGTTTTATCCCGGTGGTCGATGTGTTTCTCTGACTGAAAGATTGCCCGCATACGACACTGTACGTTCACAATTTGGATTTCCTAATCATTTAGGGGAAATGGATCTTGCAAATTTATACGCTGCAGCGTAGATATTGGTCATAGAAAGATAATTTAGAATCAAATCTTGATAATGAGTTGCTCCAATTCGCATCATTGATCGTTTTGTACAAAAAAGATCAATCTAGAGAGCTGTTCTATTATCAAATACTTGAAAATCCAAATTTCAGAGCTAGATTTCTCAGCGTGAGAATGTATTTCGTGTTGATGGTGTCAGACTGCTGCACTGTGGAGCGCTCAGTTTCAAAAATGAAAATTATAAAAAACGGGCTACGAGCTACGATGACACAGAACAGCCTGTCAAAGTTATCCCTACTTAGGAACGTAAACATCAATGAGTATAATCCTAACTCCTTTGTAAAGATTATTTTCCTATTTGAGAATAACCCCCTTGCTTTGGACATAAACACCAATTCGTACAAAACAATGTGCTTTTTGCTTATGTGGCATTACTTTCGGACATTTTCGGTATGCCGAAATAAAGGAGTGTTATGTTTTAAAGCAAGCAATATAATGAAATAAAATTAATTTAATTTTTAGTTTTCCTTTGTTACATAATATTAAAAAAAATATTTAAGTAGAGAAAAAATTCAAATTCAGTGCATCTCTAACCGAAGTATCGTTGCCACGGAAATGTGCTTTGTCTTTGTTATCTGTTGTCATTGTTGCTTAAATTCAAATTTGGCTCATCCATCACCTATTCGGAATAATCCTCGAATAGGAATTATCTCCCCGAAAATCTCGGATAAAATATTATACCGGTGCAATTCGATGGATTAAATCTCAAGTAATTTTGGTTGGTGTTTGTACATTACACGGGAATATGGCTTATTCTGGTTGGTATTTACGGCCCTTAGTATTGAAAGTGATTTACTCCGAGAGCTGCATTTTACCCAAATTATTCGCGATATTTCGTCGAAAATATCTCGCAAAGTTCCATTTACCTATATTTGTCTACTTCTTTTATTTTACGATACCTTCATATCTTCGTTAAAAACCTTTTTTTTTTACTTGGAATAAATTATTGAAAAACAATAAAAAAGTAAGTTTTTCTTTTATGGTTTCCATATCCACTTCTTTTTTGCTTACCTTGGCGATTGCATAGTTTCTCCTCATTTTCTGGCTCTATTCCATGACGCTAAATAAACTTTTTTTTTAATTTTAAACTACTGATTGATTGAACAACACGCGTTGATGCTCCAAATCTGTAATGTCACGAAAAGTTCGCTGTCAAAACTAAAAAAAACAAATTGCAGTTGACCGATCTAGACAACAGGCCAATCCTAACGATATTCCGTTAAAGAAAGGACTGATTGATCTCCTATTTCATGTGGTAGGTACTAGTTTAGATTTTAGATAGTATGCTCTCACTATCAATGCTACCAACTGTCGTAAGCTAGCGCAATATGTAAATTATATGGGGATTTACTTAAATACTGATACATATCAGTGAGATCTACCGAATTTACCTTAAAAGTATTTGGAACTAGTTTTGTTTTCAAACTTTAATTATGAGTCAAGGGAAAGGTTTGATTGCCTTCTGCAAATACCGCTGAACCTTAAGCAATGTCTCGTTACCAATCGTTACAGTTTAAGGTCTAACCACAATGTGCTAAGCTTGCATATGCAAGCCTTGAAAATATCACGAATGCTTCCTTATGCATCACTAACATTTGTATAGTATTTACACAAACTGTCAAATTTGCATATGCAAAGTACGGTCATGGGCGTACAGACAAAAGTTGACGAAAGAAATTAAAACTTAACGAATGGCTTCTTATTTTTATAGTGGGTTGTTATTATGAAAAGCAATTGCTCGTATCTTTGCATATGCTAGCATATGCGCATTGTGGTTAGGCCTTAGTCGGAAAGGATGATCTCACGGAAAGAGATAAAAATATAAAAGTGGTGCTATTTGCTTCCATGAATTTTTGGTTCAACGAACAGTATATTTATATACGTGCCAGCGGCCGGCGTATATCAATAAGAAAATTGAATTGAATTGCAATGTTTTAATAGTAAAATCTTTCACGTTAAGCGAGGTAAAATTGCACGTTATACAAAAATTGCGTTATAAAGTCCAAGAATTTTACAAAAATCGTGTTATTTCGAAACCGCGTTATACCTACGAGCGTCAGCGTACTTTTGATGTATTTTTTTTGCTAAAAATTGTTGACTAACTGTTTTTAAAAAATTTATGTAAAAAAGTAGAGGTTTTCAAAGTTTTTTTACAGTGCCTGTATATAATTATTTTCACCCGATATTTAATTTCCAGTCACTTTTCACGCTGTTACTCTTAGCTTGCTCTTAACGTAATGTACTTACTTTTACCAAAATAATAAATTGAATTGAATTGAATATGAACACAACGATTACAATGGTCTCTAGTTTTCCTTTGGAGATTTAGATGAAGCTTAATATAGTCCTCCTCAACTTGAAGACATGCGTGCGCAGCTAGTAATTATGCATTTTAGCCATATCTGATGTCATCAAAACTTTTATTAAAATTCAAATTCCCATCGAAGAGCCGGATGACAGCAGCGTTCAAAAGACGAGCTCACAAAACAACTTAAGGCTAAAACTTTTCTAAATATTCTATGCCAGTTAAGAAAAAACCTAATCTGCACATTTCTATAGAAAATTACAAAATATTACTCACCAATTTTTCGAGGTAGGGTTTGTTATTAATCTACTAAGCCTAAAAGAAAAAGGAAAACACAGGTTTAGACAAAATTTAGTTTTTCTTGTTTAGCTAAATCTGGAGATTAGTCGGCATATATCTTACCAAAACGTTAACAGATTAAATAACTATCTGCAAACAGCTCACTAAAGTTTTTAAACTATAGAACAAAAATCTTGGAATTTCTTAGCACTTTTCCAACTAAATAATTATAATAATAAGGACGAAAACGTTCACGGAGAACGCGCGCTTATCTAAATCTGATCGAATATTTTTGACAGTTCTCAATTTGTTTCTGATATACAACAACAACAAAATGTTAAAACTGTTATAATTACAAAATTGAGCTTTCAGTCGATTTTAGTTAAGTTGAATTCAACCGTTAAACGACGCGTGAGACTAACGAATCATTAATGCGATAAACGTGCTTTTTAGTGAAAATTATTGTACTGTTGCTTGGCAAGTTGTCATCAGGAAGTATTTGTCAAGCAGCAAATTGTGTCTGTAGCGGGAGATTAACATTTCTGTAAAAATTAGAAAAAACTATACGCGAAGATTTGCATTTAGCCACATAAGAACGCATTCTAGACAAACTTTGTTTGATACTTTCCATTCATACCTGGAACAGAAATCATTTCATTTGGAAAATGTGAATACAGAAATTTTCCATCCCGGCACTGCAATAACCTTTAACAAAAAAAACACCTGTTTGAATAAGAACTTACGACTCAAATCCATGTCCACATGTATGACACGGCAACATCGCAGCTTTTTCATTCAATTACAAGACCAATTGGTGTTTGTCTTTGCATATATCTTTTTTCCCCGAACGTAAAACTATTGGCGCTGTTGTCGTTTGGTTTGGAACTTTAGACAAACTTTACCGAAGATTCTTACCATAAAATACTCTCTACTTTTCAGGTTGTAGCCGGTACTAATGTTCGAGGTTGGTTGGAACCTGTACCTGATGTTGGCAGCTGGTTGAAGAAAATTCGAACGGTGCAAAACACAAACGACTCGAACCTTCATCATTTCTTGGTGGCAGGATATGTAAGTTTTGCTGAATTAATTTGAAATTGATTTTTTTTATTTGTTTTATTTCAATTGAATTAAAAAATATTTTTTTATCCTTACTTTTCAATTACTGTATGCAGCTGTGGTACGAGGTGAGCAAAGATGTTCCAGCTGGATTGGAAATTGTCACAGGGCCAAAAGTTCCTCTGCAGTTGAGGGATATTTTTAGTAACGGGTCATCGCTTGAAGACAGGAGCGACCGGGAAAGTGGTAAGTTAACTGGAGCTTGAAAGAAAATAATTTTTTCTTTTTAATATCTAAGTAAAAAATTGGTGGGTAAAAGCAAATTCATCCAAAATTTGTTAAGTGGGTTCTCCCTGCTTTTATTCACCCCCCTCACCCAAAATCTTCAATAATATTTCGCTCTGTATGGAAGAAGGCTAAAATTATTCCTGTGAAGAAATCCACCTCTGGGGCTCCTCAATATAGAACTTGTTGGTATAAGTTTTTCCCCTACCAATTTCATATGTAACTTGTGAGGACTAAACCATTTCTTGTCGGTATGCATATAAGATTCCTGTAGAGCAAATCCTGATTAAGGAAATAATTATCAGGTAAAAATTTAAAATTAAAAAGATTGGAAGGAAGTAAAGTGGTGACGATATAATTTTTTCGGATAAAAAACTTTTTATTTTGGAGAGTGCACAATTCGCAAAATAATCGTTTGTGGGCTGTGTCTTTAGAGGATATTCGAAATAGCAAAACGCACGTACCCAGGTATTAAAATGCCTCATCGTATAATGGTCTGCAGTATAATATCGCGAAAAGGTACCCTTCCATTGGTATTTATTGAAAAAGGTATTAAAATAAATGCTAGAAGAAATGGAAGAAGTATTGAAGATAAATTTACTTCCCTTACTTGAAGATATTTATGGCAATGACTACTATTGTTTTCAGTAAGATCGTGCCCCTTCGCATACAGCCAAACTTGTACAATCATGGTGTGAGCATAATTAAACTGATCTTATACCAAAAGACGAATGGCCACCGAGTACACTTCACTGAAACCCTTTGGATTTTATTATTTGAGAATATATGCAGCAACAGCTAAACAATTACACTTATCGAAATTTGACAGAATTTAAAAGCGTTATGTCAAAAATATGGAACGCAATACTTGTGGAGGTTGTACGTGCCGCTTATACTGCTTTTGAGAAAAGATTAAAACTAGTTATTAAGGCAAAAGGTGGGACCATCGAATGAATTACATATTTTCAGAATGATCTATCTGTAATAGTTAAATAAATAATTCAAAAAAAATGTTTGACATTTAATTACATAAACATACCAATTTCGTTTTGTACCACACCAACACATACATGTCACCCTGTATATCCGTTTTACCAATTTTTTTTGATTTTTTTTTTTTGAGAAGTTGTTATGTAGGCAAATCTCCAAATACCTGGACGACGATAAGTTATTAAATTCTCTTCAGTCTGGTTTTAGATCTAGACATAGATTTGTACTAGTGCTCTACTTAAGGTTACCGAAGATATACGCATGGCAATTGATGATGTTAGAGTTGTTTGTCACACTATAGTACTCTTGGACTTCTCAGAGGCTTTTGAAAAAGTTGATCGTATTTTGTTAATTAGGAAAGTGATAAACAATTTCGGTTTCTCTAGCAACGCGTGTAAGCTGAATGCATCTTACCTTTCCGGTCGAATGCAATTGGTAGTTATATAAATTGCGTCGTTCGATCTTGGGTCCATTGCTTTTCTCGATCGTCAGCAATGATTTTCCAAATGCAATAAATTTTTCTCATTTTCATCTTTATGCCGCTGATCTACGACTTTATACTTCCATATTGCTGGGGCTTATTGAGGATTGGATTGAAAAACTCAGTGCAGACTTCTCAGCGGTTTCTGAATGGACCAGGAAAAGTAAATTAATACTTAACTCAGCCAAAAGTAATTCCATCGTAATATACAAATATTCCTTGAACACTGCATACATATTTACTATCGTTATACTCGACCACCACCCCATTGAATACCGCGATAATGTTAACCCTTAAGTAGACACATGGGGTCACAGCAATTTTAACAGCGAAAAAAATTTAGAACGCATTCTCTCTCGACCTTGAGTCTTCTAGTAGCTTTTCATTTTAGTACACTATTTTGAAAATCATCGTACTCACTGCAACTTTAACTGTACTATAGTGAAGTGTGACCCATGCGCCCACTTACGTAATTTTTTTGGTGAGAAGTTTTCTTAGGTATATCTTTCGAAATTTCGACATTTTATAATATTTTCGGATGAGTTCTAGCGAAAATAAATAAAACGTTCTTATTTTTTTACTTTTCTATAAAGACTGGCAGTATTTTATTTTTGTGCTAACTTAAAGAGAAGTTATATGTTTTTTAGTTTTTGTTAAAGCAATAATATTTACTTATCTAACTGCATTGTTTTCGGTTTTAAATATTTAGTGGTTTACTTAAATTTCTAGAAAGAAATTGAGGTCACTGCTGACCCCATGCGTCCACTTGTGTGATTTTGCTAGAGCGCCCACTTAAGGGTTAAGAATCTTGGAATTATTTTTAATAAATGTTTGACTTGGAGTAATCATGATAATGCCACTATTAGGAAAGTATATTGAACCCTTCGCCTGCTTTCTATTTCTTCTATCTATCTATAGACCACTTTTAACCAAACTAAGGTTGATCCGGGCACTTTCTTCTTCCCTCTTCCCATAGTAACATATGGGTGTGAGGTTTATGCTGCTAAGTTGGATTCAGCGTCTTTGCGCATGTTTTAATTGGTCTTTAATGCTGCGGTTCGTTACATACATACATATATTGCCTTCGTAGATACGAACATGTTTCTGTATAGACTAATTCCGTTGTTGGATGCTCCCTAAAATCGTATATTCATCAACGAATATTGACACTTCTCTATAAAATTCTTATTTCTAAACAACTTGAGTATCTTTATTATAAAATTGTTTTTGCACGTACTAGTGCTCTTATTGTCCCACGATTTGCAAGCCAGACTGTGAAATCAGGTTCTATTTGCTATCAGAGAGGCATATTAGTAGTGCCAGGTTTAAGGTTTAATTATCTCTTTTAAACCCAGGTCTAAATATAATATTATATTATATTTTGCATAATATCTTTTTGTGTACCATTTTTGATAATTTTATAGCAAAGTAAATGTGTAAATAGTAACTAAATTTAGTCTTAGTCTACTAGTAGCTTTTCATTTTGTTGTATTTTATCCTTATTAGACTACACCTTTTTTCTTACCTGTGTAGAGTTTTTTAATAAAATGAATTGAATTGGATTGAAATATTTCGAAAAACGATGTATAATTCTAATTTTTACCAGCTTTCATACTGTTACGAGCGTGGCCTTAGTTCGTTATTTAAAACACAATATTTCAGTTATAATTCAAAAGTTCTTTCTTTATTTAACTTTACTGTTTACTCTCACAAATTCACAAATAATTATCAAATCAACTCTTTATTTATCGCTAGTACTGTACTTCTAATTATCGCAATCCAAATAGTTTACTTCGTTCACTTCGCTGTCTGAAATAATACTCCGCCTCCTAGCTGTCAGAGCGCCGTATTTATACTCTACGAATTATCCTAGAACCTTCCTGAATATTCCGTTCTCCGAACCCAAAGTGTACTAAGATGACACTAACCTAAAGTTGTTTCCATTCCTAAGAGATGTCGCTTGATTCACTTTGTGGCACGTAACAATACTATACCGTTACACAATTAAGATTGCCCAGGTTCAAGTTAGAAATAGCGATTTGAACTCATGTATAGAATGACTTGATGGCTAACCAATGAGAAATAATGACTGTGCTTCCTGTGATTACTCGCTTTTCTCATCTGATAAGGCTGCCGTTTTTGTCGAAACTAAGGATCTTATGTTTGACGAAGTATCTCCTACTGTACATCTTTTACCTGATAGTTTCTCCAGCGGCGTCCACGGAGACTTTTTATACTCTAGATGAAATCTCTAAGTTTGTCGTTCCATTTGTAACGCATAGAAATAGTGCTGCCCACGCGTAATATAAAAATTATTTTGATTTTTGTATATCTGTCTGTGTGTTCGTTTAGTTTGTCCGGCTGTCCGGCAGTCCGGCTGTCCGGCTGTCCGTCTGTCCCTTCTGTCTGCTATCACGATAACTCGAGGACGCCTTCAATCAGAGAGGTGAAAATTTGCACACGGCGTTCTCATAAAAATAGTAAATACTAGCTTGCCTTGTTTTTTCAAAGAATTGAACGTGCAGCACATCTTTATAGGCATTTGCCTAACGCATTTATCCCAACTCATGAAACATTCTTAGATTGCTTGACGACGTAAGACAGCAATACCTAAGTATTGCTTACTTGTATTATATAGCGAGGATCACCGATTTTGTCCGATATTATCGTAATCAATCTTGGGTTCTTTCCAGCATGGATTCATAGAGATAAGTCTGTTGTGATTAATTGAATCAATTTGCATTTCTTCATTTTTGTCGACCTGCTATTGAGACAGGTAACCGGATTAAGCTATTATCCTAACCTTCTCTATTCTAGGATACTATCACCTTTTGTTCAATAGCTGCCTTCTAATTTTTCAAATCACATATAGCTCCCGTTCAATTTATTCCCTTTCTAGGTTAAATTCAAACCCATCTTGGAATTAAGATTTCAAACGTAGTTTGGTGAAGGGAAGGATGTGCAAAGTGCGAAGGAGTAATCTCCGCCTGACCAATGCTACATAATTGCAGAGCATGTGTTCAGAAATTTCATGAGCATACTGACAGAAGCAACAGGATCAAGTCTCAGCCAAGCCGATCTTGTTTAGGTTATACCGCGCAAGGAACAGTGGCCTGAGAAGAGCTTTCTGATCATTTTAAGTTGAGGTGTCGATAATTTTTTTGCCTGACGGATTTTTACAAGGAATTTCCCAATAAAGGTATTTTTTTATTCTCCTAGTTACTTAGGGTAGCTCTGAGGTAACACTTTGAATATGTCCGTTTATTCTGTAGCCAAGTGATTATGATCGAAGCTTGACAAATCCCATGATATTACACATTGTATCTGTCATAGCTAGGCTTTAGTTGAATAAGTTACCTGAGAACTAAAAATTTAGATGACTTGGAAACAGGCTCTGGGATTATAATTATTATTGAAGTTGATCCTCGAAGCAAATCAAAACAGTAAGATCTCTCCAAATCAAACTGTTCTCGCAAATGGCAGATTTAAATTTTTTATAACTGTTACTGTCTCTTACCCCATTCACAACGTTTGATTGATTTTTTTTCGTTCGATTCACAATCCTTCTCTTGATAACATGCACGTTGGATAATATGATTCAAATATGAATCAGCCACGCTTACAAATGTGACAAATATTCAGGCACGGGACAAAAACTGCCGCACGAAGAAAGGATTAACTTGATGAAAAAATGACGTTGATGCGTGTCTCTTCTTTTCATCCCCTTTGTATATGTGTGGATTTATAGATCCGGGTGCAACCGCGCGTATGCCAAAACAGATTGTTTCTGTTCACACATGCAAGTGATGGATAATTGCTTCCCTGGCTCTAACATGGTGTAATCCTGCCGGGGCTTGATATCATTATTCTCATCATCAGTCTTTGATGTGTACATATATAAATGCATCACCCCATCTCAGACACTATATAGGGGCACATTCGCATGATGATGATGATGATGACGATGACGACGACAATGGTGACTGCAGGATCATAGATACAGATAACGATGGTGGCGGGTGATAATGTTTTTGTCCTTTTGATTACGTCTAGCTGCGCACGCACGATTAAGCTCTAAGTGTGAAATTCACTCGTATTAAATTGAACGAAAACCCCAATGATATGAGGGTTGAGGTCTTTCCAATTCCGTGGGGTTGGATTGCTGCCTGTTGGGCAATATTAACATGATGCTGTCTAATGAAGATATCCTACCGATCCCAGTGTGTTTGCCTTTTTGATTTCCGATTGTTGTTTGGCTGTGGGATTTATTCGAGGCTCATTTCGTTTGATTTGTTGCTTTCACTGAACATGGTTGGAATTATTGTAAATAGCAGGGATGTCATTTTGATTCCATGGATTTGAGGTCTTATTCCGAACCGCATGTATTTTTCATTCTGGAAGTAATAACAAATCATCCCATATGGGAAAATCAACGTCTGGTCAATTTGATTCAAAGCCGTTTTTATCATGAGCTCAATCAGGGAGAAGTAATTCATCCCCCAATTTCATCTTTGTTTACATAATCGGAGGTTTAAATTATTTGCATCTGCACTTTTTGCTATAGAAATTCAATGAAAGCCGTTTGTACATTTCTACTTCAATAATGGAGAGATGACATCTGACTAGGGTGAGTTGTCATGAAAATTTGTGACTTGGCATCCTTAAAAAGGATTAATATCGGCACTCGCTAATTTGAGCTATAGTAATACTGTTCTAAAACTAGTTCTACCACTTCTTCTCTCCATGAATGCATTAACTTTATGTTCAGGCGTATCATTCTAAAGTCCCAACGTTAACACCAAAAGTCCATTTGGACATTGCCCGCCCTTTCACATTTCCTGGTTGCCTCGAAGTTTCTCTTGAAGATAATTTCTAACTGCAAAATTTTATAAATTTTAGTATGTTGAAAGACCAGCAATCTCATACAATTCGTATCTCATCTTTGCAGAGATCAGTCCTTTTTAGATTCCAACATTCTGCAATGGATTAAATTCTGGCAGAGCATGCATAAAACCACTCAATACATTTCTTGATATTTCAATCTTTTCCACTTCCCTGTAGTCTTAATTAATGTCGGCTGATCTTTAACATGGAGAAGTACATTTTGTACAGATCTGACTTAATTATCCTGATGTATCACTCTTACTAGTTTTGAGAGCTCAAATCCCAGAAAAAAATTTAGGTAGTTCCGGGTTTGTATGCAGCTGTAACATTTCAAAATTTAGGATTTCCATTCACTGCCGATATGAAAAATATATCAAGCAATTCTAGGAAAATAGAGGCTACTTTTTCAGCATATGAAGAAAAATATAAAAAATATCTTAACATTACAGGGCAATAGAAGACAAAGGAAGCCCAGAAAATACAAGGCGATACAAGATAAAATAATATTAAACTTGCTAATACTAACCATCCCATTTATGTCATCTATGGCTAAGAAGAAGGTTAAAACCTATTCAACTACTTTCTTTCTATTTATTATGAATTTATTCGGGCTAGAGGCCGGAGATAGAGCCTCTGAGCGCTGCGGCCCAAAGTATATTTGGCGTTATGATTTCCTAACCCAGATAATAAGGTCTTTTCAAATTTTGCAAATATTTCGCAATAATAGCCCAGTAAATACCCGGATCTGATTTTTACCACTGTGGAAGATTTTTCGAAAATCTTTATAAGGATAGTTAATGCACTCTTTCGTAGTCTTTGAAGGCTCTCCCGATGTAGCTGTTTAGCTGTTTCTCTACTTAGTTATTTTTTTTAAACTCACAGAAAGGTTCGAGTTTGGTAAATGAGTAGTATTGTCCCTTGCTTACAAGGCAAGCACTCAACAATCCCATTACCTTCATTCTCCTCATGTTGTGGTACCAACATCAGGGTTACTTTATTTGGTCTGGATTGTACATATATTTAGAACGCTCCTGCATTCTAAGCCAGCTTTCATATTAGTGAAATCATTTGAATTAAGTAGCTCATTGCGGATTGGATCTGCGGTGTTGATAAATTCTTTGTAATTTCTTTTGAGAACAATTCGATCTTTCCATGTAAGAGGAATGCCCTTTCCTAAAGCTTGAGAAAAGTATCTATATAGGCAATTATTAGGCTTTGTTGCCAGAAATATCTTGCAGTTTCTTCGCAACGTATACCTGTGACACCGATCTACTATTATTCTACTATTCATCATAATAATAATGATTGATGGAGCCTGTCTTACAGATCTTGCCAGGTTTAATTTTGGCAATGCTTCCCACTCTTTAGATCACTTATATCCCATCTAAGCTCTTGAGCCGGCAGTTGTTATCTCAGTAAAGTTTGGTAGACCGCAGGGTTCTATACTAATATCTTGTTTTTCCTCTTAGAAGGTCAATAGAGCTTGTGATGTGATGTGATAGTACTGACCTAGACAAACAAAAAATTGTATGGTAGGGGGCAATATCAACTCTTTAGGAGTTACAGGGTGATTAAGAAAAAAAGCTAGTTTCTCACAAATCAACCTATTATTTAAAAAGTACTGGGCGCATGGTCACACATAAGAGTTTATTATATGCAGAGCTTCATTCCTTTCTTCCCAACGACTGCTCAACCAGCCCTGTACCCTTCTCCTCTCAGGAGTTATTGTAAAGACAAATTTCAGATTTTCTAAACTTTTTTTTTTTACTTTAACCTCTATTTGTTTTTTTTTTGCAAAACGGTCATTAACATAAAAAAAATTTATAAAAACTGTAAGCTGTAGACTCTCCTATTTCATTTGACCTATTATACCCTCTGTGCTATCTGCAGCTGTTAAAGAGTTATTAGCTCAACACCTATTCATGTCATACCGGAATTAGCCGATAATTTTTTAAAAGGACGTGTTTTGAGTCAGTAAGGGAACAAATTTTGGTTTGAAAATAGCTTTCAGAATAGGTTTTGAGCTAATAACTCTTTAACGGCTGCAGATATCACAGAGGGTATAATAGGTGACATAGAGCATAACAGGTCAAATTAAAGAGGAGAGTCTACAGTTTATAGCTTTCGTAAAAATAAGTTATGTTAATGACCGTTTTGCAAAAAAAAAATACAGGACAAAATAAAAAAAGGGGTAAAAAATCCGAAATATTTTTTTTAGCCCCCGTATAACTCTTGACAGGAGGCTGTATGGGGTTGGATGAGCAGTCGTTGGATAAGTCATGAAGTTTTGCATGCATGCACTTAACTGTGACAGTACGCCCAGTACTTTTTAAAATACGGCGTGTTTTGTGAAAAACCCAGCTTTTTTTCTTAATCACCCTAAGCGGTTGATATCCCCCCCCCCCCTTCTAGGTGAGTACTATCATCTCTTGCTCTATTGACCTCCTAGCAATATATACAGGGTGTTTCCCCTTGGGAGACACCCTGTATACATTGCTAAATTTTCTGACGATTGATGCTTCTGTTCATCCATATGCAGATGATGTGCAAATATATCTATCTCGTCCTGGATTTATAAACTAAATACGCTTGGCTGAATGAGACCCTTTGCATCGCATTTGTAATTAGTCATTTTGGTATTGATACATCGCAATGAGGGAAATATTTTTGACTCAAATTATTCTTCTCCAGTAATAATATTACAAGATGTCGGCGTAAAGAAGACATTGAGAAAAAATTACGAAAACTGCAGAATCATATCGAGATAGAATTAATTTGGGATGGCACGAATGGTATAGCAGGTGCGTTTACCTTTATCAACTGGACTGCAAGTGTGGTATTTGTTTAAAAAAAAATCAAGTAGTGGTGAATATCAGCAATTGGCCTCAGAAACTGAATACGATGGGTAAGCCAAATAATGCAGAAATATTGGGAGTACAAGATCTAACCACGCTCCTCTTCCTGACTGAGTTTCAATCTCCGAGAAGTTTTAAAGCAATTAAGATTTTATGTGAACTCCGTTGCTCGGTATTGGCGCTTTCTGCATTCTTTTTCTCATCCTAAATGCATCTGTGTGAATCGATAGAACGATGTTATAATTTAGTTTTGTGCATATAGAAAAAGAACGAAACAGAACCATTTCAAGTATTTGACAATTTTTCCATTTGATAAAATCAAGAACAGAAGTTAACCACAACTATTACCACCCCGACCAAAATGTAAACAAAACATTCTCGAATACAAATCAAAATCGTTCTAATAAATCCAGGAACAGAGGTAAATTCAGAATCATTCGGAGTCCAAAGAAAACCGACGACAGATTGAAACTAAATTGTTCGGCCCGAGAAAAAGAGCAACATGGATTGAAACAGATTAATTCTGAACGAGTAAAGGAACACAGCATGTAGCAGTAGTTTTATTTACAGGATATCATCTGAATTTTTCCCGATGACCGAATAGAGACTTTATGTCAATAAAAATCAATTCATGCATTTATATTAATTACAAAATTAATCAAAGGTTTTCATTTCAGAACATTTGCATTAAATATTTCATTTATATTGTAAGCTATAAAAAGGAAAAACTTTGCAATATTTTTATTAAGTTGCACTGCAGGTTGTAAGTTCAACGTCACGCGTGTATGTATCCTTAATACATTTCTCTGCATTTCAAACACTTGCACTAGTAGAGGGTTGCAAATTCATATTCTGATAAGGCAGGACATACGAAGGGCTATGTAAAATTTGTAAACCTATTGCAATACTTGAACGATTGCAGCAAGTGTAAAATACAAATTGTTGATCATTTTTGAATTTCAGAACTTTTTTGTAATTTTTCTTTGAAAGATGGCAGCCAAGCAATTGTTGCTCCATTGATTTAAAAAAAAAAGATGTTGCGTGCAACATAAAAGCTAGCAAATTGACACAGGTGTTCAGGTAAGTTGCAACAACTATTCGACCATTTTGCAATTTTTTTGATATTCATTTGCAATAAAAAATTATATTGCGGGGGCGGAATCAGATGCAAATTTAACACGTTGTGGAAAATATCAGAGTAAACATAGCTTTAAGTTTGCAGGAATTTTGGAATTTTTTCATGGAAGTTAAAGATCTTTTGTTTTTCGGCGATTTTGCGTGTGCTCCGGATCTCGATCATGGTTACAAAATGAAATTTGAAGTAATTTTTCCTTACCCAACATTCCATCGAAATTTCAAAACTTTTGTAATTAATGTTAAATTTTGGAATTCAGATGTCTCTAAATATTGATGTTTTAAGTGAAGCCGGAACTTACTCGAACTTTTCGAGCGATCAGAGATGTCTCATCAGTGTGGTTATCGCTGATTGTCTACCACCCTTGTCGTCTACCAGAGTTTTCGCTGATCTCCTACCACACTGATGAGACCTCTCTGATCGATGGATCGAAAAGTTCGAATTTTTCTGCATTTTCGATGCATTTTAAAGATTCATTAAAATTATTTTCTGCTGTAGACGAAAAATTGTCCACCTGAACGAATTTACAGCACTACAATAAAAGTCATTTTTAATCTAGAAAATGCAGAAATACGCTTATTTTATCCCAACATATGAAGAAGGATAACATTCGCACTCACATGCTATTTTGAACCATGTAGAATTCCCTAAGATACTGAAGTATGTTTGACATTTTTTTGTAACGGATTTCTCAGTTCCCACGCCAATAATGAATAATTCAATAGGATGCCAAGAGTGCAGCACCTGTACCTGCTGCATTTGTCGTTCCTCAGGTCATTATACGTGTGACTTACCGTTGAACTTAACTTTTCGCTGACTCTATATATACAGTCTGCAGGACGTAAATTATGTCCTTTGCCGTCCGTCACGGATTATGAACATTGTCTTAGACCATATGGCATAATCGTTATAATTCACACGACTATACCGCCCCGTCGCGATGTGTGTATTTTCTCACGGCAGTTCTCCTTTTGCTAATATTTTGCGGTCAAAAAAATATTTAACTTCTACACAAAATCAATTCAGAACTAATCACTTATCGCATCTTAACCTCATCGTGCTATCAGTTATAGGCAATCGGCTAACCAATGGTCATTTCGTGTCAAGCACACTTTTTAACTTTTTAACCGGATACCAGTCATTACAAGAGCAAGAGCTAGCCCGGGGCTACCATAAATTGCCATTTGGTTCGTGACTTACGTTCCTATTTGACTTCCGCTGATCCTTAGTGTAGCCATTAACAACCGAAATCAGCGGTGCCAGGCAAGCCATTCTACTTCAGTAAAACGCACTCCCATAACTCAAGACTGACCAAGTTTTTAGAATTAATTTTGTGGTTTCAGGTTTCTGATTACGAGGTATGTTCTTGCAGCCACGCAGTGTACGGTATGTGTTTAGTTGTATAAGCTGGCAAACTGGGGGTATAGCGACGATGACGACCGACGACGCCAGAAATGATAAAATATCTTCGGCAAGTCCACACCTGCTCTGAAGGTGTGTGCCCGAGCATATACTTAATCAATCAATTGCGAGATGAGTCTGAAAATTTGTGCAACGGCCGCCACTGCACCGGGATAAATCAGGTATATTTGATATTTGGAAAAGGGATATGAAACGATTTATCATTTGCGCCTGCGCACACCGATTATGTCTCAATTTAGTCGATTTAAACCCTTTTCTTGATTTGGATGCTGCTCACTGTGCAAATAGGTACCGTACCACACCACACAATGTCTACTCGGCTTTTGTTAATGGAGATTGTACAATGCAAAAATCCCCCTTGGAGCGTACGCGCATACACAAGCCAATATAATGGCGTATCATCCCTTTGCCGCAGATGGAGATTTTTCTGCTTTTCGTGTATGATCTATCCTGGTGAGTGCTGCCTTTCACGGATAGCCTGCTGACTATGCCATGATGAATTAAAGGTAGTTTGTTTAGCAGCAGGACAAGGGGTTGAACTCTGTTTACCCGTTTTGATGTACTCAATCTAAGCTCATATATAGAGGGGTTGCGTATATTTTCATTTCAATTAAATGATCATTTTTGACTAAATGACATTGCATTGAGGTACACACGCATCTATGTAAGTTTATACAATAGAACGAACCTTCGTGTGACGCGTGTCCTACACATAACATGATGGCCTGGAGGCTGTTGGTGACTTTTTATATAATTTTTATTATCATGGAAATTTTTAATTGAAATTTAGTGGAGATTTTTTGATTATTTAGATAGAAATAAATACGAGGAATTGAAGGGTAACTACTTTTAAAATTTGATTGTAAGCGCCCAGCTTTGTTGTCCTTTTCCCGCATAGATTTTTTTTTATTATCAAGTCAAGCTCAGAGGATACCCTTTGATGCAAAAGCACAACATGGCAGGAGATAGGGAAATGATTAGGAGATATGAGGATGGTGGCGGAGGTGGCGATATATGTCGCCCTTAAACTTTCGCATATTGTATGACGGATGAAAGACAGATGATGGTAGACAGTTCCACATTCGCACAGTTCGGAATAAAAAAGCATAAATGCCAATTTGCTTTGACTGAAAATTTAAAATACTTATAACTCATTTCTAATGCGAAAAATTACAAGAATAACAAAAGAATTGTGTGTCCTTTTTTCATTGTACTATGGTGAAGAATAGCTCTACCATGTTGAAAAATGAACACGTCTCCTGTCCTGGTGTAAACAGAAGGCAAGCTAGCATGTGTTTTAAGGTATTTTCAAGTAAGGTATGTAGTCATAAGGTGCTTTCTTTTCCATAATCAGTTGATTCCTGTGACCAATTTTGATGACGATTTTTATACTTGTCATGTTGCTTTTAATCCTTCCTTATATGTTGACTCATTTTATTTTCGTGACTATATTAGTATTACTTTTGACTCCTCTGAAATGTCGTGGTGTGACGTACTCTTGCTGCATGCAGATGATGACAAGATCGGAATTTTTAACAACTTAATTTTACAATTTTACTCTCGACATGTTTCACTGGTTAAAACGAAAATCTTTGCACAACACTATGGATGCACAAGAAATTCACAGTCTTCTTTGAAAGAGATTTCTCCTGCATCGCTTTAAAGTCTCACGGTATTTTGCTGCTCATTGTCGATATAAAATTATTCGAAATCTCATCACACTAAAACTTAAACAACCCAGAAAGTCTAAATTTGCCTCTAAATTCAATCCAAGTCTACCTCCAAAAAACCTGTGGCGCAATATACGTCTTATGGGGGTGGCAGGCTAGGATGAGAACATCTCCATCTGCTCGATCTACGCTAATTGCTTGAATGAACATTTTCCTTCCTCATCTCCGACTAATCAATCTGTTGGTCAGCGCCAAAATCAATAACTGGCTATGAAGTGTTCATGAAGTGTCTCATTGGGACTTTTCTTTCACCTAGACAACAAGCTGTCAAGGTGCGAACGCAGTTTCGTTCAACTAAATGTGGTGTTCCCCAAGGATCAATTTTGCTCTTTTCCTATTCGGTTTATTTGTAAATGATCTTCCCAATATTGTCCCAAGATGTTCGGGTTTACCTCAGCAGACCAATTGGATTAGGACTGTTTGCTCATATAAATGATGATTTACGTAATATCTCTGATGGGCCTGTTGGAAATGGGTTGACCTTAAACCAATCAGTCGAGTTATACGCATATCAATAGAAATGCTCTTGATACATCAGATATGCCTCCTGTTCTACTTAATATTGTTATCTTTCCGCATCAAAACTCAGTCAGAAATTTAGGAGTTGTACTGAACGCTAAGCGTTCCTGCTGTAGTCATATCATCAATATAATTTTCAGAGTGTATGGGTCAGTGCGCCAGGTATGGGTCCATTTGTATCTTCTGTCAACTGAGGCCGTAGAAGCTTTACAGTAGCTGTCAAGCATTCAACCTTAAATTGAATCTTGAGAGTGTGGTGATAGAATAAAAATATACCGCCTTTAGGTTTTCTAATTATAGAACAAAGTTATTGCTCCGCATATGCCTTAAATTATAAATTTTTCCCTAACTAGCTTTTTGTGCCGCCCGCCGATCAAACTCATTTATCCATAATGTATGTATAAAAAATGCTGTATTGCATAAAATTGCATTGCACCGATCGGGCCATTGCCCGATAGGTGTAATGTAAGCAAAAGGTGCTAACATGGGTTAATGAGATTGAAAATATTATGCTGAAAAATTATTTAGCCTATTTAAAAAAAATTTTACATTTAACAGAAATAGAAATTTGAAATAATTTTATTGTTCACGCGTGAACAGCATCTTTTAATGATTCTACTGGATTTGTCTATAAACTACCGCGTAGTGTTCATATCTCATTCCATTCGAGTTCTGTACTTGGTCACATACTAGATACTCAACTTGAACATCGCGATCTGTTCTTTTTGTATAAATGACTAATTAATAAGAATCCCGAATATCTCTACAAGAAGTTGCGATTTTTGCATTCATCTAGAAGTATTGCTTTTGTTCTTCCTCGATGTAACTCACGTTATGGCGAACGATCTTATTTTGTTCAAATCCTACGTAAGTGGAGTCTACTGCCGTTTAACCTAAGGCCAGTGGGCTGTAGCAGAAAATTTCTTAAGGCTTTTACATCTAATTATTGCACATCCTGGTTCGTTTTTATTTCTGTGGTTTTTTCAAATAAATCGTTATCTGCAAAATTTAAATTTAAATTTAAATATACCATTCGAGATAAAATTTCATATTTTATAATCCTGCGTACTCTGGTATAGCAATTACACTATTATTAACAAAAGAATAACCACTTAAGTACCTAAAAATCTTAAATTATTTTTTCAAGATACAGCACAAGTAGACATGCTACCGAGAAGTTAAAAACAATTGATCAAATAGCAATGCAAGTGCAGATAATTTATTTTAAAATGAAATTCCGACTTTTTTTAATTTTCATTGTTTTGTTAGATTTTTCTTCAATTTTTGTTTGTGCATTATTAACAACAATAATAAAAGATGGCGTTTATCAATACCAGTATTAAAAACATTCATTTTCATTCCCAGTCATTTTGCCTGATAAAATTTCATGGCTGCTGGTATAGCAATTACCAGAGTACGCAGGATTATAAAATATAAAATTTTATCTCGAATGGTATATTTAGTTTAATATTGTAAATTTTGCAGATAACGAGTTATTTGAAGAAACCACAGATATATAAAGTATACATAGTACTGTAAGAGCTAAAGCGTATTCTGCCAAAGAAAATGTTTAACTACCAAATTGCGAATTTACGATGCGAGCTGATGCCAGTAGCCTTTTAAATGCGTGCTGAGATCCAGCGCACTGCAGATTGGGCGCTAGAGAATTCCAGTAGCGGATCACCTGCACAAATTAAGAGCACTCACCTGATAAGGTTCTGAAGCTTGACAATAGGATGTTTCGATGTCGGGCCGATCAAATTGTATTCGGTCAAGCAAGTAACTTGGCTCCTTTACGTGGATTAGAGAATACAGGAATAATAATCGTCTCGTGACAAGTATGCTTCAATTGAACATCCCACAAAGGAGTTCACATAGGAAGAGGTATGATCAAATCTACGCAACCCATGAATAAACCTGATAGTATCGTTGAAAGTGACATTCAACTTTCTTTGGCAACCGGAATCGAGTTTGGAATAAATTATGCTGCCAAAAGTTAAGTGAGGTAGTACCAAAGATTTAACGAATTTCGTACGCACATGAGTCGAGAGTATGCTAGCGGACATTCTTCCCTAAACTTTTGACTGAGTTTGAGTATGGTATGGTAGTGCTGTTGGTCATTATCGGAGGCAATTCACTAAGATCTAAATTTCTCCTGCAAAATGCTATACAGTTAGACTTCAGCGGATTTAACGTTAGATAGCTACTATTGGCCCAGTCAGATATTCTTTCCAGATCGTCGCTTAGCCCTATTGGTCGGTCAAAATAAATCTGCACGTCATCAGCGTGAAGGTGGACTTTTGAAACCTATAGTATCATTGGGCGATCATTGATGTAGCAACAAAAGAGAAGCGGGCCTAATATTGATCCATGGGGGATTCCACAGCTAAGGAAAAGTCATGACGAAGTGGTATTATTCACTTTTATCGACTGACTGCGACACTCCAGAAAGCTTTTGATGAAACTAATTGCCGTGCTCGAAAACTCAAAATGTTGCTGGAGCTTACTAAGCAGGCTAATGTGATTCACTGAATCAAAGTCCTTGCTGAAGTTCAGTATTGCTATGTGGTCGTTGTCAATCGAGTCAGTTATGTCAGATAGTACTTTAAGTAAAGCAGTTTCGGAACAATGACGGGCTCTAAAGCCGGACTGCCGACGTGATAAGAGGTTGTTTTGTTTTAGATAAGAAGCCGAAGAAACAGAGCAAGCTAATGGGTCTATAGTTGGCTAGTTCGGAGGACTTACGAGACTTAGGGATAGGCAAGACATTCGCTTTTTCCAAATCAAAGGAAAGTGAGAAGCAGGGAGGCAAGCGTTAAATATATGGACGATAATGTGGTCAATATGCGGTAAGATTTTTTTTATGAATCGTGGACAGTGGCTGAAGATTTAATGCTATTAATCGCATATGTAATCTAGTCTGCATCTACGCACCTAAACGCAAATTCAGAATGATGTGTGTTGGCTTGGCTTAGCGGCACAAGATCAGGTATCTGTTGCGCTGGTGCAGCAACTTGACTTTGGATTGAAGTGAAAAACATGTTTAAATTATTGGGATCCAGGTTGCACTTGTGCGAGTCTTTGCCATATATTCCCCGATTCAGTAAGGTCCTCCATAGTTACCTTGGATGCTGATTGGGGTTGTGAGCCATAATACCGGCGCTTCGCTGTCCGAATGACCACAGTTACTCTATTCCGGAAGATCCGATAACGATTCAGATCACAATTGGATTTAGTACGTTTGAATCTCTGATAGAGTAATTCCCTCTCTGCGATCATTCTTCGAATCTCCTCCGTGAACCACGGAGTTACCTTCCAAGTGAACTGAGATGTAATTTCTACAGTTCGTTGAGTGGGCTCGCTTTAACCAGTTGTAATTTAAAACCTATTTACCCGATTGAACTTAAATTTTGCGTTATGCTATACAATTTCATGTCAAGCACGATGAACGTTATTCTAGTGCTACCTTCGTAACCACGGAAAAAGTTTCTCTCGAATTATAATTACCGAAGATGTTACACTTTACTCCCACTCTCCGGAAAAGATTTGAAGCCTCCCTAATAAAAAGATGTTTCATTTCGATGTGTAATCTGGATTCTATGCCTCTTGCGTTTAATGTTGTTGTTAAATACTTCGAGTCCAGTGAAATGCCCTGTTTTTGTTGATTGGAAATACTGTATGGAATAGATTACCATTTAAGAACTCTACGAAATGCATCTTTCTTTCGAGATGTGTCTGTTTATGTATGCAAACTAAAAAATAGTAGAAATGCAAAACCAGAACTTTCAATGAATCTCAGAGTAGGTCGCTGTTTTGATTAAAATCTAAGAAAAAACTAGCAGTGACCTGTTGAAATCAATGCTATAGAGGTAAGAGTATAAAGCTGTAGGTAAAGAATCCATTTTGTTTTGCATTACTAAAGTTAACAGAGACTTGTATCCGATCTAGGGTACAATAAACAGGAATTCAAACCCGTTAAACTTAAAAAGACTGACTATAGCCTAGTAAAATTAGGCACAAAAAGCTCAAACCTTCGAAAAGATTCCGACCAAGCTGCATTTTTCTGGAAACCATTATTCTGATGTAATAAGTATATCCTGAAAAGTACCCTTAATTTGAACCGTGGTTTATCATACCAATAATAAAATACTAGTGGTGGGTGAGAAAGTTGATTTGTTCATTCTTTTAATTACAACAACATTACCTGATCAAGACATTTATTTGTTTTTAAATCAGGGAAAGGAAAACCTGAAACAAAAGTATGTTCATGCAAAAGTTTTGACAATTTTAACAACAGTCACATTTTATGGATCCATGATATTAGCGGAAGTGATGCTATTATGCATCTGCACTATTTCAGATTGAAAAAAAAAAATTATGAAGTCCTTTGAAAACCGCGAGGAATTACAGGATTTTGCCGAAGTTTCAAAAATGTTGCAAAGTTCATGAGAATTAATTAAGTACTGAAAAAGAATTTCATGTACAATGCTTCTCCGAACGAAAAGCCGATTGATAAATACAGAAAATACAACTAGGCTTCATATACCGGCAAATTATCCAATTTACCAACCATATTCAGTGCATCATAATAGCATTTATTTAGAATCTATCTCCAGGCCCAAACATGTGGCTTGATAATGAGTTAACCCTGATCTCTGTGGGTGGACGATTAACAACAATAGATTAGAACCCATTCTGCATTGCACTTGTAGAAAAAGATGTCTCCACTGTTTAAAGAAAGAAATGTAGATATCGATGAACGTATTGATGGATAGGAAGAAAGAGGCCGAATAACTTAAATTGATTTTTTTCTATTTTATTTCGATGTATAGTAGGCCTATTGGGGATAAAACATAAAAAAAGCCGACCCGTACTCTACCTCGCTGTGGTGTGGAAAAGAGTGCTTGTTGAAAAAAGCATACATTGCAACTTTACCGCACTTTTTACTCTAAAGCGATTGATTCGAAAAAAAGTCTAGGGGCCTCTTTTGTATACAATTTTATAAACTTCAATTTTCTCTTAAACATTTTCCTCGAAAAATTTATAATTTTCAAAATAATTGCAAAAAACTGGTACTAATACCCTTCGTACCCTAAAAAAAATGGCACGGAGCAAAATATACTTTTCAGGACATGCTTAGAACATCGAAATAAAGGTCATCACAAAAATCCAACCTGATCGGAATTTTTTCGAAGTGAAAGTTTAGTTTTACTGTTAGTAGAAAGTAGATTTGGTTCCATGAATGAACATGAATTCCCATTTTATAAATCTTATTATTTATGGTTTATGTCATTGACTAAAAAGCTCAATTAACGAATGCCTCCATCCTTTATTCGGATTTTACATTTCCCGTACTCTAACCTCAATATTGTATTACGCATGAACTATACACAAAAGTTTCCAATAAGTACCTGACATGCTTCTAAAAAATATGCAATATTTGGCCCTCGTCCCTTAGTTATATACTTCAAGTCAAGGATGGCTTACTTTCAGAGCAATATGCTTCTGACAATTGCCGTGGGAAGTGCTTTAAAACTCCCTTAAAAACCACTTACGTCCTAAAAGAAGACGTTGTTTATCCCTTTCTGGAAAATGGAATTAGTCCTTGACTCTTGAGTAGCACCTGTTTGTATAATAGAATCGCATGTAAGGTGCGATATGACTTGGAATCGAGGAAAATCAGTCCAGTGGAACTGACTGAATGACTGACTGACAATCTAACCGCTAGGGTAGCATATGTCCATCCATGTCCATTTGACCCCTTAACAGTAAAATTATTTGAGGGTACGATATGAGTAGTCCTTCCTCAGTGGCTGTTGCTGTCTTTTATGTAAAACGATAGTGAACAACAGTAACAACAACAAAAACTCACCACCTCAACGTTCTTCGATGTGAATTGTACGTCCTTTGATTGAATTCAGGTGTTTTATGGGCTGTGTCCACACTGAATAGGCACAACATTCGATGGGGGGTTGCATGTAATTATTTGGACTTTTTTCTTTATTTTTTTTTTATCATTTATCGTTATAATCACCCTCTCCTAGACTGCTTAAGGACTCTTGACAATTTTGATGGTCATCGAAGGCACTTGTTTTTGAGTTAAGGAAGAGTTCGGATGTTCTGCGGCTTCTTTATGATATTAGAAGATAAAAGTACTGACTCAAAGTAAAAGTGTTTTATGTGCTCATCAATTCTAGTATTAAATTAATTATTTTTGTGTTGTTTTTCGTTCGCTAAAGACTGTTGCAAATATTTTTGCTTAATACTATACACTCCAGTGAATTTCAAGTGACTACGGATCAGTGATTCAAGAGGTAAATCTTTCAAAGTCGTTTCCAATCGATCGGTTTTGTCAATTTAAAACAGATTTTAAGTGGAATCGTAGAAAAAAGAGCATTACAAATTGGGAAGAAAGATCACTTGCACTTTGTTTTGCTTTGAGAATTGTTTTAACTCTTGTGATAATCATAGTCGAAATATATAAAAACAAAATAACACAGGGCCTCGATTACTTCACACTTTAAAAGCTGCTTAATTGCTCTTAGAAGATAAAATGAGATATTATGCAATATTCTGTCGGAAAGATTATTTTGGATTTTTTCTACAGTAAGACTCTGTCGAAGTATTTTTGATTTAAGGCTTACAAAACAAGGTCGGTAACTGGCACTTACACGGTTTTTGTGAAAATGTTGGACGAGCTCTTGTGCAGACATGCAAATCGAGATTAACGAAGAATTTAAATGAACCTTTAAAGGTTTTTATATAATTGCGTTCTGTTGTCCGTTCATTGCTAAATACAGATTTAACATTCTTTTTAAATTCATTAATCAAAACTTTCATAATTTCCGGGAGAAGGACGCCTTTGTTTAGATTACAGTTTATTTTTTACTTAATTAAAAATTTATTTAAAAACAGTACAAATTTTTGGTGGAAGTACAATGGCATTGCCATGATTCGCAATGGTGAAATGGATTTTTTTATTTGATTTATTTTGGTAAAAATTATAGCTGACTACTGTCGGCTTCGGCAGATTTGTTACTTTTAATCATCTTTAGATTGGTCAGAGCTGACTGATTGGTGGCTATTGCTTGTTGAATCAATTTTGAACGCCTTCATTATCCGTACTCAGCTTAGAATGTTAAGTATCCCCTGGTGTGCTAACTACTTCTGGTGGATGCAATCACCTCTTCATTCTTGTATTTAACCATGTAAAAATTCAGGGGAATTTATATGAAGATATAATTTGAAAAGCTCGGTATAGGTAAATTGAACCGAGAAAAACTAGAACAACTATATCATCGAAACTCGGTAGTCCTATGGGATCACATTGTTTTTCACTAATCTACTTCTTTACTTTTAGTTTTATATTCCATTACCCTTTGAGTCAATCTTGGTAACTAAGAATCGTCATTGTTGACCATGCAAAAGAGTAGCTAGAATATATATGGCTATAATTAACTGACTTTTTGAATAGATTCAGAATGTTCTCCCAACGACCTATACCTACACCGCCTATCTCTACACTTTTATATAAATTCTACCTAAGTTTTCAACTTGTATTTTTCTGCTATTCTCAGCAATATCATCATCGTCATGATTATCATTCCTCGATCAACGTCTGACGATCTACATCTACATACGTTCCCCATCGTTCCATCGGATTCATTTTGATTTGACAACCTTTAGTTTACTTCTTTATAATCACATATTAGGCGGACAGTTTTATTGGAATTCCATATCCACAGCTGAAAATATTAGCCAGAAAATACAATTTCTTTCATCAAAAATAATCAGCAGCCGAGGTATGAGCAAGAAAACGTTTTTTTATTGGAAGCTTTTTTTCCGCCGAACTCATTATATCTAGAAATTTCCGTAGATTGTTTGTATGCCGGCAAAATACTTCAGACTAAAGAGCATGGATATAAAATATATGATGTGAGGAAGACTATTGTATTTTTGACCTTCTTGAAGTCCAGTAAAATTCACAGAACAAGAAGAACATTAATCAAAAACCTGTACTCATCAAAAATTGTGTTCTAGTGTTCTTATCTGCTTTCGCATTGCGTGGACTAAATAAAGACCTCAGATGGAATAGGTAGAGCAGTCCCTTAAAGCGCACATTGCCCTTCGAACTAAAGATTGATCACAAACCGAGTACCTAGGTTAACATATTCGCCCTGGTTCTTCTATAAGCTTGGTGGAGAAAAGTGGGCTTAGCAAAGTCGTCTTCCTTTTATTACAGGGGTTGATTTGACGCTAACTTATTAGGATTGGGCTAATTAACTGTAAGTAAGTAATTATTTGTATCTAGATCTAAGTGAAATATCCAAGCCTGCGTACTATTAAACATGGTAACCCATGAAATGTTGAACGTATGAAAGTTACACCAGAAAAACTAAAAAAATTATATTCGTAGTTTTTGTTCAGAAATCCATAAATAAATCAGAGAGATTGATTTCTTGAGACAAATGCATATTTAGGCCCAGAAGAGTTACCTCCGTATATTATGAAGCCAATACCATAGAAGGCATAAGAACTAGATGTCGCGTAGCACAGAGTAGTCCATTCCGGAATGGGCCACAACATTTGAAATGAAGGATAAGTTGAGTGATTCCTTTTTTCTCGCATCCGCCGTGTTGAGGAGATCGATCAAATGTACACAAAACTGCTTGTAAAGAATGCTTTGCTCTCGCACGCTCTAAAACATTTTCTGGTCCATTCCGAAATGCACCAGATATTTCGCAATCTGTATGCTCTGCTATACCATGCGATATCTAATTCTTGTGCAATGTATGCTAATACTTACTACCGTATACAATTGCACCAATTTGCATCCGCTTAATAATAGTCCCATTTGATTAAGTTTAGAAAGAAACTTTACTGACGCATTCACAATGCAGAGTGGAGTAGAGTAGCATAGAGTGGCAACTGGCATCTTTGTTTTTTACACGCAGTAGTGCATATGGCCATATGGCTATCTCTGTTTGACTCAGAATAGCGCAGAGTGCAGCTACATGAAAATAAGGTTCTATTCTAATTTCACGCTAGCTTTTCCGAAAGCTTACAAACTGAAATTTCGAACTACTATCATGTAGATGGCGTGGAAAAAGCTTTATACTTCTTTTTGTCATAACTAACATGTTTTAATTTTATTTTCTGATTTAATATTTTTTATGAATGCTAAGGAAAAACAAGAGGTATTTTTTTCAAACTTCATGATTTAAAAACCAAAAAAATTACGTTAATTTTTATCTACCAATAGTTTCGAAGCAATCTGATGGTGCAACAGGTGTCTCCTTTTTCGAATTTATTATTTTGACAATGACGAGCATGTTTATTTGGCGTTGTTATGGCATTTTGTTATATTAATTTCAAATTTCGTTGTTGATGTGACGTTGTTATGGCATTTTGCTATATTTATTTCAAAGTTCGTTGTTGATATGGCGTTGTTATGACGATTTTTACGTTTAATTTCAATGTGAACAGTCGTGCTCTGGACTCAAAGCTCAGTCTGTTCCACTCTACTCCACTCTGCATTGTCAATGTGGCATAATAGTTCTGATTGGCAAGAATTCGTCTCTGTGTTATTTTAGGCCAATGAGCTTTCTAAGTTTCCTCGAATAATCATATCACGGCATAGCAAATTTGCACCAGAATTATTTGTTCTATCAGCGGCAATCTATATTTCCAGCAGAATACAGTTACGATACGTGACAGTGCTGCTATTCAATCCTTAGTCAATCAGCTATTTAATTTCAGTATCCAATAAAACCAAATTTCCTTTAATCACTGATAGCTAGTTAGTGTTGGGTATCATAAAACATCGAACCAGCCGCAGATATACCACAGGGCTCTGTTTAAGGACCCCTTATGTTAAATCTTCTGCTCTGGCGAATGTTTAGATTTACTCGATTCATATGTATAATATATGCCGATGAGGTGGAAATTTATGTTTGCAGTTGTATTAGCCTTAGAGAGTATTGTCTTTTCAAAAGCAACGAGGACTTATATAATATTTGTAATCCGCAATGCATTTTGGGTTTTACCACTATATCGACATGTGATTGACTCTTCGACTCGAAACGATCCTTAATTTTCCTAGCTAGACTCTAATTCGACAAGGTATTCAATGACTGCATTACATGGATTAGCTTTTATGTTGCATATGTTTGACTATGTTACTCCTTATCGCGATACAATTATAAATTGCTAATTAAATTTATATTTATTGCACAAAATGTTTTATCTGAACATCTTCTAATTCTGACTTTATTGGCAAATGTTTGCCTCCTTTGCTTATTTTTATAAAGCTTTTCTAACAATTAAGTATTATTTATTTTATCTAATTTTCATTTATTTCCACTTTTATAATAATTAAATGTGGAGCATAATCCTTAATATGCCGACTATCTTCGGCCGATTGACTTGGTAAAGAAAAATTGAACTGGGAGCGACTAACTTATATTATCGTTCTGGATATCAGTGGAGGTTTAGATGAAAAATATTTCTTACAAAGAATATGAATCATAATTTTTACGTTTTCTTTTCACTAGAGAGTTCTAAAACCATTTCTCTACCATACTTTTCTGCTTAGGCACTTAAAGTCATTCTTAAGGCTGTCACTCATACGCACACACATCACACTCCATATAGTAAGTAGGTATGCAAATGACGTACAACTAGAAAACAAAAAAAGTAATCTTAAGGTACATACATACCTTTCTCTCCCCCTAGTAAAACAATGCAATGCACTAAGAAATGAATATACATATGATTCATGCAACAACCTAAAGGCAACCTCTCAATCTTAACCTCGTTTACCTGTTGGAAATGCTATGAACATTTTACAGGCTTATCCATGCGAATAGGTCAGACCATTCACTACTCCCCTGAAGCCAGTTAGCCCGCCCAAAACTATTGCCCGTCTCTCGCACTCAACCTGATTAATGATTACCCCGAACATGTGAAGCTGCATCGGCTGCTGACCATGCCACCACACAGTAAATCGACGAGGTGCCCAAGTCTCAGCTTTTTGCGTTGGCCAGTCATCAGTTGGTGGTTATATTTGCAGACTTCTCAAGACAAATTATGCAAATTTAGGTTTCACTTAGCGCTAATTACAGACCACTTTTTATTTTTATTTTTTTTTACGATTCCTTAAGTAATTTCATGGTCGAGTATCGCGCCCATTTGGGTGGATTAACTTGAAACTGTGATAAATGACCACATGAAATGCATCTGATCATAGATGATAGGCTTCAACGGTCCAGAAGAAAATATACAACGCCTAATTTCGATATTTTTTTTTGTAATTTCAGGATCTCAGCATAGTGGGACGACTGGCGAGGATGATTTCAACACCTCAAATGATCTAGAAAATAGCAAAGTCGAGAACAACAGTAAAGATCGTGATCAAGATTCAGACGACGAAGACGGTATCGACTTTCGATGTGTTGTCTGTGAGAGGCAGTGCCACGATATCGATCAGTAAGTATACATCACTTGAATTATGATTATAGAATCGTAGACGCGCCCGCCCCCAACATTGTAGTGGGACTACATATGAAACCCGGTGAACATTTTTATAATTGATAAAGTCTCAGTGGAAAAGGCATTGTTACTCCGTTTCGTCGCCTTGTTCGGCTATTTGTCTTTGATAATTGGTGACAATCAATTACAATAATTTATTAACAAATGAGGCATTGGGTCTTTATGAAAGTCAACACGTCTTCCTAATTAGATGTGATTTCGGTCTTTGTCGAGCCCTAATTATCAGTAATTTGATGGTGTCGAGCCCATTTTAGGTTTTGTTTTTATAATGTGTTGATAAAGCAGCTTGTGTAATTATAGGGGTATTTTTTATGCATGTAGTCTCCTTAAATTGGAATGGTTCTTAACGTTATTTATGCTTTTTCGAGATAAATAAAGCTGCGTATCCCATGACTAAGTTATGTTGGTGGCAGCTCTGTTAAAGGTCTATGAGTGCATTAAGAATAATCTGTCATTTTGCAAAACCATGGACCTACTTATATTTATTAATTTAGTATAATACAAATCACAGACAGTAAAGCTAGACACTCTCAAAAAAAATTTTCAGAATAATTTTATCTAACTATAGTATAGTCGCTAATTTGAATTTCCAAATGTGATACGGAATCATGCCAAAAGTGAAACTAATACTTTAAAGAGTTTTAATTGTTCGGTTGGTAGGTACCGCTCTTAATCTTTACGTAAATGCGAGTTATGAGTGGATTTAGGGTGTCCACGATAAATCAAAACTGATTGCGTCAGAATTATTTGTAGAGCGACTGTCTACCAATACTTACATGCTTACTAGTTTGCTTACTCGGTCAATATGAAAGGGTGCAGGCCAGGGAGAACCCCAAATGGAGTCACTTTGAAGGCTAATTGATGAAAATGAAGGGCTTTTCGTGTCAACTCAGTCATATGTAGAGTGAAATATGAGTATAAATTAATAATAAGCCCTGGCGCGTACACCGATGAATCCTATTTGACCAAGTTTTTTGTATTTTCCAATAGACATTACAGATAGTTTTTGTGATTAATGCTCGCTAAACGAAAGCAAACAATCAAACAGGAAGGATAACGTTTAATAAACAGAAAAGCCTTTCTTAGGGTTGCCAGGACTGCAGGCATTGTGTGTAATATTTTTAAAATAGTTGAATTTTCACACCAGTTACATTAATATTAAATAAATGAAGCTTTGGATGACAAGTTTGTTTTTTTCTCTAAAGGATTTGAAGATTAAAGGATATCTTTTCTTTTCTTCTTCTATTTTCTGGTAAAAAGAATGAATGGATTGAACTATGAATATGTTCCGTGAGTTTGTGGTTGGGAATGTGATGAATTCTATATTTCATCAAGTAGCGTCGATAGATGTGTCGGTAAAACCAGGAAAAGGAACCAGCAATATGTCAGTAGTATTCCATGAAATTATTTCTTAACTGTACAGGGTCTCAGAATTCCCGCCTTTACTCTATATTCAGGATTCCTCACTCAACGTGGAGCAATAAATTATATTTGAGGATAGGCGGGAAATTTAAGGTGTGGGTGGTATGGGGCATTTTGTGCACTTTTTATCTAAAGGATACCCTGTAACTGATTTGTTGTTATGTAAAATTTTATCAGCTCCAATTCTCAGTATAGGATTGGATAGTCTTGACTGTTGTAATGCTTTTCTTACACCTATATACTTGATTTATTAATTATTATATATTTATATATGGGTTAATGTTTCATTGTAAACCATTTAATATTAATTTCATTTATTTTATTTTGCTTATTAGATAGGATAGAATTTCTTTCTTTTATGCAGTACAGAAGTCAACATGGTCTTAAACGTACAAAGTGGTTCGGAATTATAAATACTTAATTACATAATTGTGCAATATTAAATTTGAGAGATTACATTAATTTAATAACAACTAGAACTAAACTTAACTTAATTAAGCGTATAATTCTAGATTTAAGAATAGAAATAGAGTAAGAGAATTAAATTATGAGTAAGTTTATATTAGGCACCAAGAAAAAAAAAAGAATTTGAAGTTAAATGGCTAAGTAAAACAATATTTGCCCAAGTTGCACTTTAAAAGCTTAGAATAAGCTTAGTGGTAATTTTGATTAGTAAAGGATTCTGTTGGCTGTTAGTTGGCAAACGATTGCACAAATGGACGAAGTAAGAGCGCTCACCACAACGAGGCATCGAAAAGCTCGTGTGATTGCAAGAAATTTAGTCTTATAGGCTGATAACTGTATATAAGGCTTTAAGGGGGTAGGCCTACCTACAGACTTTCATAAACTTGATTTGTTTTTGCATAATCCGAAAGTACTACTCCAGCTTATTGTTTACAAATTTCAAGTTGGTCTGATAAAAATGAAAGAAGTTATGAGACTTGAACGTATGCATAGACCTTAAACAAGGTTTTCAAAATCGGTGAGAGCACTAGCTCGAGAACGAAGTATCTGAGTTAGCTTTATTTAGGTTTATTATATTCAAAATTATTTTCTTCAATCCTTCATGGTGGCTTTTGCATTTTTTTATGTAAGTTCGATCAAACACCGTTTTTGGGTGAAAAATGAGCACTTGAAGTTTACAATGCCACCATTTTGTTAATAATTGTTTTTTCTGTGGAAAGCCACAATCAAGATGTACTCTTGGGTGTTGTTAATGGAATCATGTTAGAGTTTTTGATATCTGATGATTTTTCCATCGTCAGGAGTTGTCACCGCAAGTTGCTTTACCAAAACGTCGTCTTCAAATAACTAGAATCATGGGTATAAAGTCTATATATACAGGGTGTCTCGTAAAAAGTGTTCCAACATGTGCCAATCGATTCCTTACAGTCTTGTGATCAGCGTTCACGATGAGCAATGTTGTAAACTGTCGTAAAACCCCTCCTTCATCCCTCTGAACGACTGTGTGTGTGTGTTCAGTCTGTTCTGAGCAGAAACTGTTTCCACTGAACCCAAACAAACTCCACAAAAATATTAATAACTTTTGTCGCATTGAATAATATTTACACTGTTGTTTTTTTATTTGAAAAATATCTTAAGGGTGCATTTTCTTTTATTTTTTAAGCCATATCCTTATTAAGAAAATTTTTAAAGACCGAGGATAAGAAGTTACGTTTTAACCAACATTTTTAAAAATTTTAAGCTTTAACGTTCATACCTGCCACATTTGCCAACGGATTCAGACATGTGAGGTACTGTTAAAAAGCTCATAATACGTAGTTTTTATCAAAACCTTACTTGTCGTCCTATTGTATTTCGAACAGAAGTTATTACGTTTTATATGAGCTCACCTACCTGAACACGCGACAATATTTCAGCCGTTAAAAAAGAGGTGAAGGAGGGATTTTTCGAAAAAATTGCTCATCGTGTATGCTAATGAGAACACTGCTAATAATCGATTGGCATATATTGAAACACTTCTTTACGAATCACCCTGTATATAAATTATATTTTTGTACTCCTTCGAACAATAAATAAATCCAAAGAAAATTTTTTGGAAAATATTAATTCATGAAAAAAATATCATGAAAATGGGTATGTTTTTAGCCCTGCCCTCCTTAAAGGAACGGAAATTAATGATGCGTTAGATAAGTTTCTATCAGATAACCAAGCGAAGATATAACATAGGGAGAGATTTGACTATACTGCGGCAATTTGTAGCCAAGTCGGGTTACATATTTAAATGTAACTAAGAGTTTCCTACGACAGATTGAATCGAGAACAGTAAATAGGGTAGCAAAAGATATTTAGCTAGTCTAACTCGTAAATGAAGCAATAGAAAATCGGATCTTCACTAAACCTGCCGCTGGCAGCCATATACTTTCCTTAGTGAAATACTTAACATAACCCGATCAGGAAAAGTTTGGGTTGATATGAAACCCTAAACATTTCACAGAATTTTATATATATTACTTAGTCTATTGTTGTTCAAACATATATGGGTGGTATAGAGCGTTATAAAAATTATGTCAATAGATCGCCAGGCAATTCCATTTATTAAGGTGGAGAACTAAATTATTTTGTTCAGACCAGTTTAAGATCTTTGTTTATCCGACTTATGCAATCTTTCACTAATTAGCCCACTAAGGTATATATCATCAGCATACAGATGAACGGAATCGTCTGCAATAATATCTTGAAGATCATTGTTATAAAGACTGAAAATCAGGTGACCAAGTACGGATCCCTGGGATTCGCCACAGAAAAATATACTCCTCTAGTTGACATTATTTATTTTCAAAAATTGGCTGCGCCCACTTTTAAAACTGTTAGTGAAGGCTATTGACTATAAAGAGAAGAGGTTTTTGTTGCCCAGTTTAGCTAATAATTAGAGTGATCTATAGAGTCGAACGCCTTACTAAAATTAAGTAGCAGAGACGGTGGTCACACAGATATATGTATCATAATGCTTGGGAATATGAGTACTTTCCAGAACGATTTAAAAATTACAATGCACATTGGTTTCGGAAATGCCCAACTATTCGTCAATATTCTTATGATCTCTAGATAAATGCCCGTATGCAATTTCGTATGGTAACCTATCTGTGAAACTTGGATTCTTGAATTGGTTTTTCACTTATATTTCTAGAATGGCTCGTCGGACAGCAAAAATGATTATACAAGCATCATAAGATTTAATATTCTGAAGAACTTTACAGTACAATAAAAACGTAGAGAACTGATCGTTTTAACAGTAATACATAAACAACCAAAATTTTAATATGGAAACATCAAGAAGAGGATGCCCGATTTACTCCATTTTCAAAATTTCATTTACTATTGCTATGAAAATGCTATGTACCAAATTTCAGCTCTTTACGCTGACGAGTTTTCAGTACTATTACTTTATTTTACGTGAAATTTTTACAAGTTCATGCGAGCAGCTGACGCATTATCCCCCCTTCCCGATGCAGCTGAGGATTTTTTTTTCAAATCACTATGATGTCGTTTATAAAAAGAGTTTCAGCCGGCGTACTATTACTTAAATTTTTTTTTACCACTTTCAGAGGCTCCCACCGCTCCCACCGCTTCTTGAGCAGTTGACGGTAAGTTCACTGATTACGGCATCAATGATCTGTATCAAAATCAGTCGGCTTACTATGACTCTTGCCGTTACAACGCTACCTCCCGGACTATTATGTTTGTTCTGTGTAAATAAGATAAGTCAAAGAGGCGCTGAGATACTAGTGATTTGCAAGAATATAAAATCAAGTAAAATTTGCATTGCTATCCTTTAGAATAGTCAGGCAGCCTTGATGGCTCTGAGTGTCCCTCGGATATTATCTAAGTTACTAGGGGACTGCAGGTTGTCCGTGGATAAGCTGTGTATCCTCAACAACAGTGTTCAGTGGGATCCTGGTCACATTGGGATCATGGGGAATGAAAGGGCTGACCTTCTAGGCAGGTCTGGCCCTAGCTTTCGCTTCCTTGGACCGGAACCTGCCGTAGGCATTGCCACCACGGTTAGCGAGTCTCTCATCAAAGCGGATGTTCGTAAGAAGCATAAGCAGAGATGGGCGAACCTGAGTACCTACTTGAAGGTATACAAAACTTTTTCTTGACGGGCCTAATAAGAATTTCTCTAATTTCTTTTGGGTCTCGAATGGAAATAAGACAGTACTGTCGTTGGCATTTTCACTGACCACAGTTCGCTTCACGTTTATCTAACAAGGACGGGAGTTGTTGAGAGCCCTGAGTGTTTGTCCTGCCTGGAAGGAGAGCCTGAGATAACCGAACGATTTGTGTGTGCTTTTCCGGCTTTTTTCCGGAGCAGGCTGGATATGCTTGGATCTGCCCTCCTAACGGTAGATGAGCTGAAAAACTTACCTCACCAAGACCTGATGCGCTTCATTAAGAGGATAGGAAGACTTTGATGAGAGGGTTTCTATCACGTTAGCACAATGCGCCGCCCTGGCCTCCGTGCTTGAGATCTCTTGTCTCCCTACCTTAAAAAAAAACGAAACGTATGTAACTATCATTCGGAACTTGTCTGAACTGCACTATATAGTAGATAAAACTTTAGATATACGGTCTTGCTACACATATACACAAAAAATCTGAATGGAAGCTATTACTGGGCTATTAAGTAACCTGATGTGACATATATGTATGTAGTACCTCGGAATTGTTTCGAACGAAAGAAATTGGTACAGAACGGTACTTATGCGTAATTTAGCAAATGATAGACTCCGCGATAAAGATGGTTTTTAGATTGTAAATGTTGTAAACTTTTTTAGATTTTGTAGACGTAGATGGCTTACAGCTTCAGCATCCCCAGAGATTATTAATAGCCATAGTTTCAGCAAATGAATTTAACTGCGAATCTTCTGATTAATAATTATAATTAAGATTCTCTAAATAATCCTTCACTCTTAACTGCAGTTTATTATTACATAGATATTCTTAAAATTCCTTGAGATTGATCCCTTCATATATGGCCACACTGCCACTAAATGTATATCCATGAAATAAATCGCGTTGAGTCAATTTAGAAATGAGCAATTAATCAAAGCACGCAAATATTATGGTGATGATAATAATGATGGGCCATTGAAATCAATAATTCATTACTTCTGGAAAAAGTATTCCTGTGAAAGCTATCCCCCCACCTTTTGGTTGCAAATGCTTGAGTAGATTTAGATTGTCATCCACAATTCCAATTAGTTGTCATCACCCTGTGCGACTATTATTACCCACCCCCATGAAGAGTCCATTGTCATCAATTCTGAAGAGCTCATAATTATTGGCCACTCCGTGCCGCCCTCACACTTAATTGCATGCTGTGTATGAAGAAGTGCAATCACCACTTGTTCCTCTCTGTTTGTATACATTGCGCTTCATGAATGCATTACAAAGCGCACACATATCGCAGTCACTATGTAGCTGGTCAGAGTTTTGTCAGGCTGGAGGTGGACGAAAAGAAAAAAAAAAGGCCGCGCGGAATCGCGCATTAAATATTGAACATCACTCGGTTAATTACTCGCGACGCGTGGTCTGGGAACCTGGCCACATGGCACGATTTTATCCTGTTTTATGTTTTCCTTTTTTTTTGTGTCAGCTTCACGTGGTCAGCGAGAAATACAGCGCGCGCGATTATTACATTGTTACACCCCCAAGGAAGGTATGCTAGAGCCAAAGGTAGAGAAGTAGAGGATGCCAGCAATGCGCACCCATATATATGTATGAGGCAGGCCAGGAGAGTCCTCCCTGGTGAATTAATAATGATTGCTTCGTGATTTCTGTCGCTAATAGCCACTTTGAATTTTTCATTGCTGCGACCGAGTGTGACATCGTAATTTTTTGGTTTTGTTTTCATTTCAGTTTGGATGACCACTTGGTGGCTGCCCATCACTATCCTAAGGACGCATTCAGGTGTGAACTTTGTCCCAAGAGCTACTGTTATCGGCCTTCATTGCTTCGACATCGAGCCCTTGTGCATGGTGAATTAAGGAAATATCCTTGTGAGAATTGCACAAAGGTGAGTAAACAGGTGAATTTCTTTTATTTCCTATTGTTGTTGTGTTTTAAGTGTTTGAAATAATGTTTTTTTTTCTTTTTTTTTTGTGAGCATGCTAATATCAGTAATTTGTTAAGAAAATATTAGTTAGGTAATAATTTTATTTTTGCAAAATTTTGAACTATATTAGTATGAGCTAGGATCTCCGTCATGTTTAGCGTGTATATTAAATAAAATCGCCACGGTCCAGTTATTAATGCCACTATTTCGTCACGATTTAATATTATTCAATTAATTGTATACAAATAATAAAATTGGCAACATTTTAAGTAAAAATGGTTTTATAGTAAATAAATTATAACCAATATACGCAATGGAGTAATGAGTTGGTTGTATATCAGCCGCCACAAAAAGGAAGTGCTGCCTTTAAATTGGGGGATGAATGTCGAGGAAATAAATAAAAAAACTAAATAGAGTTACAGCAAGACTCGTGTGTCGTACGTATTTGAAAAGACTATGCACAGAGCTTTTACTATTAGTTTGTTTTTTAAATTATTATTAATACTGTAAGTCAAGTTAATTCAACACATTCACGTAAACTTGAACCTGGTTCACATAAATCTCAAAAAATCATATCTGCCAGGAGTAGCAATGCTTAACATTCGATAATGTCTTGCTGAGAGCTTTCTCAACACTCTCAGAAGTTGTTAGTACATAAGCTTCACTATCCTATTATCAATGGATAGTGTAATATCTACTGGCATTTGGACTGCCCTTAAATTTTTCCAAAGACATGCACCATGAAGTCACTATGGTCAGCTCCGTGGAAAAATTTGCATATTTCGTACCGTTGAAGAGCATCAGCATGATAATTGACGGATTCTAGAGATCTAATCACCGTCTGATATTTTGTTTCGTCAACTTCTTCTACTTTTATACTAGGTATTTACTCTAGTTTAGCGTTGATATGCATCATTCTTGCCGGCTGGTTAATTTGCAGAACGTATTTATGCAGTCAGCTTATCAACGTTGATTTATCATTCGCTTGTATTAAAAGATAACCTTCCTTACGTAAATGAATTTAATTGTCCTTAAAATATACATGTACTGATCATAACTTGATTTTGATGAAACACACCGTTTTTAGCTTCGATTTAGTGCTTGGTTTTATTCAATTCCAGACTGCTTAAATTCATATAAGTCCTGGTTCAAGTTACAAATTTTCGATTTGAATTTTTCGGATAGAAACTTTTCTGGTCGTTCCTTAAATATATGTACTTATCTATATTCGAATTCTCCATTCAGGTAAAGTGTTAAAGCGTACATCTAAAGCATGATGAGATCCGTTTATGTGGCACAGAGTTTCACAGTCACACAGGACGTGTTCAGCGGTTTCCTCGTTTTGCATACCAGGTCTCATTAACGACCTTACCTATCTTTTTAAAATGATATCTAAGTGGGTAATGCCTAGTACATAGGCCAATTATGAACCTTAATCCCTTTCTGCTGAGCGGGAGGAATACTTTTGTCCTCTGTTGCAAATACATTACAAGCTCCTTCGCTTGTCTTAGCTCAAGCATGTTTTCCTGGTATGACTCTTTAATGCTGTCTTCGCAAAGCCTGATCTCAGCTGAGAGGTGGCTTTTTGGGTGTCCAAAGACGCGCTCAGGGCCAATAAACGAGACCTGGTTCCTTCATTTGCAAGGCGGTCTAAGTGGATTCGTAAGGGAAATGTTAAGTGTTTAAGTTCTGTTGGAGGGCTTACTTCATGGACTTTAAGAAGGACTGCATTCGACAAAAGTTTTATCATATGTTTGGCGGTATCTAACTAAAGTAATCTGTATAATAATAAATTTGTCTTCAAAACACTTGAACATGTGCTCTTCTGGATGGATAGTCCCTAACAACTTAGAGCTTGCTTCGGAAAGGACAGTCCTTGATGACTGGTAACTGAACAGTTAAAGGAGGAATTCATAAATTAAGACGTTGAGAAACGTTTGATTTTCACAGCTTTATTGATGATATTATCACTGTTGGTGTAAAGTTGAAAATATTGAAGATTTGACGAAGCTGGAAGGTTATAAACTTATTGTTTTATGAAGCCAAACTTGTTATAGAATTCAGAGAAAATAATTGCTTTTTTTATATCTTGCCTATTAACGTCGGAATTTTAGTACAAATTTTTGTTCTGGGCTTACTATTTAATGGAAAACGAAAAATTCAAAATAAGGAATCGCCGTTATCTTACAAAGAGAGCTTTTTTTGTATGTCTTTGAGTATAACTCGTCATTTATTATTTTATGAAAAAATGGTTATAAAGATATAAAAATCAATGAGCATTTAATTCTCTAAAAAAAAGATTCAATTCGAAACGAAAATGATGCAGATCGGTAAATCCGAAATATTGTAGCTTGCAGGCGGTGGAATATTAATATCTTAATAGTTTAGATTACTGTGGACTCATCTCTGCATTAAGAAATTAATATTTATAATATAAAATTTAATTATTAACATTTATATTTACATACACGGTCTTTGATCACATCAGTCGTTCCTCACGACCGTTTTTTTTTTCAATATATACCCGGAAATAGTCAATGTTTAATTGTCTCAATTTCGTCTGTACAGTTGGTTCGATGGGGACATATTCTGTACATTAAGACATCCAGGGGCGCACCGAGAGGGGGACGAACGGGACCGTTCGCCCTCCAGAATGTCAGTTTTTTTTAACATAATTTACAAATTACGTATAACATGTAGTCTGTATATTATTACAAAGTCCGACAGGCCTCAAGTGCTCAAATGGGTGCATGTAGCGACTTTAGAGCGCTATTTTCCGACTCCTTAGGGCTTGGGACACCTATGGTCCCCTCCCAAAGCCAAATCCTGTGTGCATTGCTGAAGACATCAACTGGGCTAGTGATAATAGACAATCTTCATTATTCTAAATGTACGAATAAAACTTTTTCATTGCCCTTTTCACATCTACGACCTCCGGACGTCTTCTATTTTCCTGGGGAAAGATGTTGTAACTCGAAAGATTTGACGGTCGATAATTTATCGATAGTCGGTATGTTGTAACACTTTCGACAGGCGATAATTTCGATAGTACATCACTGAGTTTTGCTGAGAGTGACAATACAAGCGAAGATTATGAAAATGTATTCATTATAAATGATTTTATATATTAACTATATAGATTCTTCGAACTTGAAGTTATAAATCTTGTAACAATGTTTCTTGAATTCAAAAGTTGATAAGGTAGTACATTTTGTTAGGTATTAATTATTTATTATAAAGCCACTGAGCTTGAAAAATTCATAAATTCCAATTTTATTATTATTAAAATTTATCAAAAAGTAGAAAAAGAATCTATAAATGTCATTTGTTCTAGGGGAACGAAAAACTTATAATATACCACCAGTGGAAAATTTTCGCTTTCGATGCGAAGTTATAACATGTTGCCACTGGTTAACGGGGATTGCCAAAAATGAGACAAACAGGATTGGTGGTATATTGCATCGTCAGTAACCAAAGCAGCAGCATTCATAAACCGATGTTCAATTTATTCTCCCCACTTGCCTGTTCTCCGCCGCTTCGAGTACTTTATCCTTCAAAGAAATACTATAATAAATATAGATCGCTAATAAAAATATAAAATAACAATGGGCCGAGAATAGATCCTTGCGGCACTCTACTAAGAACGGGTAAAAAATAAGAGGCAGTACCACCACAAAATCCCTTTTCTACGCGCCGACTTACACAGTATAAAATTTGCACAAATTGTTTCCACAAAGCTTAGGTATTTTTTGATAAGATTAGGGAAAATTTTTCATTAAAATGTAGGGAATAGTCCCCCCTAAAATGTAGGTTTTTTCCCCCTTAATATTGGATTATTCTCTACATTTTAGGGAATAGTGTATTAATGACAAAACTCGCTTCCGTGAAGGATAAGAGAAATTAAATATTAAACACAGTTTATTATTATAACAGAAGCCTGTGGTTAACCTTAATAAAAGCTTTTAAAAAATCTAAAAGATAGAGCAAACTGTCCAAGAAAGTTCTCATACCGTTGATGATTTTTAACAATGTTGTGACACAGCTGAGCTTTAACCTCAATCCCGATTGTAGGCTGGGCAAAATGTTTCTTCAATTTATGCACGATTTTTGCTATTACCTTAAACAAGTAGGGTAATATTATGATGGGATGATTAATACCCTTAATAACTATAAACCGAATACATTTATTTATCAACTTCCTTCTAAGATCGATCCTTCATTCCTTCTATCTTGAAGGTCTTCAAAATTATACCGATACCCAAAAGATTTCGGATCTCTCCTGACTTAATACTCAGAAGCTCTCTACGTGGACGTGCAATGGAGGATTGATCTTGAAAGGGAGTTGATTAAGTAATATGTTCGGTTTATAGTTATTAAGGGTAGTCAAATTTTAACAAACTTTGGATACACATCGTCAAGTCAAACTACATTTGAATTAACTGAAATTATTGTTGCATAAACATCTATTTCATTGACCGGAGTCAAACCAAGTCCTTCAGATCAATTAAGACCATTCACGATGCTTGCTAAATTATCACTCGTATCGGTACCATCAACTTCAGTATGATATGAAGATGATTAGAACATTTTAATGACCAATAGGTTATAACGGTATTATATTTGACACAAAACTATCGATATTTACATGTAACTCGCTTTGTCCGAGTGAAAAATGAAATGACCAAGGTACAGACATGACAAACAGAAAATTTTATGGGGTCGGAGTTACAGAGAGATTAAGAAAATATGCTAGGTTTTCACAAAACACCTTCTATCTTAAAAAGTGCTTACTGTATGGTCACCGTTAACAGCTCATTATATGCAGAACTTCATGGCCTTTCTGACGACAACCACCCCTGTACTCCTCTCATCTTAGGCGGTCTAAGCTAAGAAATCCGAATTTGTCGGATTTCTTTACCTTTTTTTCTAGTTTAACCTCTTTGTTTCTTTTTACAAAAAGGACGTTAAAATAACTTTTTTTTTATTACAACACACCATATATATTTTAAGATCCAGGGTGTTTTGTGAGAACTTGCATATATTCTTAATCATCCTGTAACTCAGGAATGGACCCGGTGCCATACAATTTTTCATTTGTCTAGATGAGTACTATCACGTCCTATGGACAACCTAGGTAGAAACACCCTGTATATGCGTACAAGAATTGTTTGGAGGAATTTACCGATCTTGTCGTTCACTTACTCGAGAAATATTAGTCTAAGAAAGAAAATTTTACGTTTTTTTTTTGTTTTTTAATTTTTGTAACTTCTATTTTTTTCTATAAAGTGGATTAATAACGGGTTATATACAAAATCCGATAACGAACACTGTTTTTCCAAGATGATGACGGTTCCTGAACTTGAGTTTTTCGAGATTTTTAACCCGTTAAATAGTAAGCTAGACCAAACTTTTGTACACAATTTTAAAACTTTCGGATTTATTTTTTTTATTTGCTGAAATTTTGCCTTCGTTTCCAAAACTAAATATTCTTACGCCGCACAAAATAGAATCTTCGACTTGGACATAACCTTACTACTAATGTCAATACAGCGGTTCATTTCAATCGGGTACAAACACTGACTTATAACAATGAACTGACGATTTGCGATTTCATGTGGCACAAAAGATATTGTGTTTCTGCATATCAGAGTTTAAGCACCCTTTAAAACATTAAAACATGTAAAACTCAACCAATCAGATGAAGTTTTACACCCGAAAATCGAATTACACTAAAAAAGTATCTTGTGTTCAAGTAATATTTTAATCGCTTATAAGCAAAGCACTCTTATAAGAAATTAAACTCAATCCGACTTTATTTTTCAAAAGGTTATTTTTACCTGAATCCTGCGTATGGGCAAGAGAGACGGAGCATGGTAAACACTATCTTTACCTTATTCTTCCTGCGGTGATTGCATCTGCAGCCAACATAAAAACATCAAATATTATAAGAAAACGTTCAGTAAGCGATATTTTGTGTTAGTAGCTCCCACTCTGCCATAGCGCGAAAGAGAAAGCTATAAAACTTGTGCCATTCTTTCTTATAGGAAAATGCAATACGCTCAGTCCATTGTTATAAGTCAGTGGGTACAAACGACGAATTGTGGTCGTATCACCACAAATCTACTGGGAGCTTCTTATAGCCAAACAAACGACATATGCTATTAAAAAAAACTGCTAGATCTTTTCCCATTGCATTTCTATGAAAAGCCGACGAATTTATGTTCAATCATTCACAAAATTATTTGTGCACAGTAGTTTCGAGTAGTGTAGTGTCTGTAATTTTTAACGGATATACTCGTATGTTTCCCAAAAAGTTAAAAGAAACTTGTCCATGTTTTTAAAGCTTTTATTTACATGATTTAGTACAAAAAATAAACAAAATTTATCCTTTAACAAATAAATAGAACACAAATATTTCTTACAGAATTATTTGTGCGTCCAATTTTCTTCACAAAATTATTTGTGCACACATAAAAAACTTTTTACACAACTTTATAAGTATGTCGACATTATACAGGGTGACCGGTGTGTAGTGTAACACCTGAAGGTAAAATATTATATGGGTGGGAGAGGGAAATGTAATGGTTTCCGAGATAACGGGACTTGAAAATGTTTGGTGATGTTTTTATAGATTACCCTGTATCTTCAGAGTATTACACACCCTACACCCTATGATGATGAATTAAAATTTATTAGATTGATAATCGTCGGACCTTTAAAATGGTTTCTAAAGTTTTTTTGCTTTCGCCCCTCTTCGTTTTAAAGTTATCGCTCAACAAATAATTTTAATTCCCGTTATCTTGGTAACCGTTAGGCTCCTCAATCAATACGGTGTTTTTCCTTCAGGTGTAACACTACATACGGTACACCCTGTATAATGTCGACATACTTATAAAGCTGTGTAAAGAGTTTTTTATGTGTGGACAGATAATTTTGTGAAGATAATTGGACGCACAAATAATTTTGTGAGAAATATTTGTGTTCTATTTATTTTTGATGGATAAATGTTGTTTATTTTTTGTACTCAATCATGTAAATAAACGCTTTAAAAACATGGATAAGTTTTTTTTTTTGCAAATAAAAAATAAAGTGGCTAGTTGTATTTAGGGATTGGAAAACATACAGAGCTGAAATTTTTACACAGCTATTCTGTAATAGATGAAAAAGGCTTTAAATTTTAAGTCAACCTCTATATTTTAAGGGATGTCTGGTCATTCTTTTTCTTGAGTGAAATACATCTAGGGTAAAAAATAGAATCAAAACTACTTGTTAGCTTCTCGCATTTTTTGTCTTCCTCTTTCTCTCTTGTTTAGTGCTAATCAACTCGAGAGCAGACTAAGAATGAGAAAAGTAGGGAACGCCATAGCACACTATGCGCCGATAGTGGAAATTGGAACTCTAAGCTGTTCGCGGCGGATGCAAGACTGCCAATCGAAATAAAAATAAATTTTTTGTTCATGTCATCTGTGGCGAGTTTACTTCTGAATGGTTTTCAAGATATTTTTACCCCAAATTTGGACAATTTTAATAATTTCTATAAAATTTACATATATCTTTCCGCTGAGAATAACGAATTCATAAATAAAAGTCTTGTTGAAATATTTTAAGAATTAACTGAAAAGTTTGTGTCAATGACTTTGCTCTGACTTTGCTACACAAAAATTAAAAATTTAGATTGTTGGCTATAGTTTAATTGAACTGCAGTCCTTCAACTTTTGACTTCGAATTCTTGTAGTCCTAACAGCAGTACAGCAAGTATAACTCAAGTGAAAAATTGCCAGGGAAATTTACCAAAATCTGTACTACTCATTCCAATGTCTCTACTAAGGAAAAGTCTTCTTACAATGAACTGGTTTGAATTGAAGAATGTCCAAAATTGTTCGTATCTAAAGACAATGCATTAAGACGACATCAACAAAAGCATTCCACGCATTAATACCTCAAATATTATTTACAACACCTTCTCACTACAAGAGTGGAAAAATCTCGTCATATTTATAGTCTGATCGCACTTTATACTGAACGACAAGCATTTTCAATTTGATCAACCTGGCGGGAGTCTATCGAAATCCCTTATCTCTGGGATACATCAGAAGTAAGTTTTCACCTTACGCGTCCGTCACCTATTGATTTGGGGCAGTGCTCATTGAAAGAGTTTGGCTAGAAATAAGCCGATTACATTCTTAAATATTTGAATATTATCGATCGATTGAATCTCACTCCCAGCCATTATTATTTTCTTACTCTCATATAGTAGTCCTCAATTTAGTAGCTTTGGCAGTCGATGTAGGCCTTCTGTTATGACATCGAAAAATGATCAAGCGTTTTTTGTTCAAAGACAATTAATGATTATTATGCAATACATGATCAAAAATTTGATTAGGAAAATGGCATGAATAGGTTAATATTATTCCGGCACTGAGTTAGTTGTAAGAGGTGGCAAAAAAATTAATTTTGTTATCTTTCAGGTATTTTGTGATCCATCAAATTTACAAAAACACATTCGTGCCCATCACGTTGGTGCCCGAAGTCACGCATGTCCAGAGTGTGGCAAAACGTTTGCAACATCGTCTGGACTTAAGCAACATACACACATACATTCATCGGTTAAACCATTTCAATGTGAAGTGTGCTTTAAGGCGTATACACAATTCTCGAATCTTTGCCGCCATAAGCGAATGCATGCAGATTGTCGAATGCAAATTAAGTGTACCAAATGCGGTCAGAGTTTTAGTACTGTAACATCATTGTCTAAACATAAGCGTTTCTGTGATTCAACAACGATACCACCTCACCATCCTCATCAACAGCAACCGCCACCACCGCCACCTCAGGGCATCAATTCCCGTGTTGTGCCGTCAGCTATGACGACTCCACCAAATCCGTTTTTTATGTTTCGAGGACCACCACCATTTTTTCCACCGGGATTTCCATCATATGGACTGCATGGAATGTTTCCACCTAGTCCGGCACAAGCACCGAGCTTTCCGTTATTATTTCCAAAGCCGAGCTTAGATATGTCTATGACAGAGAAGGATAGAATATCACCTTCTCGACAACATATGGCACTGAGTCATCATTACGGTAGCAGAAGCTCTCACGAAGAAAGTAGGTACGGTCATTTAAGGCCTTCGCCAGCTAGACCGATACCTGTTCCGCATCATCAGCAACAACAACAACAACACCAACAACCACAGCTTATTAACAATAATCATGAGATCAAAATTGAAGCGTCTACACTTAGAAATAGATTATCACGGAGCTCTGACGAGGAAACAAATTTTTCAGCACTTGATATGAAGATTTCGATGACCGACAGTGAAAACCAAAGCTTTAAGGAAGAAAGGGACACACCAGATGATAAGGTAATAAATACGTTTTTAATCTTCCTGCTAGAATTTTTAAAAACTTGAATTTTTAATTGTTTAGAATCACATTAATGTAACATCACCATCTCCAACACAAGAAGCAACTCAAATAGAGCAGCCCCTTGACTTATCCGTGACGAGAAAACGAGAGAAAAGCAGAAGTCTGACACCTGAACCTGATGTAAAACGTTCACGCTCAGCATCCCATCATTCATACCGGGCAAGTCCAACGCCGTCTGTATCACCGGGACCAACACCATCACCATCGCCTCCCGGACCGCCAATGGCATGTCCTCGACCTATCCATCCTATGTTGCTAGAAGCTATATATCGACCATCAGCTGGATTAAGTGCAGCCTTCCAACGTCCGTTTCCTTTTTTAGGGCCTATGGGCGGTCGGCCAGGATTTGACCATATTCTTCATCGGAATGGTCCTTTTCCACCAAAACCATTTCACGAAGCTTTAATGGCAGCTGGGGGACTGTCGGCTGGCATAGGCACTGGAAAAATCAAAGATCGATACACGTGTAAATTTTGTGGAAAGGTATTTCCACGTTCAGCTAATTTGACAAGGCACTTGCGAACACATACAGGAGAACAACCTTATAAATGTAAATATTGTGAACGGTCCTTTAGCATATCCAGTAACTTACAACGACATGTCAGAAATATTCACAATAAAGAGCGACCTTTTAAGTGCCATCTATGTGATCGATGCTTTGGTCAGCAAACCAATTTGGATCGGCACTTAAAAAAACACGAAGCCGATGCTAGTGGAATTGGAATTGGTGTTGGTGATTCACCGTCTTCAAATGAGGCTGACCGTGAAGATGCGTATTTCGATGAAATTCGTTCATTCATGGGCAAAGTAACATACACAGGCGGAGTTTATACCCCCATCAGCATGGGTGGGGGAGAAAACGAAACTGAAGATGGTAGTGATGTGGACACAGAAGTTATCAACGAAAAAGATGCTCTAAACAATAATGAAGCTACCATAGAAGTGACCACATAGGAAAGAAATGACAGCTGTAGGAGACCTATGCATAGTTAAGTTTCACTTTGTTTTTGCACTGTTCTTCATCAGTTCGGTCGGCAGGCATAGTATGTAATGTAAATAGGAAAAATACACTACTTATGTAAAATCACTTCCTTATGTAAAAAGTAAGTTAAAAACAATCGAACTATAATTCAAATTTGTATATAGAAATTAGCTTGCAAATTTTCTTGTATTAGTTAACGCTTTGCGGCCATAACTTATTTCCCTATAGTTAACTTAATGACAAACATTTTCAAGGAAACACTAATTATTGTGAACAGTTAAGACAAGATATTACTTTGTTTCTAAAACTAGGTACCTATGTACATATGTATTATGTACGGTCTAGGTTCTCATTGTTTTCTAATATTAACTAATTCTAAACACTTTCAGTTCTAGGTACAAATTTTCTTCAAAATTGGTGATATTTCTGTAGAATGTAAATTTTCGTGAATATTTTTGCTGTTAACCAAAGTCTTGAGTAGTTTTTAAGTTAAATTCTGGTTTAAACAACTTTTTATTTTTTATTTTAAGTTATTACACGTTTGCATTGATGAATTCCATAAAAATTTAATAAAAGAAAATCTTTGAAATTGAAAGTGAACTTCTGAGTAGTTATACACAAGTAATTGACTTAATAATTAAAAAAAAAAAAGTTAAAAGAGGTGAATAAAATCCAGTTTCATTTAAAATGGCGATATTTAAATTTAATGTAAAGTTCCAAGTAAACAACATCCTTATTATCATTATGTAACACCGTGGTTGCTAAAAATAAATACCCTCAATGGCCCCCAGAAGTACAAAACGTGGAACTTAAGGTTTAACAACACTAAAAGCTACACAGTCTTAATTGAACGTATGTGGCCAACTTAATGAGGACATTCTCAAAATCGTTATGTTTACATAGTGCTAACTTTTCGTATGCATCGTGCAAAATTTCGTTTTTTTTTTGCGTTTAAAACATAAATGCCTAATAGAACCTTTTGACAGCGCTATTAATGTGTCTTAGTAACAGCTACTTACAATCGTGGTAAATTGATTGAGGTCGATTATGACTTATAAATTATTAAAAAAATCCAAAGGATGCGTAAATGATTTTTAAATTGGGCCAGATATTATTTTGTTAAAACACTATAGCGACCCGATTCGCGCCGAGAACGCTCTTCATTTCCATACTAAGTTTGTAGATTTCTTTCCTGGTTAGCAAAAAGTAGATTAAAGAAAAGTGCGTTAAAAAAAACAAGTGCATTAACCCTTTTACAGACACTTACTTCAAAAACATCAAACATATCCTGGCGTGTATACAGGGGGATAGTCACGGGGATCATTACCCGGCGCCCACACCCTACCCTTGAAGAGCAACGGTGACTTCTCGGCGAATTGAAGTGGGAAAAACAATGTGGCACTGGACTGTAGAGCGAGTTGTAAAAGTTGAACAGAACGATTTTCGAATGGTAGACCACAATGTGCAGCTGACACCGGTGTTTAATGCTGGTGCTGTAGCGCACTTTCCCATATTTAATCTTAGTTCTGCCCCTGCTGCGGCGTCAATAGAACCGATCTACGCTGTGATGAGCGCTGGGATGGGGGTTTGTTTGGCTTCTTATGAGTAGCAATAGTGGAGTCTGGAGTGGGTGTAGTAGTCATTCGCTCGAAGCTCTTCGGCTTTGAAACGTGTACGAATTGTTTAAAATCTTGTGTTTGTATATAGTGTGGAAAATTCTGCTATCATACCTATCAGAGGATGGTAAGTAAATTCGGAATACCGGTTGGAATACCCGGTTATTATATAATGCTTTTATATTTTGGTTGCTCCTATTACTCGCATAAATGAAAAAGCACACAATTTCGAAATTTAAAAGTGTTATTGTTTCTGAGAAATTGGTCAGCGATCATAAATTTTTTTTACCTATCTGATTTTTCGACATAAAATCGATGGCAGGACAATTTGGTGGGGAGCTCGCAACAAGAGCAAACAAACTGACTTAAAAAATTTTGTTTTAGGGTTCTTCTATTAGAATCTTAGTTCCATACAATCCACTTATCAACGGGTGGCTATTGATTTTTCATAGCGACACCAAGCCTGAGTTGTTCAAAATTTTTACAATCGTAGGGAAGCATTAAATTTTTTATAGAAATTTACTTGCAAATTGTTGTTAAGAATTTTAATGTATAACTATTCATTTTGATTAATATTATCACAGATCTGAAAGAATAGTTTCCTGAAGATGTCCTTAAAGCATTTAATCTAAGGGTACTTTTGCCAACAAAAACATATGCAGAAGACATCGAAGAGGATAACATAGATATTGTAAGCTCTATCGCATCCAGTATGAGCAGCTGTTTAGCTTTCCTGAGGAGAGAGTTAAGAGCGAATACTCTCTGTGGGCCACCATGTGGAAACGGGAAATAAATAAGAGTAGCATGCTACCTAAATCAGTAGTAGAAGTACTGGAATTTTGTGACCAGGACATGTACAATACTAAATACGCTCTTCGTCATGTTTTGGCAACGCTACCAGTAAGCCTACCCACAGCAGAAACAAACTTTTCAACTCCTCGCCGCCTAAAATGGGTCAAGAACGGCTATCGGGGTGTCCACCTTGAGATCGACATTGATGTGGATGTGGATATGTTGGATTTTGTTATATAATTTAAATATGATTAAAAAAACAAAAACCAAAAGAAATTAAAAAGATACTTCTTCCGCCCCCAACCCCTCCAAAGGGGCATGAGAGGTGTCTGTAATCTATTCCTCGCACCATATGCTGTAGTACGTTCTCACAAAACTCTCGAAGGAACGACATCGAATGTATTAATAATTGCATTACAAAATATATAGTTTAGGTCTAAACAGACATTTCCCTCTGTTAGACGAGTAACATCATTTCGGCTTATTTTCCATTGTAGACATCTTAGTTGAGGAATAGTGAATTTCAATACGCACTCGCCTCTTCAAAAGTATGGTTTCTTTGCTTATGTTACTTAAAGCATTGCACCGTTAAGGGACATGTCAAGTTAAGTCTAGGTGAAGAAAAGTCCGCTTATTTATATACCCATGTATAAATAAGATGACTGAAGCAAGATTATCCCAGTGGAGATCATGACTTGTGAAGGCCCTTCACCAAAAATGCCTATTTTTCATGGAATTTTATTTCAGTTTTTATACCCTAGATGAAATCTAAAGGGGTATACTAAGTTTGTCATTCCGTTTGTAACACCTCGAAATAATGATGGTAGAGCAAAATGGATTGGACAGCCACGCATAATATTAAAAGTTATTTTGATTTTTGCATGTCCGTCCGTCCGTGCGCACGATAACTCGAGAACGCGTACACTTAGAGAGCTGAAATTTTGTACATGGACTTTAAAAAAAAAAGTAAAATTAAGTTCCTTCGTGGGGTTGACATACAAACATTTCGTTTTCCGTTATATATTTGAACACTGCCTGAGAACGAGTCGCCGTAGAGAGCTGAAATATGGCACGTGGTGTTTTCATTGTACTAGCAAATAAAATTTCAAAAATGGACTAAATCAGGCAACCCATTCTTGGTGTTGCCATATAAAAAATTATGTTTTTTATGTATACTGTGAAAACGATCAGTCCAAGACATTTTTATTGTACTAAAAACTTCTTCAGAATATGAAATCCTATAAAATTGATTATAATCATTTTTTCTGTCCGACGAACCGTTCTAGAAATATATGCGAAAAACCACTGCAAAAATCAAAATTGCTCAAATGGGTACCCATACGAAATTTCATACGGGCATTCATCTAGGGTATCATAAGAATTGGTCTTAGACCAATTCTAGCTTTTTCACTTGTTTTTCTCTATTTTTGTAGATTTATATACTCGACTAGTTCTAATAGACTGGATGTCAGTTATTGTGTATTGTCATATCTTATAGTTAGGATTTAGTTTTTTTTTGTAGTATGAATATAAAATGCAAAACTTTTCAGTACATAACGTATTTCAGTAAGTAACCATGGAGAAAATTTTATTACCGCCTAGAGAAGGAGAAGGAAATAGTCCTTTCAGAATATTGGCTTGAAATTTTCTCAACATTTTAAAATCCTCCTAAAATCTTCCTATAGCTTCATTATCGCTTCAATGGGTGCTAGGATACTCGAGAATTGATGGGAATGACAAAGCCGATACACTGGACTAGAAGGAACATCCATGCCCCTTATCGGACCAGAATCATTTTGCGGTATCTCCTATAATTCCGTGACACTTACCATACCAAACTGCATCCACAACCAAATGGACCTGAGATGGACTTCAATGATAGGCTCCAGACAAACGAAAAGATTCATTAAAGGATCTTTACCAAAGCAGAGTTGAATCTTTTAAAGCTATCTAGGAATAAACTCAGAATCATTATAGGAGTCTTAACTCGATACTGTAAACTCAATGAACACTTCCACTGAATAAGCATATAGCCCACTGATGTATGTAGGTTATATCTGGAAGAGGATGAATGAAACATCGGAGCATGTCTTATGCGAATGCGAAGCCATGAACGATTCAGATTCCAGGCTTTTGGCTCATACTTTTTGAAGCCTGACGACTTCGAGGAAATTTGACCCTCATCCTAAGAAGAGTGGGATTATTGGATGATCTATAAAAGAAAATGGTGCACTATTAGCCAATGAATGGTTGCAGTACAAAGGTCACTCTCCCCGGTGAAAAAATCTAGCTTTATTACCGATATTCCATTATTGTGGTCCCAACATTGGAAAAAATATGTCAAAATACTTAAACATAATTTACGAATGTGCATACTTGGAATATCATGATGTAAATTCAAACAAATTGTCACTAGATTTCGCTAAGTTTTCTAATTTTGAAGGTTTATTAACTATTAAAGAAAGTAAATTTGTTTTTCGATACATTTTATAAAAAATAGTCATCGTGGGCTGTAAAATGTTAAGAAATATGCAATTGAAATTGTGGACAGCTTTAATAACTTTTTCTGTGAGAAGCAAAACTCAGTATAATAACTACTAACACTAGCCAAGACTCAAATTTCCTGGGTGTGACAAAGTGGGAAAATAGCAAGATGATATTAGTTGGTTCGGATGTTTTAGTTCCATGCAGTGTTCTGCACAGGAGATTGCGACTTGAATTGATTTGAAGGATGCATAGAAGTAGAAAAGGTTTAGAAGGTATAGACAAAATAATCAAATTGGCATGACCTGAATCCTTGCAAAATGTCAAACTTGCTAAATTTGGGACAAAGTTTGGAAGATTCGGCGTGTTGCAAGAATTAAAGCCATGTCACCCTGATCATTTTGTCTATATTGAAAAACATTTTTTGCTACTCTGCACTGTGTAAATCAGTTAAATTTGCAATATCGTGTGTTCTGCAGAGCACCTCACGGAACCAAACAGCTATTATTGAATCCATTTTACAAATTCTACGAACGAACGCCCTTTTAAAGCCACCATTAGGCTTGTTCGCGTACTCATTTTCGGAACAATGCGTTAACGTTAAAATTTAAAAATCTTTACTCCTAGAACAGACAGGATGATTTGTAAATTGTAATTGGTGGTTATAAATGAAAAACGTGATAGGATGTTAAGGAGTTACAGAGTGATTAAGACAAGCAGTACGTCTATATGAACACTTGAAGTATATTTGAAGTATGCTTGAAGTAATAAAAATATCATGCAAACGCGCATTCAATGCTTAAATTTCAACTCAAGTAATTGGAAAATTAAGTTAAAAAAAATTCAAGTCAAGTAATTGGAATTAATTCAATCAAAAGCCCTACCTAAGTGGATTTCAAGTCAAGTACTCAAGCATTCATGTAAACATATTGAATGTTAGTTTTTTACAAAAGACGCCGTAACTTACTGATTACACAACCTATAGAAGTGATTTTCCCGCAAAAATTCCTGAAAACCGTTACATTTTCTTGGAAGATTTGCAGACCTTAGAATGATACCTTTCATTTGATCCTACACATGTACCTACCGTTTTTTAGATAAACCTATTTTTATTATGCTTAATTTCATAAATTAGAATCATTTTCTACTTTTTCTTGGAATTGCATAAAATTAGGCGTGATTTTTATGCGGAGTAGGAAAATTAATGAAACTATGCATAAAAACAGGTAAAATCGGTAAAATTTAAACAAAATTAGAAATTTTTTCTAATTTTTTTACCTCGACGTCTTATTAACTAGTGATACAAGGGGGTGGAGTGGTGATTCGACATTCGTAGAAAAGCTTAGACCTCTTACTATTATCTGAGCTAAAAACCTCCTTCATAAGTTGTACAACATGCAGTGCATTTTGTGAAAAACTAGTATATTTTCTTACTCTCTTTCTATCTCCGAAAGTGTTGTGTTTGCCACTTCCGATATCTTTTGCTGTGTTCGTTTTCCCATTCTGAATGAATCTAAGTGAATCGACAGAACGATGTCATAACTTAGTTCTGACAAAAAAAAAGAACGAAACAGAACTATTTCAATTCTTTGTCATTTCTTCCATTTGACAAAAGCAATTATAAATTCATACAAATTGTTGTTTATCAAAACCAAAGCAGTTTTCCAACAAAAAGCACTTAATCTCAAGTACCAATAATTACCACTCTGATCAAAATGTAAACAACACATTAACAAATACAAATGAAACTCATTTTGCTTAAATCCATGAAAAACTCACGTGAATTCAGAATCATTTGGAGTTCGAAAAAGTGCCAAGAGATTAAAACTAAATCATTTAGCTCGACAAAAAGACCGACATGGATTATGATAGATTTATCCTGAACGAGAAGAGGAATGCAGAATACCACTTCAATCAGGATGTTTCTCTCATATATAACTGGTTACTCAGAAGTTGTCATTGAGCCCTATTAAAACTCAGGGCATATTTCTTTTCAATCAGATTCTTGACGTTCATTCTTACCATCCCCTTATTTAAATGGAACACATTGAATATAAGACCGTTGTTACATATGTGGGTATGTTTATTGTAACTTGCCCTGGAAAAGTCATATTAATGCTACTGTGTCTAAGGCTTACTGCGCTTGAAGAACTTATGGCGGCATGCAGGGTATACCCCAAGACTGCTGCGCGAATGCTCACTAATGGTTAATTCTTTTCACCTGAACTGAACCGTCACTCGTTCGGTTCCTGAACCTAAAGTGTTTTATTCACCTCACTGACACAGAGCTGGCTCCGAACAGCGGCTCAATGCTCTGTTTTTGCACCGATTTAGAACCTTTTTGCTCCATGTAAGTTTGTGGTTACAGTTCGGAACCAAACGTCATACGGACATGGTCATATGCTGATTTCTTTTCAACAAAATCGAACAAGCACTGAACCAGAATCTGTCAGATCTACACCGAACTTAGCCCTGCCCCGAAGGGGGACAAGCTGAAAAGAATGCAAGAAAGTAGAATATCCGAAGATGTTCGTCTTTATGATTTGAATAAAAAAAAAGTAAACTACTTCAATAAATACCACAAATAATAAGCAAATATTTCACATAGGTACGCCAGAAATAAAGCTAGCATGAGGGAAGTCGCTCATTTATTTGGTATAGCAGAATCTGCAACTTTCAAAATAATTAATGTTGTCACGGACTTCCTGATTTCCATTTTTCCGAAGTTATTAATTTTCCTGAGAGCCATCAGGAGGTGGAATCTTTAGCTGAAAGTTTTTATTGTGTAAGTTTGCTATACTCTTTTAGTTACATATATAGCTAGGAATTTGTACTATTCAAATTCAAAGTGTAAAACCTGTTCTGTTCACGGTAGGTACTTACATATCTATAAGGACTACTCGTATAAGGTCAACTTATGTAATTAGGCATTATCACATTTCTGTCACTCTACAAGCAATTTGTGACTCAAACCGAAAGTTTTTGGATGTGTTTACCAGAGTGCCTTAAAATTCATGACGCTAGAATATTCAAGCTGTCTCCAATATCTGAAAAATTGCAAACAATTTGCTAGAGAAAATTTCATATTATTGGAGACGCAGCTATGCCATTTGCGAGGGAAAATTTAATATTATTGGAGACGCAACTATGCAATAAGAGAATGGCTTTTGACTCCCTACAGACAGAAAATTTAAGTACGGAGAAAGATAGATATAATGAAAAGTTCGCGGCGACAAGAGTTTTAATAGAGAACACTTTCGGTATTCTTAAGAAAAGATTCGTCCAAGTAATTAGAATCGATATGTTGGATGTAGACAAAATAAGCAAATTTATAATTTCTTGTTGTGTCTTACACACTCTTTTTATTGACGCTGATGATCTGTTTGATGAACATGAAGATGAATATGGTGATGAAAACCAGCAGCCAACAGCCCCAGGCGTATCAAACTAATTGAGAAAGGGAGCAACAATTAAGCAGAGATGATATTTGCAAAAATCTTTAATAAATATTAATGTGTCTTAAAACTTTTAAGGTGTGGATTTTTTTTTATATATGCTAAAACACGTAAATTCTGTGATCTTTGAAATCTTCTATTTTTTATATCAAATTTACCATTGAAAAGTTACGGAGCGTATAGATAATCGACCAGCTGACACTGGAAACCAGGAAGGTTGCTGAAACTTTTAACTTTTGCCACTCGTGACTGTCAAAATAAGGTGCAAGGTTTGTTTTTCATACTCTAGAGGAAGTCTTATTGGGTATAATATGTTTTTAATTCTGCTTGTAACGACTAGAAATAGTGCTGGTAAAGCAAAATAGATCGGACACTCACGCGTAATATTAGAAGTCATTTGAATTTTGTATGGCCATCCGTCTGTCTATTTGACCGTCCGCACGATAACTCAAGAACGCATAGACAAAAATAGTAAATATAATTTCAAAAATGATCTTCTTGGTGTTGTCATATACTCTGAAAATGATCAGTCCTAGACGTTTTAATTGTATATAGACGTCCTTCAGAATATGAAATCGGTTATAATCATTTTTACTGTCCGACGAACGTTTCCAGAAATACAACTTGTCAAAGTCTGGAACAGTCTGCCTGTTCATTTTCCGTAGGGTTTCAGAACGGAAGTCCTAAGAAACTTCATGCAACTATGAATTAAACACTTTATGCGTTAATTTTGATTTTTTATTTCATTTTGACTTTTTTGATATATCTTTCTATTTCAGTTGCATTTTTATAACATTGAATTTTTTTATTAATTATGTCTTTTCTACACATTTTTGCTTGATTGTTCAAAATCTGTCAGGAGCAAGTCGGGCTAGCGCAATCAGGGTTCCATACAAGAACTTTATCAACGAACAGTTGATCAACCGAATCTGACTATATTTAAACCTAATCTAAAATTGCCTGTGATAACTGAAAACCTAGTGAATGGTGCCATATTGTTCTGGAACATTACTAAACAAGTTATCCATTATTGTGTACCCTCCCTATCTCTATATTCCATATGTTTTAATCACTGTTGTATGTTATATTGGCAAAATCCAATAATGCTCAACATACGGACGAAAGAGTGATCTTATAAGAGTTGGTCTTCTTAATAAGAGTTATCTTAAAAATTAACATATACAAATTTTCTTCTTCAGCCACTATGAGACTGACGCAAAAAGTGGCAGTTTTCATGTTATCTTTGACTCAAGACCTACTAACTCTGATAACATCAAAATGTTAGCTTTAGAAACCTAGAAAATTTGGGGGCGGGCACAGTACATTTTTTGTACATTTTGACCTATACTTTTATAGCCAACAATTAAAAGAAAAAACAACAATCAAAACAATCCAAAAAATCCATTGTCATACCCCATCCTTTTTTTTACCGAACACATTGCACATAAAATCAACAACAGCATATGACATCAACTTTCGTTCAAAGTTTTCTGAATAATAACGCCATCGAAAGTTCAAGGAGTTCTCTTTTCTCATTTGTAAACCTCCCTCAGAGAGCAGTAAGAATTATAATAAGAAAAAACATTAAAAAGTTGGGAGTGGACTTTTCGACGGATATGTCCATTATCCCTGAAAATAAATTTTCAGAAAACTACCTCGACTAATTTTTTTTTCAGAAACTTCAAAGTTTCCTGAAATAAATGGCGTTTGTTTTATGGGCTTGCAAAGTGTACATTTTAAGATATCAATTTTCGAAGTCACACCTACCAAGCAAAATTTCTCACTTTTTTTTCAAATTTTATCTCCGTCAAAAATGGACAAAAACAAATAATATTTTGACAAAATACTATTATCAATAAAACCAGATAACCGGTCATCGAATTCGGAGATGGTCCATTCAGACCATTGGTCGATTTTCTGTGGAATGACCCTCCTATAACAAGTTGAACGCAAAGTGCAAGAACGGAGGCTACTTTTAGAGAAAGCAAAATCCATACCGATTTGTAATGATAAATAGAGTCATTAACATTGACAAACTACATGTCTTGTTGTTACTCTTCAGTTGTAGATACAATAAAAGTAAACAGTGCATTTTTGCATTTTTTTCTTACCTTGAAATTGATTTCTCTTCCTTATTACAAAGCAACACTTTTTCAGAGATCTTTGTACTTGTCTGTCAGCTTTGAATGACTCAATTAATTCTTTTTAAAAAACTTACGCAAGAATAATAGTTTATACAGTTTCACCTGCATGCAAGTAAATTAAAAAAATGTAATCTAAAACCACAGAAACACCAGAGAAAGGTCATTTGCCATGACAAGGTTGCTTCTTTCTGCATGCCATGCCTTTAAAAGTTTTTACAATTGTGACATATCACTTATTACATGCTAAAAGTCACCAGTAAACATGTAATTATTGGATTGTACAAAGTAAATTGCAATTAAACCATTTCCAAAAAGCATCCTTGAGCAGTGTTGCACCGTGTACTTGTAGGGCATTTGCTTCAATCAAAAAACATTATCACGCCAGCGCACTGTACTGTAACAGAACAGTAAAAAAAATGTAAACATGAACAAAAACTGTATATTCGGCGTGACAAGAAGGTAAATAAATTATCTCCCATGTCAATTTTACAGAGCTTTACTAAAAATAGCTCATTAATTTATATAGGCGTCCACGCAAACCATCGTCGGTCGTCGGCGGCGGTTTCGATATTGGCATTGAACACGGAAGAGAAGATGCAATTCCGACTCAGGGGATTCATTCAAATTAGAAAGTTCAGTTAGGCACACGTCCAGCACGCGTCGTCAGGTAAATTCAGAGACAAGATCTCAGCATCTAATCAAACATGAAATCCATGCGCAGACGTAGATTTCTTGATCCGTTCAGTTGTATTGCATATAGCTACTGGATAAGTAGGACTTAGAGCAGCAATTAGATTGTTATGGAGACCCGTAATCAAATTACGTGCGGTATGACAGCAAAGGTGTTTCATTGGAGACGCAGTATATAAAAATATCGATGTAATTGCATTGTTTAGTCCCTGCCCTGGCGTTACTTTAAACGATTTCTAGCCTAAGGGCTAAATTGGATTGCGGTGCCGCGTCGCTCCGCCATGGTAGCAAAAGGTGCGCTTGCACTCACCCAAGCCTAACTTGGCTATATCGAATACAGCAAGTGATCACCCAAACAGAGTCATTGGATAAGCAAACGAGGGGAGTCGTGAATGTGGCGATAAACACAGCTGGAACAGAGCGCGATAGCCATTCACTGCGAAAATATTAAATTTCTTTAATTTATAATTGGCTGGTGCCCCCGGAGAGATTCAGCCGGTTGACAGTAATGCAAGGTTGCAATTTCAATTTCGTATCATTAAAAAGCGAAAGCCCGAACCTATATCTACGCGCAGATTGGTTGCCTTTGAACAAGAATTTATGAGGACGATACACTGATGTATATGCGTTTCATCTTATTCATCAATAAGTGGGTCGCCGATTCATCATTATCCCTGGATCATAAATTTTGATATATGAGAGGCGAACCGTCCTGTCCTGCCTCTTACACATCTCTTTTTTACGAATCAATTTGTTTCCGAAGATTTCTCAGAACATCCACCACGCAGGAGCGCTGACGGGATTCAAAGGACGTGCTCTGGTGTAGGGCATCACACGGTTGAATAATAATTGAATTGGTTGATTTCAAGTGACTTATACTGGAACCTTATTATACATAAGCCTTGGGCTTTTTAACTAAATTTCAATTTAAATAAAACGCAAGGTAAGACATGGTTCCGGATTGCTGAATTTCGCGTGGCATATAGAGCCAATTTTAATAATTTGGTAAATTGGTGAAACGTTAAGTGCCAAACGTGATCACACCACCTCAGTGCAGTTTACTTCGTTTGCAATCAACCACAAAAGAAAAACGAAAAAAAATCATCGTCGTAGTAAAACTGGCAGTGCAACAAGAAATCAGTAATGGAGTATATTTCGTTATTTATTTAATAACTTAATTACAGATTTAAGTAACTGTTTCATGCAAATATCAATGGCTTCAGGTTGTGCCAATGAATTTTTTATTGCAGTATAGTAATAAAAAAAATTTTTTTTTGAGAAACATAAAATGAATTGCTTGAAGCAGCAGCATCATAATGATAAACACGCCCAAGATGAGTCTCATATCATTAAAACAGAAACATTGACGATGATTCTGGCAGTGGACGAGGCGTGAATTAGTTTTTGGCAAAATAAGTATCGTAAATATTACGGTAATTTACTTTACGCTGCAACAGAATATCTCTTTTTGAGCATGAAATATTAAGTAAAACACGCATTGAGGTTTTTATTTCGTTTGACTTTATGGTAGTTGGCGATATTATCAAAAACATGAAGGTGGTTAAGAGTTCATTATCGTGGCTTAATTGCATCAATTAATAATTACGATATAATTTCATGAAGAGTTATAACCTCAATGTATCTTCAATACGAGCTACAGTCCTCCTCATTCTTGTATAAAAAATGTTTTTTTCCCATCTGGATCTACTTATTATTTAAAAGTGGTTTGGGTTATAGTGAATCATTAATTAGTAACATAGTTTTTTTTAAACCAATATCTCAAAAATTCGAACTGTAGGACTGATAAGCAAGCACTTGTCTTTCATGCTTTAGAAAATGCAGAAAATTTCCAGGCTCGTATTTCAATCATAACCGTTTTAGATCATATATTATTTTTTTCGGTGATATTTATCAGCTGATCGTCTGCTTTCGACTATGCGACCTGTTCTAGAAAGCATCATAGTTGTAAGTACAACAGATTTATTAAAAATATCCGAGAACATTCGTAGCAGCATTAATCAAGCTAAAATGACCATCCCTATTTTTTTTTATTTTTATAAAGCATTAGATACACTCAATCACAACTTCTTACTCCATAAACTGAGCTGATATACATGTTTAGTTCATCAGCTAGTAATCTTATTGAAAATTGTCTTAGCAATGATTCTCAGAACGTTTCATGTGATGGTAAAATATCTTATTTTCTTGGCGTTCCGCAGGGCTCCATGTTGAGTCCCCTCTTGCTTGCGATTTTTATTAACGATATCCTTTCAACAGTTAGTTACAAGTTTCCAGATTCTTCTTTATGCAGGTGTATCTTTCGGAACATGATGGTTTAATTGAAGATTCACTTGAACGTATTAATGATGATCTGTTTCATATCAGTCTATGGGAAGCATGGTCTTAAGTTAAATCTGTCTAAATCGCAGAGAATCACTGTATATAAATCTGAATTCGAAACCTGTTTTTTCCCTCCGGTAGCGATAAACAGAGCTACGATTCCCTAAGTGAAAACAGTATTCAATCTATTAATAATTTTTAATAAAATTCTAAGCTGTTGTTCTCATATTGGCACAGATATCTCGAGAATAGATGCAGGACTGAAAACTTTTTGGCAGTCCAATGCATACACTCCCACTGCTGCTCGATTCAAGCTTGTAAGGACTCTCCTTAATTCACTTAACATGTATCGAGGTACAAACTATCAACTCCATTATAATATATATTTATAGATTAAGGAGACATGATCACATGTTAGCATATGCACATACATTGCTTGGCTGCTCCTTACCTACATATATTAAATATCTTAATTTTTTTATACAAGCTGATTTTTATACCCTAGATGAAATTCAAAGGATATGCTAAGTTTGTCATTCCTTTTGTAATACCTAGAAATAATGATGGTAGAGCAAACTGGATTGGACACCACCCCTGCATAAAATTAAAAGTTATTTTGATTTTTGCATGTCCGTTTGTCCATCCGTCCGTCAGTTAGTCCGTCCGTCTGTTCGTCCGTTAGTCGGTGCGTCCGCCTGTCCGTCCGTTAGTCCGTCCGACCGTTTGTCCGTCCGTCTGTCCGTTTGTCCGTCTCTCCGTCCGTCCGTCCTCACGATAACTCGAGAACGCGTGTACTTAGAGAGTTGAAACGGGGTTTAAAAAAAAAAGTAAAAAAAGTTTGAAAATGGGACAAATCGTGTAACTCCCTCATAGGGTTGCCGTACAAAAATAGATTTTTTCACTAAATATGTGGACATTGCCTGAGAACGCGTCCGTAGAGTTTTGCAATTTTATGCATAGTGTTTTCATAAAAATAGTAAATATAATTGCAAAAATGGACTAAATCGGGCAATCCCTTCCTGGTGTTGCCATATGAAAATTTTGGATTTTTATGTATCCTGTGAAAACGATCAGTCCTAAACGGTTTTAATGTAACTACCGAAAAGCTCTTCAGAATACGAAATCCTATAAAATTGGTTTTAAACATTTTTGCTGTTCGACGAACAGTTCTAGAAATATATGCGAAAAACCAGTTCAAAATTAAACTTGCGCAGATGGGTGACCATACGAAATTACAAATTAGCATTCATCTAGGGTATCATAAGAATTGGTCTTAGACCAATTCTAGCTTTTTTAATTGCTGTATGAAAACCTTCTGCATAATATGATCGAATGACTGACTACCATGGTTACGTTTCTCCATCGCATTATGTCAGTCAAACAATTCTCTGTTCAATTATTAAGCCATTTTAGATTTTGAAATATAATGTTGTTGGACGGAATACATAGCCAGATATCTTTCTTTTGTCGTTTATTTTTCTTTTTCTTATCTTTCGGCGTTACAGGCTGATTAAGAAAATGTGCCCGCTTCTCACAGAACGCCCCGTAACTTCCTCGCCATGCAACTTACGAAGCTGATTTTTAACTCAGAATGATAGTAAGCCATGTAAGCTTCAAATCGTGGTTCCTTCTTCTCAATAAAGCTAAATTCTTGTGTGTCAGTTGTGATCACTATGATTATTGTTATCACAGAAATTACCATATTCTTACTGAGTTGAAGCAAAAGAATAGTTTCTTTCCATACTTAACCCTTTGAATTTTCCGATCATTGAAATTATTTTAGAAAAATGTTGATTCTCCAATTGATCATAAATGGAAATTAAATTATACCCTAATAAACTGAGGCCATTTACCAAAGTCAATCATGGATTAAGGCCCATAAGATCCTTCACTTCGTTTTTCTGCTAATAAAATTTATAATAACATTTTCGAGAGCATTTTACGCAGCATGTTTTTATGAGATTAAATTATACGTTCGTAGGCCTATTTAGAGCACATTTGAGACGTTTGTTCTTCAGTAGACTAAAACGAATCTTATTAATAACTCTGATGAGATACAATATTATTAAGGGTATATGTTACATAAATATATATATATATATATGTATTATGAGTATGTAAATTGAAATAAGACAAATCACTGTGTATGTAATTATTATAATTATGGAATGTAACATGTTCAGGGCATGTACTTGTACCCTCCTCGATACATCAAGAATCATTATGTGGGCTCGGCGTTGATCTCAAAAACTTGTATATTACCAATATTTGGTGGGTCATTTAATAATCATCAAGAGTAACTTAAAAATTACCTTAATTATTTTAAATTTTATGTCGTAAACAAATACGGCAGTGAAACAATTATACTCTGCCTGCCTCTAAGGCATGTAATTTTGAGATGTAACAAGGTTGGGGAAATTCTCGATGAAATCTTTGAAGTGAAAATCTTCACGATGGCTGTAGTGATATAAGTATCACGTAAAATGTTTTCACAGAAATAATACAGACATGCAGTAAATTCGCTGAATATTTTAATCATGATTCCCTCCCTAATTACCTCCGCGCCATCAAGATCATAACTAGCCGTCATTTCTTTTGTCAATATCCGGCAGCTCTCATGTCTTGCACCACATTTAAATAGAAAATCTCAAACGCGTTCATTACTACGCGGCTACTGTTTAATGGATTTTCTGTGCATTCCAGTAATTAGTGATGAGATTTCACCTCGTTTAGAAGTTTTCATCTTCATCTATCGCTGTTATTACATTCCCTGAGATTGATTGCATCGCGCGACTCTAAATTGTACCTTTTGTGGTGCATGGACTAGAGAGATGTGAATTGCGATGCTCTAATGCAACATAAACCAGCTGCTAGTTTACTGCAAATTGATTTTCAACGGCGAGTTAAAATATTTTCGCGGCTTTTATTCTATTTTACGACATAAAACATTCCTTTCCAGAAAATTAAATTATTTGCTGCTGCAGTTTTCAGATATCTACCATTGTTGTAGTCTTCTCTGTTAACTTTGAGGAATTGATTTCAATCAATTTTTGCCAATTCGGAATAGTTCAGGCAGTAGTCATAGATGGTCTAACGAGAAATTTTACAGAGGGTAATAATAATTATTGAAAAGGTTGTTGTGCTTTGCTGTCATATAAGTATATAGGAATCGCTATTTTTGTATCTTTTGGAAAAGCTTTTTCAAATACTAAACTTAAATTGATCAGATTCGTGACGTTGCTGTTGAGCTAAAGTAAACCTTCACAATTACCTGCATTGAAGGCATTTGGAAGGCAATGGACCAGTACGCTATTCCAAGTTCATGCTTTCCTTAATCTTTACTTTGTCTTCTCTGATGAGATCAGAGCCTAAAGATAAGCTTAAGGCTAAGTGAGCCAATTGGAAACTTAAACACAGTAACTGTAGCTTGATATAAATTGTTAACGATGATCTTGAATATTGTCCAGTTATATCGGCAGAGGAGGTAACTTCCAAATTTTATGTCAAATGTTTAAAATCGCGTTTGGAAACTTCTCTATTTTTTGTTTCTTTTATTAAAGGTAATGTTTCCTTATATTTTCCAAAATATTTGGAAGTTTGTTGCCTAAGTCTTTTGTTTTATTCCGTAAGAATTTCGATTTTATTTTGAACAGGTAAATTATTGTAAATTAAGGCCTGTTTCAAAACTTACTCTTCTATTTTCAGTGCTGCAGTTTAAGATATGGATACAGCATCGATGGAAACTACGAGTGATTACTGTTGTGTCATGAATGTATGGTGATAGGGTGTGGAAAATTTCCCTTTATTTAAAAAACAAAAACAAATAATTTACACGTGTAAAAATATCAATGCGCTCAATATATATAAGGTGCTACACTAATTAGTATAACGTTGACATTGTACCTAATATGGAACGTAATAAAGAAAAAATCAGCTTTGGAAAATTGTAAAAAGGCATAGACAATTTTGCTCTGCAGTTGAGTAGAAACTAGGATCACATACGTAAAACTACAGACTAAGTCAGTTTCCTCCGTATAAGGTAAGCCAACAGATGTAGATGAAGGTTGATACTATAAGACACAAACTTAATATACTTATAGTAATTTATTCGGGAGTTCAACAACTGCCACAGTTTCTTATAGTAATTAAAATTTTTGGAGAAGTTAAAAGGCAGTCCTCTAATCACGGGAGGAAAGTTAAAATCACATGTTGTGAATTAGAACTCTTTTCCTGGACACCAATCAATTACCAGAGAAGAGTTTCCGGCCATGTTAAAAAACAAGGTAAAACCTGTAGATCCCACCATTATTATGTGTTAGACAGGTTTTCCGCGATATTTACAATCAAATCAAAAATATATAAATCGAACAAGAAAAAAAGTTACAATTGGTCTCAGACCAATAATATTATACTTTAAGTGAAATCGTTAACATCTTCAGTGGTGGTTGTTGTTAACTTATATTCAAATAAATTGAAAGTCCGAAGCTTTGTGTAGCAACACAAAAACGAGATTGCTTAATTTATTCCATTTTTGAAATTGTATATATGTAGGTACTATTTTTATGAAAACGCCGGGTATAAAATTTCAGCTTCCAGCTTTTCAGCTTTTGAGTCGAGCGAGCAGACAAACGAACATGCATTAATGCATTAATATTATGTGTTATGTTCTATGCATTAATGAATGATAAACTTAGTATATCATGAAATTTTATCTCGAATATAAAAAGCACTAAACACGAGAATTAAACCCACGATGAAAAGTTTCAACGCCAAATTCTTTGCAATTATTATATCGAATCACTGAATTGAAGTGTCTTTAAAAATTATTAAAATAAACAAAAAACAAATATTTTTCATTTATATGGACTCACTTGTGACTTTACATATATTACAAATTTCTATCGAAAATAAACTTTGCTTCACACACAGAAGTGGACTCAGATTTTTTGATTGGGACTTTTCTCTTGAATATTCTTTCTCTTCATGAATCAAATCACTTATTACCTCTGATTGATCATACTGAAATATATCGGTGATTGTCAGCGAATAAAATCTGAGTCCACCTCTGTGTGTGAAGAAAAGTTTATTTTCTACATTTTCATGCGGCTTGGCCTCAGTTTTGTTTGAAAACTCGTTTTTTACCTATTTTATTTTCTCCCTTTATCAAGTTAACTAAATTGTTATTACGTGCTGCATGGAGATATTTTAAAACAATTTTTAAGCCATGTTTGGTGTCGATCCGAAAAATTTTTTTAAAAATTTACATGAATTTTCCTATTTTTCATGCAAGTTTTCCTGATTGTTGAAAAGAAAGTATTGATGCCAGTAGGATGAAAAAAAATGATTCCGCATAGCTTATAAAACTTTCTTGTCGGAAAATTTCCCGGAAAAGTCGGAAAATTCCGGAAATTTTCGGAAAATTTTCCAGAAAAATTTGAAAATTCTGCATTTTTCCTGAAACAGACTTATCACTAATCATATCGATGAAAATTTGTCCGACGATTTTCCCGCTTTTCCGGGTTTTCCACAGAGTTTTCTACAAAAGCAACTTTGTGCAACTCATTTCGCTCTACAACTTTGATTTAGGTTGCAAAACGCTCAAACGCTTCCTTGGTCTGAAACAGGAAAAGCGTTTTTTTGCTCGATTTTTTCTGTAAGATTTCACCTTTGTCGGAGAGAAAGTAATGATGCCAGTTGATAGGGAACTTGATCCTGCATAATTTAGAAAACTTTTTTACTGAAAAGTTTCCGGAAAAGTCGGAAAATTCCGGAAATTTTTTTCGTAAAAATCGGAAAATTCTGTATTTTTCCTGAAACGAATTTATCACTAATCAAATTTGTACCAAATTTTCAAATGATTTTTCCCGATTTTCCGGGTTTTCCATGGAAATTTCCGGTTCAAGTTTTAATAGATTCAATTGTCACGCGACATGAACCTGTGTGCCAAATTTCAGCTCGCTGTGATGACGAAAAGTGGGTCTACGAGAGTGTCGAAAATAGTAAAAAAGAAATATATAAATAAATAGATAGACAAATTCGTGTACGAGTTAAAGGGAATGGCCTCAATAAATACAGATGTCATTCTCTTGCCAGTAATGGCAGCTAGCTTTTGATTGAAAAGTTTATTTACTACACGGAGAAAAATGAATATGACAAATTGAACGAAATCATTGTTTAAACCAAACGATTTCGTGGTTAAAACGGCGCCAATGGCGCTTAAAGTTTGTTTTAACAATTAGCAAACGTTCGTATTGAACGCATAAAAATATGGAAAAAAAACAACCTTGCGTTTATTTCAAACATATAAAATGTTCAAGAAATGGAACATTTGTCACATGCAAATTGAAGTTCATTTACGTTCAAAATTCAAACGTTTGAAAATATTCAGATCAAACCACCCGGCGTTCAACTGTTTAAAAAATTGAAAATTGTTTGGTTGTAATTGAAAACTAGTTTATTTATGATAAAAATTTCACTTATCAAACTAATGTACTGTTACGCGCCACAAAGTGATACAAGCGACATCTATTGTAAATGGAAACAACCTTAGGTTAGTGACATCCTAGTAAACTGGGTTTGGAGAATGGAATATTCAGGAAGGTTCTAGGATAATTCGTAGAGTATAAATACGGCGCTGCTCACATCCAGGAGGCGAGTATTATTTCAGACAGCGAAGTGAGGAGTGAACGAAGTAAACTATTTGGATTGCGATAATTAGAAGTACAGTACTAGCGATAAATAAAGAATTGATTTGATAATTATTTGTGAATTTGTGAGAGTACAGTTAAATAAAGAAAGAACTTTAATTATATCTGAAATATTGTGTTTTAAATAACGAACTAAGGCCACGCTCGTAACAACTGGTGTCAGAAGTAAAATAAAATCGCGAAATAAAGTGGTGGCATTTGACTTTGAAATTCAAAGAGTGATTAATTTTGTGAAATCGCGCAAGAATGGGACGCAAACTAGAGGAGCTTCGCATACAGGAATTGAAAGTGGAGTTGGGGAAGCGGTCATTGCAAACGACAGGTGTAAAGAATGTTCTAGTCGAGCGACTTAGACAAGCGTTGATAGAGGAAGAAAAGAATCCTGATACATACGTTTTCGAGGAAGAACCAGAAACTGAAGAAGAGCCTGCGATGAACATAGAACAGCTTTTGGGTACTTTAATGACCAAAATGGAGCTTTCAACCCTGCAAGTGAAAAATGCCCTTGAGGAACAAAAGAATTCTCTAGAAGCGCGTTTGGATGAACAAAAGAATGCTTTTGAGGAACAAAAGAATTCTCTAGAAGCCCGCTGGGATGAACAAAGGTGTTCCTTGCAGAATTGTCTAGAAACCTGTTTGGAGGAACAGAAGACTTTTCTTAAAAATTCATTAGACGAGCAAAATGTAAAAATTGAAGGAATCCAGCAGGAAGTGCTGGAAGTTCAACAGCAAGTGTCGGAAGTGCAACAAAATGTTACGGAGAAGCTTGACAACTTTAAAGCAGATTTGGACAGAATGAAGTACCGACAATCTCGGCACGAAGGAACTGAAATATCCAGTGCAGGCAGAATGAAACCTCCAATATTTGATGGACAAAATTCGTGGCATATTTTCAAGAGACAGTTTGAGGCAGCTTCCGAAGTAAATGGATGGAATGACGCAGACAAAGCTACAGCTCTGGTATTAGCCCTTCGAGGTCCTGCGTCAGAGTTATTACAAACTATTCAGATTGAAAAGCAACGTGATTACATTTCACTAGTACAGGCGATAGAATTACGTTATGGAGATGAACACATGCAGCAAGTATATCGCCTGCAGTTACGCAACATCACTCAAAAGCATGGCGAGTCACTACAACAACTGCAGGCTGATGTGGAAAGATTAGCTTATCTTTCGTACTCTAGCGTAAATGCGGATTTCCTTAATGAAGTGGCAACAGAAGCATTTGTGAACGCCATTGCAGATCAAAATTTACAACAAGCGTTAAGGCTAGCAGGAAAGAAATCAACAGCAGAAGCACTAGCGTATGCATTAGCGTATGAATCTGCCAGGCAAGCTTCTCGAAGTGCAGTACGAGTGAGAGAAATTTCGGTGGAGGAATGTACTTGTAATAGAATGCAGCCATCACAGAGCAATTCTTCACGCGGTATTCTGCGATGCTGGAATTGTAATAGACCGGGACACCTCCAAAGGGACTGCAGAAAACGCCGTCGAACAGAATCACCAGAAGAGGAGGACAGAACAGAATGCCAAAAATGTCGAGCCAGGGAGCAAGCTATTCGGGGAGAGCCTAGAAATCAAACAGCGACTAGTCGCATCAGCTCCCCTGTTCAGCAGTCGGAAAACATGTAAAAACCAACTTCGGGGGGCAGAAGTTGGTTGATAGAGTCGACAGCCCCGAAATCATCATTCAGATAGCCCAGTTGCAGAGGAATAATAGCAGTCTTGTTATATATGGAAGTGTAGGACAAAATGACTGCGTTGTCACTATCGACACTGGAGCTTCGAGATCAATTATTAGAGCGGATCTTGTCAAGAACAAATGGCTTCACAATACCACCAAATATTTACTAAGAACAGCAACTGGAGCCGCAGCACAAGTTTTTGGAGAAATATCTTTGGATATTCAACTAGGTGAACTACTATTTCCTCACAATTTCCTAGTTTCAGACATAATGGATGAATGCATCCTTGGAGTAGACTTTATGACCACATATAAAATAAAATTAGATGTCGGAGAACGAATACTCAAATATGGCAACATAGAAATTCCTATGAGACGAGGAGGAGGAACAGATTATCCTGCAAAAATAAGGACGATGGTCTGTGAGAATATGACCCTCTCCGCATTCTCGGAGACGCTAGTATGGACAAAGCTTACTGATGACATCGGGACCTGCCGATTCTATCTGGTGGAGCCTAACCCTACAAAAGTAACATCGAACATCATCGTTGGTAAAACTTTAGTGAAGACAGAAGGCGCAACATTAATTCCAGTCAGAGTGCTCAACACATCCGAAAATGAGGTACAACTAAAAGAAGGTGCTATAATTGGAAATTGTGAGCCTGTTTATCAGATTGTTAATTTGGAAAATGGTAGTAATATTAAGGAGGCGATACGTATACCAGCTACTACTCAACAGGTTCAGAAACTTCTTTCATCTAGTGCCTTAAGTGAACAGCAATACAACGATGCCAAAGATATGATCGATGAATTTTCGGAATTATTTGCAATGAATGATGATGATTTCGGCAAAACAAATCTTGTCCAGCATCGGATCAATACAGGAGATTCTAGGCCCATTCGGCAACCACCACGAAGACTACCATTAGCCAAACAACCAGAAGTTTCAGGTATGATAAATTCCATGAAAGAACAAGGCATAATTGAGGAATCTAACAGCCCTTGGACATCGCCAGTTGTTTTGGTCAGGAAAAAGGATGGCAGCACACGATTCTGTGTGGACTACCGCCAACTAAATAATGTAACAAGAAAGGATAGCTATCCGTTACCAAGGATTGATGACACGTTGGACACCCTTTCCGGAGCGCAATGGTTTTCCACATTGGATTTGAAGAGCGGTTACTGGCAAGTGGAAATACATCCCGAGGACCGAGACAAAACTGCTTTCTCAGTTGGAAGTGGCTTATGGCAATTCAAAGTTATGCCATTTGGATTATGTAATGCTCCAGCCACATTCGAACGACTCATGGAATGTGTTTTACGAGGATTAACCTGGAAAACATGTCTTGTCTACTTAGATGACATAATTGTGATCGGAAGGACATTCGAGGAACATAAAAACAACTTACGGGACGTACTTCAAAGACTGAGAGATGCGAAACTGAAGCTCAGCACGAATAAATGTGCTCTATTCAAGAATGAAGTAAAATATTTGGGGCATGTAGTTTCATCACAAGGAGTAAGAACTGATCCAGAGAAGATAAGAGCTGTGAAAAATTGGCCTGTTCCAAAGGACAAACATCAATTAAGGAGTTTTCTTGGATTGGCTACCTACTACAGGCGATTCGTAAAAGGTTTTGCAGATATAGCAAGGAGCCTACATCAACTTACAGAAAAAGGAAAGCCGTTCATATGGTCAGATAAATGTAACGAGAGTTTTGCAAATTTGAAGCAACAGCTCTGTGGAACTCCAGTGCTTCACTATCCAAAGCTGGGAAAAACTTTTATATTGGACACGGATGCCAGCAATGTAGGTATTGGTGCAGTGCTTTCACAGGAGGAGGATGGTCAAGAGGTGCCAGTAGCTTATTTTAGCAAAGCACTCTCAAAATCAGAGAGAAATTATTGTGCTACAAGGAAAGAGCTACTTGCCATTGTAAACTCAACCAAGCATTTCCATAAATATCTCTACGGGCAGAAATTTATCCTCCGCACTGACCATGCAGCGCTTAAATGGCTTTTGCAGTTTAAGAACCCTGAGGGGCAAGTGGCGAGATGGATAGAGCGACTCCAAGCTTATGACTTTGAAATCCAACACCGAAGAGGACGTATCCATGGAAATGCAGACGCCCTTTCACGACGTCCATGCAAAGTTGAATGCAAACATTGCGTTCGGCTGGAAGAAAAAGAAACAAAAGCAACAATACAGCTGATGACGGTGGAACCATCGACAGGTTGGAACAACGAGAGCTTGCGAACAGTACAACGGGAAGACCCAGACATATCACCTATTCTTGCTTGGAAAGAAGACATGGAAAGACCACAATGGCAAGATATCTCGGAGAGGAGTGAGAAACTGAAGAGCTACTGGGCTCAATGGAACTCTCTTCACGTTGAATGTGGTATATTAAAGCGCAAGTGGGAATCAACTAACGGCGAGTCATTCCGAATGCAGATAGTCGTGCCAGCATCCCAGATCAAAGATGTTCTAGAAGAAATGCACAGTGGATCATCTGGAGGACATTTGGGGGTGAATAAAACAATTTCCAAAATACGTGAAAGGTTTTATTGGTTACATATGCGAGAGGATGTTGAGGAATGGTGCCGCAGATGCACTACCTGTGCTTCTTGCAAAGGACCACCACACAGAAGTAGGGGAGAAATGCATAAATATAATGTAGGAGCCCCATTTGAAAGGATAGCCGTAGACATCGCTGGACCTTTTCCAGAAACAGATAACGGTAACCGTTATATATTAGTTGCTATTGACTATTTCAGTAAATGGCCTGAAGCTTATGCAATCCCTAATCAAGAGTCTACCACAGTAGCGGATCAAGTAGTAATGAATTGGGTCAGTAGATTTGGTGTTCCTCATGAACTTCATTCGGACCAAGGACGGAACTTCGAATCACGGACTTTCCAAGAGATGTGTAAAATTCTGGGAATAAGAAAAACCAGAACAACTCCTCTGCATCCACAATCTGATGGCATGGTAGAACGCTTCAACAGAACATTGGTCGAGCATCTAAAGAAAGTAGTCGACTATCACCAACGCGATTGGGATCGACATATTCCCATGTTCTTAATGGCCTATCGATCAGCTGTACACAACACGACCGGACAAACGCCAGCAAAAGTAATATTCGGAAAGGAGATGCGTTTACCTAGCGATCTCAAGTTTGGTACACCCAGACGTGAACAAAAGTTACCAGACGATTATGTATCGGAACTTAGACAACGATTGGCTGATGTACACGAAGTCACGAGAGCAAAATTAGCAATAAATACCGATCGGATGAAGACCCGCTAACGACTTACGTGCTAACTCAGCAGGATTTAATGAAGGAGACCTTGTTTGGCTGTACAACCCGAAACGACGTAAGGGGACGTTCTCCAAATTACAACAACACTGGGAAGGACCGTATTCAGTAGTAACTAGAATAAATGACGTAGTATATAGGATTCAGCGGGGTACAAGAGGCAAACGGAAAATCGTTCATCTAGATCGATTATGTCAATACTGCGAGCATCAAGACCGTGGATCACCTGTTGTTCGGGACGAACAATTTTAAGAAGGGGACAGTGTTACGCGCCACAAAGTGATACAAGCGACATCTATTGTAAATGGAAACAACCTTAGGTTAGTGACATCCTAGTAAACTGGGTTTGGAGAATGGAATATTCAGGAATGGTTCTAGGATAATTCGTAGAGTATAAATACGGCGCTGCTCACATCCAGGAGGCGAGTATTATTTCAGACAGCGAAGTGAGGAGTGAACGAAGTAAACTATTTGGATTGCGATAATTAGAAGTACAGTACTAGCGATAAATAAAGAATTGATTTGATAATTATTTGTGAATTTGTGAGAGTACAGTTAAATAAAGAAAGAACTTTAATTATATCTGAAATATTGTGTTTTAAATAACGAACTAAGGCCACGCTCGTAACAGTACATTATAAACTTCTGTATAAGTACTTCACTAAAAATCAACTAATGGTAGAGGCACACCCGGTATCATCAGTTCGAACATCTGACTGTAATATTTTGACGAACAAATACACAATATTATTTAATATCTAAGTTTCAAAAAATCAGATACATACTCACAATTGAACCACTGAACCAAATTTTGTTTCTGCCACAATTTTAATTTTGCCTGAAATTTTGCTATAATTCTTATGATAAAATTTCAACAGTGTACGCTCTGTTAATGTACTCAATTCCAAATTCAGCTTCTAGAAACATATTCAAATGAGTGAACATAGGCGAAATACCCAAATTAAAAGAAAACCTTTAAGTTGCAAAAGGCAGATTCCAGACTCGAAGTGTGAACGAACTGAAGTAAAGCTACAAAAATAATACTAAATTTAACTCTGTTGACGATCAAAGTGAAGGCGTTTTGCTCTCAAAACGAACAACAGACAGGTTAATGAAAATCCAAATGCATTTAGCTATCATACTGAACGTGTCAAAGTATTCAATACGAATTATTTTCTCATTTTAGTAAATTGTTAAATGGAAAGCCTTTTTAAAACGCACAGACGTTTACGCGTTTTTGGAAAATCCTTCAATTTCAATATGTTTTCGTTTGATTTGATAGAAAAGTAGTTGAATGAAACGAATTCAATTGAATATGCATTTTAAACGCGACGTGCGTTTGTTAGGAATTTTTATATTTCTCTCCATGTATGAAGGCTTCATATTAAGACATTATGCATTATGCAAAGGATTAAAGGATATCCTGATGATAGACCAAATAAAAGCTGGTATTTCGTTGCCTACTGTTGGAGTTATGTATACTTCTTCCATATTCATGCAAAGAATATGAAAGTAATAAAGAAATTATGGAATTTTTCACTTGCTTAAACTGATTATTTTAAGTAGCATCACTCATACGGCTTTTATTAGCAACCCAAGGTCTGATGTATTTAGTGACAACACCGATTATTGTTCTTTTCACAATCTTGGCAAGATATAATTCCCTAGCTTTCACTTGGTCTTTTAATCCTTGTCTTTAAATTCTGTTAATCTTACATTGAATTATTCTCCTATGTGTTGAATCGTGTAATAATATAAACGTTGGTTAAAATGAATATATCTTTACTCTATTTTGTATAAGTTTCCATGATGGTCATACGTGCATACAATTTTAGCATACGCTGTTCCATTTTGTCGTTGCCTACTTTTATTCTTCGTACAGTACTAGGTATTACAAAATTCCCGAGTAAATGAGCAAAACACTCCGCCAAAACATGGAAAAGTCGAAACATAAATCCTTCATGTCTGCCATGATATCTCTTCTATTAAAAACAGAAAGAAAAAAAAACATAAAAATTAATGAAATATTGTCTCGTGCCAATCGCGTGTCCATTACATAATGCTGCGATCGTATTGCACGGTATTTAATCTGATCGTTCGCCTGATTGTTACGAAATTTTTTAAGTCATACCTACTGATCGACGACTAATTCAATTAATGGTAAAGAATTTGAAGGAATTTATATGTTGAATGCAAAATGTTCATCATCATTGTCATCATTATAGATGAATAAATTCTGTATTGGAGGAATGTGCCCAAACAGCTCGAAAATATTTGTACTTCCTTAAACCTCAGCACGAGACCTTCGTTGTCAAAATTTCTGATCGAAAACTTTCGATGTTCAATTTTACTTTTATATGCACGTTCAGTGTGCTGTGTACATTATACATACATATAATCATTCCCCAGCCAGTATGATTGAAAGTGAGCGCAACTGGTCCAGCATTGAATGATCATCGTGTGCTAATCTGATTTCAATATCACAGAATTGTGATCAGCTCTAGTCTAGTTCCTTACTCAATGCAAATTCAAATACAAAACCTGATCAAAGTGGTGAGACGACGAAATATTCATGTAAGAAAACTAAAACGACCTCATCATTTGAAAATACCCCCAGGCATAGGTGTGGTCCGTGTATGTCTTTTGGAGCAAAGCCTCCAGTCAAGACAGTCAAAAGACAAAAATAGCAAAAAATAAATAAATAAATATAAATCAAGAACAAGACTACTTTCATATTAGACTGCATCCATGGGGTATCTCTGGCTGAAAATTGTCGGTTGCGGAGTATAGTGCTCTAGTATGGCGCGCATGTTAATCTATCTGCGCGATGCCGAGTACTTAGAAAACTAGTTTAAGATGTGTTGTGCGGTGGAGCTAGTTGGAGCAGGCTGTTCGTCTTTTTCTTAATTCCGTTTCTCCTGTTTTTTTTTCTTCTTTGATTGGTATAGATCGTGCCAAAGGTATGTCGGCTTGTGTCTGGCTTTTTGCATATGCACTCGAGTTCAACACGAGATCACTAGGCCTCTAAAGATATATATTTCACCGAAGTAGCATGCAACTTTGGTTTTAGTCGAGGATGTTTGCTCTGTTTCATTATTTTTTATACGTATATAAAAAAAAAATATACAAATAAAAAAACAAAAATTGACATGATGTTGCATAATGCTCTCTTGCAACAGGGATATAATGGAGGCTACTCCATCCAGATTTAAGCAGCTGAAAATTGGGTCGAATTTGATACAAAACACTTTAGAGGCAATTCAACAGATATACGAATTTATGAATGAATTCATTATCCCTATTATAAACCCAGTCGACAGCTAGAGGTCGATATATTACCATCGCCTTTTCCAATGGATCAATTCATTTTTTTTTTGTACACATCAAAGTTGTTGTCCGCGCGACGAACAATTCAAGTATAGAGAATACCAACGAATTCCCTGAGGCCTAGGTGTGGTCAACTAAAACAAACTGCCATTTCGCAACTTCTGCGCGGAGTAGTATAACGGCAGCGACGTACTTGTAAAATCTCCCGGGGTATATATAGAGGTACCATACCAACCAGATGGGCATCAGAAATTGATTTTGTAACCGCCTTCAATGCAATTTGATGGTTTTTATACTGGTCATTAAGTGCGATTTTGCAATATTTTCGTCTTTAATGGTGACTCATGCCGGTGATAATTTTTCATGTAATTTCTTAATTGAGAGAGAGAGAAAGATATAATCTAGATGATAAATTCTTAAGCATTATTACTGGATAAATTTGAGAAGATATAAATCATAAATTAATTATGTTCAGCGATGTAATAAGCATTTGCTTGCTGCTTTTTACCAATAAATGTCTTACATACCTGAGGCTAAGAGTTTCATTTCATTTTGATTAAATAACTTCTATGCGAAGAAGTAAATTTATTTATAAATATGCCCAGGAGAAAAGTAAAGAAATAGAAAACCAATCAGTGTAAAAATTTAACATGTTGAATATAATAAATACATATATAATATAATAAAAAAAAGCAATATACAAAATTATGCAATCAGTATGGAATTAACGTCCATCGCTGTTCATTTCAAATGATTAGGCTCTAGATAAGAAAATAATTTGACACTCATTAAACCGACTATTGAATAAGGAACAGTGAAATTACAAGTCTGCCAGCACGCAAAAATTTTAACTTAAACTATAAATATGTAACAGGACTTTTAATTTAATATTATATTGCGGAAAGATATATATATGAGAAAGTCACTGAAAGTTACGAATACACAGTTACAAAGGGGAACTACACCAATAACAACTGAGTCTACAATTGGTATAAGCTGCTGATGTAGATTGCTGTTAGGCTTGATAGAGAATAATGTCAAATTGATGTTTGTTTTTATATCAAAAATAGAGGGACAAAGTACCCAAGCATGTTATCCTGCTAAAACGTAACGACCGCTCACCGAAACCCTCCTGTCTTCTTAATGAAGCACATCAGGTAATGTGAGGTTATCTTTTTAGTTCATCCGCAGGTAGAATTAAAGTTAATTAAGAATATAGGACACGGCCGAACAAAATTGGAAATTTTCAGTGCTTCTTAAAAAGAAACAAGTAATGTCACCTACTTTCGTCTTCTACATGAATGAGGGAAAAGAACTGGGCTATGCATTTTTGTGGTGCAACTGAGACAATGAGTTAAAAACAAAAATTGAGAGAACGTAGGATTACCCGAATAATAAAATCTTATTGAATACCTTCAAAATCCTTTCAAACTATTCATAATAATGTGCATCGGGTCACACTACCTCAATTTTTTAAGAAAAAGATAAATTTCGCTTTAGCAACGGTGCTGAAAGGATATGTAAAGTTCCTCTCAAATAATATTCTGATTTACCCAAAAATATCAGAGAATCCAGCATGAATTTCTCCTACTTAATTTCTTCAGAGCAAAACAAATGTAAACAGAAGCACATGTTTTCAAATATAATAGGATTACAGAAACAACTCTGGAACCATAACCTAGATTTACGGTAATAAATTTGGAACCAACTCTCTAAATTTGTCAGAAAAACCAGCCCGGGAACATTTTATGAGAGTAAAAGCTAAAAACTCCGCTCCTTCCCATTTATTTATGAAAATGAACCATTTGCCATTCTCTTTTGTTGGATGCAAATTTGTTTCACATTTTTTATTTTTATTCAGAAAAGCTTTAAAGAGAGTTTGATTTTTTTTTCTTATTCTTTTTCTTCTTTCTTTCCCTTTATCGCCGTGTATATTTTAAATTTAAAACAGTCGGAGATCTTGCTCGTGTCCTGTCTTGTTATTGGGTTATCTTTGGTAGACTATTCAGCTTGCACTGGTAAAAAATTCCGGACAACTGCACTGATAGTGTTCAGTTATTTGTATAGCCTGAAACATAATCACTGTAGTAACTTCGACTTTGCAGTAGCAATTGCAGTAAAGTCGACTTCACAATATGCGCATGTGTGCCATATTAACTGCAGCACCTTCATTTTGACCATCAGTCTTATGGTACGAATTCAGATGATCACGCACAGTCGAAGATGAAGTTGCATTTACTGCTGCAGCAACTGCATTTATTGTGGCATATACTACGTGAGGTCAATGAATTCAAAGTTACTGTAGTGAATATGTATCAGGCTTAATGAATACACAGCTTATCCAAACATGTCCTGCAGTCTCTCAGCAACTAAGATGTTATCCAGGGGTTGCTCGAAACAATCAATGTACCGGATTGTCTGATAGGATAGCAAACACCTTTGCTTTGATTTCCATATCAATGGAAATCTTATATGCCATTTCAAAGGTGAGGATCTTAGTCTAGAATGTTGGAGTAAACTATCTAAGTGAGTGCTTTCAACTCAATGTCAGGCTTGATAAAGTAAACATCGCATCTTCTTCCAAATTTTTGAGATAGCCATTGGTGAAATTTATTAAAGCAAACTGAGAAAGGTCCGAATGGCTCTTTCCTCAGTCTATGACCTCCAATTAAGGAAAGTCATAGAGACCAAGTCAAAGTTCCGGTTCAATTGTACATATGTTGCCATACAAACCTCCAGCCCAATGAGCAAGAGGAAGAATAATAACCTGTCCACAGCCCTTCTGACATCTACCTAAATGACAAAATACAAATTTAGTAAGAGCTCAAGGGTGGCTATGAGAATATCCCATCGGCTTTCGGTTCGTAGTTCTCACTTACGTCTTCGGTCACTATATATAAAACACATATGTGAGTATGGATCTAACTATCGAGTTGTACATCCACTGCAACAGACTCGATTTTATGAATTATGTGTAGCCAAAAGTTTTCTGCACTGCGCAAAGATTTTTAGGCCCCGATTACCTTTTCCTCAACATGCCTCCTCCACGTCAGCTTTCAGTCTATGCAGACCCCGAAATATATATTGAGCTTATAGTATCTCGTATCCTGCGTCTCTTGAGACTATGTAGGAATCACATCAGCATTATTTCAGGAGTCTTACTGTAATAATTCTGAGGTGATTCTTAGACAATCTTAAAAGATACATGTACGGTTTCGAATTGATGTTCTTTTTTTTAACTAGGCAGGCACCACTTATATACTAGAGGCCAATTGTCAATTGTTATTCATTCTTTGGAATAACTTCTCTATTAATGAAGATTTATGGCGACCGGTTCAAAAATAATCTTCAATTGACGCTTAAAGCAGACAATGCCAGTAGATTCGTTATTCCCAGAAAGATACAATACCAACGTTACTCCCTTATTATGAACTAAATGCACTATACTCGTCGTGACATTGTTGACATGTAAAGCATAGAAAAGTTTGCAAATCCTAGAACTTGTCTGAAGAAGGGTGGATATAATGAGGGTAAAAGATTGCTGATGAACGATCTCCTATGTATCATGAAAAACTGTATAGAAGGAATTGTAATTATAACTTGAAATTACATAAAAGCACCTCACCTAGTTTCTAACCAATCTGATCTTCTTTTCAGTTCATTTTATTTAAAACGCTCAGAAAAAAAACAAAAGAAACTTATCAATAGATATGTGAATCGAAAACCTATAGTGCAGAAAATATTTCTTGTTTCACACTTACTTTATAAAAAAATTGTTTATAAACAACTTCATGAAAAAAAGGTCTGGGTAATTTAAAGATAACATCCAACATAATTTATTCTTTCAACCTACACTATTAACATAAAAGTCAGGCCTTAATTATATTTGCTGATTTTTCACAACTCACATCCTGATATTCAAAAACATAATTTCACTCAAAATTCATATTACGCATGCTCAAAGCCCAGCTTGGGGCCATTCGAAATAATAAAACAGTAGCGGAAAATAAATAATAATAATAAATAATCACAAAATACTTAAAAGAGTATAATAGCCGTAAATAAATACGATCATAAGAGTTACTAAAACCAGAACAAAAAGTTAAAATCAACCTGACCTGGCCGATACATTTTCTCCAGCCATTATCCACTTTATCCATGATAAGGTGATACAGTTCCACTCATTATGCTTATCCTGCCTTTTAGCGACGTGAAAATTAAAACATTCTCAGCTCATATTAAGTCGTTTTCAAAATCTTGTTTTTATTTTCCTTTTACCTTTCTTGAGATGTTTAACAACGCCTCAATAATAATTTATTTTTTATGGGGAAAAATATAATTTGCAGGCGGCAACCTCAAAAGATTGGTCACAGTCACAGTTTAGTTCATCAAGGAACTCTGCTGCAAGTAGCGCCTACTCTCCATGGATATAGAGTACTTACCCAGCAGAGTTGGTAAAAAATGAAGATTTTGTTTTTGTTTTTGTTTTAATAATTTAATTTAGACGACATAAATTTTTCTTGCACTCATTGCCAACTGATTGCGATTTTTTGTTTTATTGGATACCTAGTTAGTTGGTCTCCTGTGGTTTTCTCACTGCTATTATCTGATAATTTGAGCTTATGGTTCCATTCGTTGCTTGTTCCCGGAAATTGTACGAAAATTGTTTCAAGATTGGAAGATTGTTGTTGTTGTTGTACTTTGTATTTAACCGCTTTTATTTTTGATTTTTTTTAATTAAATTTTTTATGCCATTTGGTATTTTCAACATCACACTAACCCTGTTGAAAGATGCATTTCTATCTTCTTCTTATCCATAAAATAAAAAAATTTAAAATTAGAATTAAAAATAAGAAAGAACTCGGGAAGAAACAAAAATAAAATAAAAATAATCTATATTATAAAAAATAGCCTACATTTGACACATAAAGTACTTATGTATATTATCTGACTTAACATACATATTACTTAGCGACAGGTCACATTTATAGACACATAAGCATGTTAACAATGTTATATTGTACATAGAGTGGTAATTTATAAGACTGATTGAATTTGAGACAATAAAAAACTTTGATACAACTGTGCATAATTTTAAATAATATTCAATATTGTTATGTGATGCACGTGAATAGTATTGGATATGAACTACTACTGCTACTACTTCAAATCTGTTTATATTACCGAATCTTTGATGAATCGGACCAAGAATATGCCGTTAACACTGATACATTCACTTTGGATATTGGTCTGGATGATGTCTTGATCCACTATCAATGATCTTGATTTCACTACAAAACCGTATTCTGATGGATTACGTCAATGTCTACTGAAAAATTGTGTTGCTTTCCTGGCCAATCTTTTATGAAAGATTTTTAACCTATCCGGAAGTACCGGTACTTTTCTGGAATTTTGTGATTATATAGTTAACTCTAAGTTTTAGGAATATATAGTCCCATGGCTTTATTACGGGGAGCGAGCTTATGTGTAACTAATCTTAAATTATATTCGAACTATACTATAAGTGCGTTCGAAGATAGTGTTCAATTTGATACTATTTATACAGATTTCTCGGAAGGCATTTGGTAAGATCTTCATTCCTCTTCTCATTCATAAGTTGAAAATTCTAGGCTTCCACTCCTCTTTTTTAAGCTGAATTGTGACGTATTTATATAACCGCATACAATATTTAAGGATTGGCAATATTATATCTGATGTAATAACGGTCAGCTCGGGTGTTCATCAGGGCAGTTACTTAGGTCCTCTATTATTTCTTGTTTTGTTTTTGCCTAATGCCTAATATTTGCAGATATGATTTAAAACTATTCATTAGAATAAACTCTCTAAACAATTGCTTACTACGGCAAAATGATACGAATATTCTTTTTGATTGGTGCGCTAAAAATAATTTACATTTTAACATATCAAAATGTAAAATTGTTACTTTTCATCGCATCTCTTCTCCTATCTTGTTATACCCTAGATGAAATCTAAAGGGTTTACTAAGTTTGTCATTCCGTTTGTAACACCTAGAAATAATGATGGTAGAGCAAAATGGATTGGGCAGCCACGCATAATATTAAAAGATATTTTGATTTTTGCATATTCGTCCGTCCGTCTGTCCGTCTGTGCGCACCATAACTCGAGAACGCATTCACTCAGAAAGCTAAAATTTTGTACACGGATCTTAAAAAATAAAAGTAAAATTAAGTTCGAAAATGAGACAAATCGGGCAACCCATTCTTCGTGTTGTCATATAAAAATTTAGGTTTTTTACATATACTGTGAAAACGATCAGTCCAAAACATTTTGATTGTACCAAAAACTTCATTAGAATACGAAATCCTATAAATTTGGTAATAACCATTTTTTCTGTGCGACGAACCGTTCTAGATATATATGCGAAAAACCACTTCAAAAATCACACTTGCATAGATCGGTGACCATACGAAAGTTAATACGGGCATTCATCTAGGGTATCATAAGAATTCGTCTTTGACCAAATTTTTACTTGTTTGAATATAAAATTAATAACGCTATAGTCTCTCGAACAGATGATATTAAGGATTTAGGTGTTATTTTTGACACTAAATTGAAGTTTACCTCACACATTAATAATATTATCAGTAAATTGAGACGTTGATTAGGTTTCCAAAAGCGGAACTCCAAAAACTTTCAAAACATTCAGACCTTGACGACATTATACTTTTCACTCGTGAGATCCGTTCTTTAATATGCATCCATTGTCTGGTGTGCATATTATAAAGGACATATTGATCGTATTGATTCCATTCAAAAGAATTTACAAGACTTGTTTTATTGAAAATAAACTACCAAAATTACAACTATCTTCATACATTGTGAGATTTGTGTTCTGTGAAGTCTGAAACTTCGTCGCGAAGCTTCCTTTTGCTTAGAATAAAATCATCCGAATTGCTTTTATTAATGAATATCTATGCACTTGAAAGGCCAATACGTTCAAGGAATCTGGTGAATTCTCCTCAGCATAGAACTAATTATGGCTATCATAGACCAATATCAAATTGTGTATCTAATTACAATTCTTTCTCGTCATTTGTAAATGTGTGTATGTCTACAAAAAAATATATGTAATTATTGGATCTTTTTTGACAGTTAGTTTTATTTGGTAAAAGTGGATTAAGGCAATAATGAACAATTTTTGTTTACGTAATAATGCTATGTAAGCCTGTAAGATTGTTATATTCAGGAGACTGACTTAATAAATAAAAAGTAAGCCCCACTTAATAATAAGAAATAAATAGGGGAAAACTAATTCTTACATTTAGAAGTTTTTTTCGTAATGCATTTATGAGTTTACGATTTTCGTATTGGAGAAAATTACTCAAAATCTACAGGATTCTTGTAGAATGTATAACACATTTTAACAAAGATATTACGAAAATCGATAAAACGTTTCGTTAAAAAAGAACTCACGTACGCTTGCAATTCTTTTGATAATATAAAATGTAAAAATTTCGAAAACTGCGTACATATTCCTTAGAGAAAGGGATTGTGTGCTACTTTACGCACAACTTAAGGCAAGTATCGTAGAATTTATAAAAACACTTGCAGATCCGAACAATGAAGTTTAATTACTCTCTGCAACCAGCCAGTTTGCTAATAATTCCATGTGCTTCAAAGTATAAGTTGATCGACAAAATTTCAGTTTGTAATTCGGACGTAATTTCGGAAGTTGGGAGAATACATATACTTCTAACAAATTATATTCGATGCACGAAACTTGCTAATAACTACATAGCTAAATGCGTGTATTTGTTCAAGGTGAAAAATGAGTATGGATGTAATTATGCATGTATAATAAGAAATGCGGGGGGAAATGCAATCAGTGGTAATAGTTACCACCGATTTGTTCGACTTAATTTATAAATGGAATTTCGAAGAATATTATCAGTATTTTAACGGAATATGTATAATGCAATTTGGCGGAAAATGGCTTAAAGTTTGAAAAATTTAGGAGTAGAGTATTTCTTGGAAAACTTTGACAGATAGTTATCATTTCGAATCAGAGTTACAGGGTGTTATGGGCAAATAATCCATAATCATAAACACCCTGTCTCTCCTAAATGACGCATTTCTCTCTTTAGTGACTCAAGGTCCTCTATCAGCTCATCCGATGTGTATCGCCCTGTACAGCTTCTCTTTCCGTTTCAGCATAAAAATTTCATTATCATCTAGATATTGCCGGAGTGTTTTTTATACCCTAGATGAAATCCATACTAAGTTTGTCATTCATGTTCATCTGTCCATGCGCACGATAACGCGAGAACCCGTGTAGTTAGACAGCTGAAATTTTGTTCTCGCACTTCTTAAAAAAAAAGAAAAATTATGTTCGAAAATCAGACAAATCGCGCAACTCATTCGTGGGTTGCTATACAAAAATTTCGTTTTCCACTATATATTTGAACACTGCCTAAGAACGCGTCGAGAAAGAGAGTTGAAATTTGGTACATGGCGTTTTCATAGTAATAGCAAATAAAATTTCAAAAATAGAATAAATCGGGCAGCCCCTTCTTTTGTTTTGTGTTTGCATATATGTATAAATTTAAGTTTTTTACGGATACTGTGAAAACTATCAGTCCTATACATTTTCATTTTACTAAAAACTTCGGCAGAATATGAAATCCTATAAAATTGGTTATAATCATTTTTTCTGTCTGATGAACCGTTCGAGAAATATATTCGGAAAACCACTGCAAAAATCAAAATTGCTCAAATGGGTGACCATTTAGGGTATCAAAATAATTGGTCTTCTAGCTTTTTTACTTGTTATTAATGTAATATAAGTAATTGATCCCGTAAACATAGTTAAATTTGGTGCAACATAAAATAGAAAATCGGTCAGCCGTAATCTGCCAAATATACAAGCCATGAAGAACGACTTGAATGCGAGGACAATAAACCGGATAGAGGCCGACATTATTCGCTTCTTGCCTTGATTTACTGCTAGTGTTTTTCATATAAAAGTAGCTTGGATTTCGTTCAAACACAATAATTTCTATAAATTTGTTTTATATGCTAATTTTATAACACCAATAGAAAGTAAACATATTGTGTTGGTCTGAAGTTTGTTGGAAATTAAAGGCAAAGTTCTTAAATTTTCTTTTTCAAATAATTTTTTTTAAATCGATAATTTGTTTGAAGAATTTTTGATGGGTGCTAATATATAACCCCATTTACTTTAAAGTAAATATTTGCAGGAAAACTAAATTTAATAATAATTACCCCAGCTATGATGATTTCCCCAACACACTTATATTCATAAAAATACCTCGGTTTTTGTAAGCTTTTGATCACTAAAAAATGCAAACATTTTTCTTTTACTGAAAATTCCTTAATGATGTAATTTTAATTTTTTTGAAAATAATTTAAAACTGAAAAAGAAAAAAATAATAAATATTAAAAAAATAAAACTAAATCTTTGATAGCAAATCAGCACTAAAATATAGAAAATAATTTTTCACTTCACTTAATGCGTACTCACATCGCAAAAGTCCCCTAGGGTTTCCTTTAATTTTGCATTTAATTAAATTTTAAAATTTTGAAGCTACACAAAAAAAATAAAGTCTGGGCAGCAAACTATAATTTGATTAAGTATTTTGGTAATCTTTATGAGCTCGGAATTTCAATTTCGGGAAATTGTTATTCACTGTAGTATTAAAATTTCAGCTGCCCAGATTTTGTTTTTGTTTGTGTACCTTGAAATTTTTTTTTTTAAATTATACACAAATCTAATATAATATTGATGCTAAGATCTTAGTTTTTTTTTATTTAAACTTGTGTAAGATCGGTTTCGTCAGACTGTGTTAAAAATGCAGAGATGTGCCTTTTCCACTTTGAAATAAAGAATCATCCTACTAGTTGATGTCACATTCCTTATATTCAGCACTTGATTGGAGTTTCTCCAGATGAAATTCATCTTTCTGGCACCGGAATATTACATTATCACAATGTGCAATAGGCTTATTTGTAATTAGGATACGTAATGTGTTCCTTCAAAGCTCTCTTGGAAAGGCCCCGTTTTTGAGTTAGTCAAAAGTACCAATCTGTTTGGTGGTTACTGGGTTCACGCTATACCATAGATTCTCCAAATGCTATCGATTTCCATTTTTCTTTCCTCCAATTAATTAATTTGACATAAAAAGTCAAACAACATAAACATGGCACTCCTGTTTTATCCTGCTTGCATGTTGTCCAACCAAAATTATCCTTATATAACTTTTGGATTATACTTACCTGTCATTACCCTTCTGTCTCTTTTATTAGAATATTTTCGACAAATATGTATAGCAGAAGTTGTCTGGGCTATTGCGGCACTTGCAAGAGGTCATCACTTAATACGTACAATTTGCCATGAAATATAAAATTAATAAAAATATGTACAGACACTTCTTGAATAATTCAAATTTAATCTGCAATTTCTTTAATATTTAAATATTACAAAAAATACCGAAATAATATTCTTGCATACTTTCATTAAACTTAAACTTAACTTTTATGAGCATTGATTTACAGAAAAAATTTAAATGTGTATGATTTATTCCTATCCGAGATACAGACTTGATTTTACCATACGTAATCGCATCTCTAAGCGACTAAACATTCGTTTGGTGTTAGCTGAGTTGGTAAAAGTTCAGCTTGTTCGACTTTTTTAGTACCGCATGAATCATGTGTAATATATTATGACAAATTACTTTAAAACTTTGCCTAACAGGTAAAATCTGATTACAGAACTATTGTTTAGCATTATGAAATTATTCAGAAACATACACTGAAACCTCTTTTAAAAAAAACTAAACCTTGTTGTACATTGTTCTCAGCATTATTGGTGAAATCAGGACGAAGCATCATGTATTACTCTAGTCTATGTAGAGGATTTAATGCAATAAAATGAGCAATAATTTTAAAGAGATCTTCGGTATTTCCTATCAAGTAAATATCATAAAATATGGGACTTAGTTGGCCTGTACAACTTTATAGTATAAATAGCGATAGTCGCGTATTGGATAACAATCCAGAAAACTTTAGGTGTATAATGTAAACATAATATTTTGTTTCTTTGATGTTCTTGAATGGCTGGAGACCTAATTTTGGTGGAACTATATAAGGCTTACGTATATTTTCTTATACGTTTGGAAAGAGATGGTTAATTTAGTATTTTATTGAGTAATTTGGGCGTAATTACCACTAAGTTCAGATGATATGATGAACTTACATATTGTCATAATAGTTGTTCAGAGTAACATCGGAGTAAGTAATAGCGTTTCAACTGTTTCTTCCGTTATAGTCGAACGATACTTACGTCGCGCCCTTGTGTATATGTATAGTTCGTTATTGGCTGTTGATTTCATTCAAATTGGTCAACTCAGTGGATAATAAATAACTGTATATTCCAACTAATTTGGCTCTCTACAGTATACTCTTACATATGTACATTTTAAAATCAGAGAGGGGAACCAACGTTATGCTTTGTTATTAGAACACCTATTATTAAGCTGCATTGCCAAACTGTTCTTAAAATAAAGCCTCAACTATAAATATTGCGCCCCTATATTGCCGGTATCATTGTCGTAGCCTTATCCCTTATGGTTTAAGTTAAAGGGCATTTTTATTTAGCTTCATCCTACATTACATCACCGATGTGACACTTTCAAATGTTAAACTGCAACTTTTGTATGATCATAAGTAAAATGGGGCTTTAGCTCTGACTGGAGATAGTGACTAAGTCTACTTACAAGCAAAAAACCCAATATATTGTTACTTAGTATTGAAAGTCGGTATCATTCCAGAAACAACTTCATATTATCCTCAATTACTTGATATTAAAAATACATATTTCCGGAAACGTTTTTCTAATCATGCCCATATTTATTTACCTCTTTATACACATATAATATAAAGGTCAAAAGATCATTCGCCTAGCAAACAGCAGCTCAAATTTATAATCCATTGTAAAGCAAAATATCTTCATTTCAACATTTTTATCAAAAGATTAATTTCAAATTTAACTAAAAGGCTTGAAACTGCAAATCATGACCGCCGCAGATTTGAATTCGAATTACAAAACGACTTGTGGCAGTCACGTGCGAACCTTGAAAGATGAGATTTTATCGCGTGATGCTCATTTCTTTTATTTTCTTCATTTACTTCATTTTAATAGGATTAAGTGATTCATAGTTAACGAGGTCGTGAAGAGCATAAAACGTTTCTATAAAATAAATTTACTGGGATTTATCTCAAGCGTTTTTTTTTATTTTATTTTATTGCTTTTCTGTTTTATTGAAGGCATTGCCTTTGCCTTAAGGACGGATAACCGAACAAAGACTCTTACTACTTACAGCATCATCTGTAAGATGATGGCAAATAAAAACATCAGTTGATGTTTTTTTGCATTAATTAAATTATAGCGAACTTGGGAAGGAGAGCTAATTAAGATTTGCATTTTTGAAGCAGATATTTCTCGGTGACACCCAGATAAATTTCACGACCTGTTTTTTTTTCAATTCAAATATTTTCAGAAAATTATCGAAAGTTATGACAACCTGCAGAGTACTCATAAATTGCCGCACTTTGTACCAACTTCATAAGAAGTGATTGCCATGAAAGGCTGTCAACATAATTCACTGTGTCGGAAATGATTTGTAATGCTTCGTTCTGCAATGTCCACCCGCAATTAACTGGTACCTCTATTCATGGTATAGTAGGTACCTACCTTATATGATTTCAGTGATATGCGCATGATTGTTTAAAGTTTAAGCTGAGGACAATCCATTGGAGCTGATCCTCTGAAAGTGTTTTATCTAATCTATTACTGCACCATCGGGCATCGTGTTGACGAAAGACGAGTAAAACTTGTACAAAGTACCATGTACCCTATAAGCGCAGAGCAGATAAAGAGATAAGTTGTGTGGGATTGAGTTATGTCTTGGATGTCATCATAATATGCTTCAGCATTTGCATAAATTTTTCACAGAAGAGGGCTACACCCCATTTTCTATAAGATTAGGTGAAAGATTAAATTACCATATGGCGAGTGCTAGACATCTTAAGAATTACATAAATTTTAGCTTTACCTTTCGTATATACTTACATTACATGCGTTAAGAGATTGAATTATAAAATGTTTCTGCATTTCAATTTAATTTCTTCGTTAACTAGCTATGCAAAAACACCCTAACAACAATCTGTATCTGTTCATGGTCAACTTAGTTGGAGATAAATTGCTGTTAAGTTAAGGTGCAAAACTGGATAAGTTAGGTGCGCAGAATCTAATAATTTTTAAATCTTGATTTAATTTATACGAGCTTACTTTTCAAAATATTTCTCATTTAAAGTAACGTTATAAATATTTTAATAAATATCGAAATAGAAAGCATTTTAATAATTTCTGTATATCTCATTCGTAAGAATGCATACATACATAGTTGTGTATATGGATCTGTAACTTAATTTGTTACGTGCTCCTTTCTTCGCGCAATTTCTACCCAGCAATGGAGAAGTGTCGGGAATCGTGACACACTTTTGGCGCCTAAATACCTCAAGAATATATTAATTCGAAAATATTTCAATAAAGTTAGTATTTTCCAGTTCGAATTAAGGTGAAAATTAAGCAAAGCATAAATATGTTTAGGGTTTTACTAAATTGTTCGTACCTTCTGGACACCAACATAGAAGTACAGCTAAAATTACCAGCGATATCTCAGAAAACTCAAATCGCTTTCCCTTTACTATCAAAACATAAGGGGGATTCGGACAAAAACTGCAGAAATCTTTAAATCCTCTGTTGCAAATTGTTTTGATATAGTTGCTTTCACTGAAACTTGGTTGCATCATGGTTTTCACGATGCTGAAATCTTTGACAATTCATATCAAATTTTTAGAAGAGATAGGTATACTGATTCTGAAGCTCGTGGCGGTGGCGTACTCCTCGCCTGTAAACACCACTTAAATTGCAGTCAAGTTGAGCTCCCCAGTTTCTCCAACACTCTCGACATTGAACTTATAGTTCTTAAGATGTCTCTCTTAAAATATGACTTATACATACTTTGTTGCTATATTCCTCCAGACTCCATAAATATCGTCGACGACAAAGGTCAGAATATTTATGACCTACTCATTTTAACATCTAATTTTATCCATGGTAAGATGGAACCTCTTGACGAATTACTACTTATTGGTGATTTTAACCTACCCAATATACAATGGGTACTTAATGGTGATGACGATGACTATCTTCCACTTAATAACTTGACAACAAGGGAATCACTTTTCCTTGACACTATTTCATCTCTTGGTCTCAGCCAAATCAGTAATGTTAAGAATAACATGGGTAGGCAGTTAGACCTGGTATTTTCTACTGACGCGGTTAACTTATTAGTTGAACCTAGCCCAGTTATAATGTCTACTCTTGACAAATACCACCCCTCTCTTCAAATTACACATTGCTATGTAACCGAAAGCCTCACATATTGTGACGAAGCGCAATACTTTTTCAATTTTAGAAAGGCTGACTTTTCAGAACTTTCCAGTAGACTTACCTCTATTGATTTCTACACATTTCTGTCTTGCAATAGTGTGTTGATGAAGACGTTTCTAAGTTTTACATAATGTTTTTCGATTTATTTTCTTCTTGTATTCCCCGCGAGCGTCAGCGGTTGAATAAAACATCACCGCCATGGTTCAATAAAGAACTTAAAAGTCTTAAAAATAGGAAGAATAAACTATGGAAAAGTTATATGAGGGACAAGGACATTATAAGTCACAGCAACTTCCTCACATCCTATAATAAGTTCAGAGAACTTTCTTCTGCACTTTATGATGAGTATGTTCATAGGATGCGTACGAAATTATTTAGTGACCCACGCATGTTTTTCAAGTTTATTAATATGAAGAAAAAACGGACAACTACCCCAATGCCATGAGGTACAAGGATTCTGCTAGTGATGATTCGTCTGAAATTTGCGATATGTTTGCTTCATTTTTTGACAATGCCTTTGCCTCATCAAATTTTCAACCTCAAAATGGCAACTTCAGTCATATGAATGCTTCCCATAGCGTTTCATTCACTATCCCTTCAATTTCAGAAGAAGATATACTGGATCATATTAATGGGCTTCCAAATGACTTCACAACTGGTCCTGATGGGATCCCTCCAGCCTTTTTTAAGTCATGCTGCCTCGCCCTGGTAGCTGCGCTGAGAATTATCTTCCAAAAATCGCTCGATATTGGTTGTTTCCAGCAGCTATAGAAAAACTCCTTTATTATACCTATCCACAAAAAAGGTAGTAAAAATGAAATTTCTAACTATAGACCTTTGGCAAAATTATCTTGCATGCCCAAATTATTCGAATCTATCATTTACTCTCAACTATCATCTTCCTGTAAGAATTTGCTCTCTTCAAACCAGCATGGGTTTATTTCGGGCAGGTTTACAATCACTAATTTGTTGGAATTTGTCTCGGACACAATTTGCGGGTTTGCAAAAGGCTATCAGACTGATTGCATTTATACAGACTTTAGTAAGGCCTTCGACAAGTTATCTCACTCCGTGATACTGTTTAAAATGGAAAATATGGGTTTCTCCCAATATTTCTAAAATGGACGGAGTCCTATTTAGATAACAGAACATACCAAATCTTATTCCGCCATTCCATCTCTAGAGTATTGAAGGCTTCGTCTGGCGTACCACAAGGGTGCCACTTGGGCCCGTTGTTCTTTATTCTGTCTATTGACGACATTGTCTCTGTTGTGAGGTACTGTAAGGTCTTGATTTATGCTGACGATATTAAGTTTTTCGCTCAGATTAAATCTGTCAACGATTGTGAACAGGTACAGGGTGACATTCAAAAATTTTACAATTGGTGCAAGAGCAATGATTTGGTACTCAATATCAACAAATGTGAGGTTATGACTTTCCACAGGAATCAGAAACTAATCACTTATGATTATGAGTTCTCGGATTCCTCGGTTCGCCGTGTGTCTGTGACTTGGGTGTCAAATGTGACCACAGATTGAATTTTATCTCCCATATAAACTACATGGTTTCAAAGAGTAGTTCTATGCTGGGCTTTATAAAACGTTGGTCCCGAGAGTTCTCAAATCCTACCATAACATTGCGTTTGTACACTTGCTTTGTGAGACAATTTCTTGAATACGCTAGCCATGCCTGGTCTCTTTTTTACGGTACACACATCGACCGTATCGGTTCTGTTCAGAGAAACTTCTTACGGTTTGCTCTCAGGCACCTTCCCCAGAATAATTCATTAATTCTTTCACCCTATGGGGATCACTTGAAGCTTTTAAATATATACTCGCTTGAGAAGCGTCGCATGGTTGCCGATGTAACTTTTGTGCATCAACTCTTAAGCGCGAGTTTTGATCCTCCATTATTTCTCCTTCCGTTATTGTAGCCACAATTTGAGAGGGCTACCTCTGTTCATGTTAACTCCTCAAGGTCTAACTTTAGCATGTATGAACCTATTAATCGCATGTGTATTACTGTCAATAATATGACTGAGAATTTTGTTGTTGACGTCCCTAAGCATGTTTTAAAAAAACGCCTATTTAATATTTAATTTTGTTTTAATTAACTTTTTTAAATTGTCTTGTTCTATGTTGCATGTCATTTTATCCGGTGTTCGGTGTATGTTTAGTGTAACATACTAGTACTAACACCGACTAAATGATGAAACGCATGTATTGTTGAGACGTTTATTTATTAAACGTGTCCATGCAGCGATCTTGTGTTAAGCTGGTTCTGATAGTCATTAAATGAAATATATTTTTATTTTATAGGAAAACATAAGTACTCACCTCACCACTCTATTAGTTAATTTTGACTGTAAAACTGTAACTAAATGGTAGTAATTAAATAAAACTTTTTAATACTTGGCTGAATGATATCAAAATTGGAACAGGGATGAAGTGATAAATGGAAAAGTATATAAAATGGAAACTGTGTAAATAAATTCCAAAATAATTCGGTAGCATTCCTAGGTTATAGCAGTCTATACATGTATTTCGGTCCGTGACTTAACACAAAATTTGCCGCCTCTCTGGAATGAATTTCTTTTGGGCATGACTGGAATCACTAAATTGTTAACATCGATTTTGTAGTTGGGTTTGAAGTAGGGATCGTAAAAAAAAAAGTTTATTGGTGTACTCAGGTTTTTTGAAAGTAGTAGATATAAGTGCCATGCCAATATTATAGGAATCTATTTACCTTGATTTTGAAATATGTGTTTTGGATTTGAAGTTGATGAGATATTTTGCATGCCTTTACATATAACATTATTTTATGAAGTCTTCATTTCTTTTACTTGAGTTTCGTGATTACCATTCATTAGAGGTTAAAATAGACTCGTTTCATTATATCTTTTGTTTTACTTTATAAATAAAATTCTATATTTATTTTTTCTTGGAATTCTGGAATTCGCTTTTGTTTAATTTTGTTTTAACGTAAAGGACTCAACATTTCGAGGATTCGGAAGAAGTTAAAAGGAATATTCATGATCTGTCATTCTTTCCTTTCCTTATGCCCAGAAAATACATTAAGTGCTCATCTGAATACAAATCAAGGAACTTGCCAAAAGGAATAATTGGATGAGGTGCGACCAAGTTGGCATAAAGCAATAAAAAGAAAAAGGATAGCCGTATGTATAGTCTTCCTACATTTACTAATGATAAGAATCTTGTGGTTTTAAGCAAGAAAGTGAAGGAAATTCTGAGAGTCCTAATATTTTTATTTTGAAAAGTTTAGGAGCATTACAAATATAGAGTGATGGTGGAAATTAAGAAGAAGAGCCTGCAGCTGATGATTCGCGAATAACTGATAAGGCGTTGACCCCTGGTCATACAAGAGTCCCTCTGCGCAAATGAGTAATCATTTTCACCAAGGATTCGGGTTAATCCTTAAATTTATTCTCAGCTAAAGCAGCATATTAAGGTTTTCATTCTGCTTTGGATTTGTTTTCAGTAAGAGCTCTTATTTGGTATGGAGCAAACAAACTAAACTTTCATTCCTGATCGTAATCACGTGAGGAACTAAGAAGGATTTTATATTGCCGGTAACCGAATCCCTGTTAATGATATAAATGGGCGATGAAAAGGCAGTGGGGAAACCAACAGAATATATGTATATTGCGGTGATAATAAATATGTTCACATATTTATCAAATCCTTTTACAGAACTCAAGTAACTAATAAAATAAAAAAGAAACCTTAATCCTTTTTATCAGACTCAATTAAGTTGTGTATAGTCCAAGCTATCCAGGACCTCAACGAGTTGGAGGGAAATTGGAATCGAGTACATCTTCTGTTGAGGCCCACGTTCCACCACTATCTGTTATGCTACAGGGCATATTGTGTCAACAATTTTGCATCAAACAACAGATTCTAATTAAACTAACAAATAAACTTTAATTCTTTCCAATGCCATTGTTTTGGACATATAACACGGTACTTTAAGAACAACCGAAGATGATGTATTTGGGAAGCTTCAGGTGTTACTTGAACAAATTTCAGTAATAGCACGAGTTTTTTTTTATTAAAATAACAAAAACGAATCAGATTTCAAGTCAACAGCAACCGAACGCATTCTCAAATGCTAAAAGTGTCTAATTACTTCAGGCAGAGCGGACCAGATTTACAAATGGAAGATCATTTGAAATGATGTATACGTCGAGGGATTAATATTTTTTCGTATCTGAAGTATCGAGGAAGTCGATCAAATGTATACATAACTGCTATTATAAAAACATTTACAAAACATGGTATGGTCCATTCCAGAATGCACTACCCATTTCACAATCTGTATACTCTGCTCTAGTATGCCATGTGACATCTATTTCTTGTGCCATCTATGCTACTTTTCATTATCTCTTCAATAAACATTTCCCAAAATAAATATGTAAATCAAACCAGGCAAAAATTAATTCGAGATTTATTTCTTAGAAAAATTTCAAATAGTCCTCTACACGTATACATACCATCTGTTGTCTTGGCTGTAGCGTTATACTTTGGAGGGGTTTTATCATCGTAATTATTGCATGCATGCAAACCTATCTAATTCACTAAACTTTCAAACTTTCTCACTTGAACTGATCTGCTCAGATAGCCTTTTACTTATGATGCACTAATTATAATCAATCGGTATTCATCAGTCAAACAGAATAGTTTGTTTTCAAAGTTAATAAGAGGAGTAACCCTTTCTACGATTAGTTCATCCATTCCATAATGAATGGAGAACGAACGTGAACAACATCAAATTCAAATGAATGGTCTTCTTAATGTAAATTTCTGTGAACGTTCTTGATTTTATTTACTTGGGTAGTGATTGCTCGTTGTACATCAGTTGTTTACGCTGTTTAATTGTCGCAGCGAGTGAGTACTACTCAAAAAGCTTCTTAGGAATTTCTGACTTTCAATTTACCTGATGTTTTGAGTGAATGTAAAATATATTTTACGGAGATAAAGCTTACTTTCAGAGTATTTTTGCCTTGCATCTTAATTTGCGATCTGTGTCACGTGAATAGGCATACTATGATTCCTAAGAAGCTGACGAGAACAAGCGCACAATAGAGACAGCGAGAAGGAAAAGTAATTTGGCAAGAAACTCCATTTCACTCAAAATTCTATGAGTGAAGATTTCATAGAATGAGAAGCAGAAGATGGGCAGCTCTTGAATGCCATAGATAACTCTGGTCTGGATCCGGAGAAATCCTCTTGAAGGCCATGGGATTGGTGTGGCTTGCTTGAGAAAATTTTTCGTGAGGCTGTGGAGGAGCGATTTTCAAAAGTTCACAAAGAGGCAGACATGAAACTCGCATCCCTACAAATTAATTTTAAGTAGACTGAACCGACCTATCAATTGTAAGTATCAACATGAAATACTGCACGAGCTGCCAGACTCTTTAGAACATGCTTGCTTGCAAGGATATGACCACCACACGCATCACTTTCAATCTCAAGAATTTAAGCAATTTCATTTCATAGCTCAAAACAAGAAATTGCATCAAATGAGTGCTACTTCCGACTTCTTAGGAAAATGATACAGCACCAAAACAAATCTGCTTCTAGTGACAAGAAGAAGACGGCGTGTGCTTTGAACAAGAAGATGGCGGTGATGGAGATAATGTTGGTAAATTATGACAAAATGATGTCATTTTTAGTAGTTTTATGATTACATATAAATTTAACCTACCCAGTTGGATGGCCATGCTTTCCAAAATCAAATTCAATCTGGAAATTAGAAACTTAAACTATTAAGAGACCACCATTTTAATGAGACACGCTAAGGTCGTCGATCTACTACCTACTTAAAAACATAACAGAGAGTGAGAGAGGATGTTTCAAGGGTCTATGCAATCTCCTTCACAAATTGCTTCTCCACATAAAATGTCATGTAGCTAAGTAATACCAACAAAATACCCAGATACGTAAATGCTGATCTACATCAAGTAAACTCCACCCTATACACGATCATTAATTAAGTGAACCTTAAGATGTCACATTGATTGATATAATTCAATGGCAGAACTCCGATTCATGACAGATATAAAAGTCGCAAATCGTCAAATAAGTTATTGTCGCAAAAACTTGTACTGAGTGCTTCATAAATCTACGCGGATTGATCAGTGATTATTGGCTCCATTAGTAGTGCTTCTGGGGCCGAGGATAAGGTGGACTTATTAAAATTTATGATTGGTTGACCCATATGTGACCCACAGTGACTACGCCTTTATACATATGTAGCTCTTACGATCCAACATTTTGCCATCGGACTCAAAATGCATAAGTTCTGAAATCAGTCTGTCTATCCGTCAGCCAAACAGTCAGTTAGTCAGCCAGTAAAGTATACGAAAGAATTTCGCGCTTTACTGATTGATTTATAAATTTCCGTCAATTAGAGAAGAATTCTACGGTTATCGTGGATTTTATCAAGAAGCAATTTTACGCTGAATTCTCGCTGAAATTATGGAAATTTTGTTATGGAGAAAAAAATTACTGCTCCTATGGCTAAAGTGCCAACAATTCATGCAATGTTGGTACACCAAAAGTGATAATGATAAAATATGTAACTAGGGCAGGGCTGGGATTGCAAGGAATTGGATTGTTACTGGTTAATAATCCGACAGAATTATAGCATTATTTATGGGACAATAAATAGCCTACCAAGTGGAATGGAGGCGTAATTACAAATGAAATTGGCTAAAATTGTAGAGATCTTTCTTAAGAACATTCTGTATTTGAAATAATTCTACTGGGAAACAATGTCGACTCTGTACATATATACGTATAAGTAGATAATACACAAAATGCATGTACTAGAGCTATAATTTTTGTACTTTGCTCGTTAAAGAGATCTGAGTATATATGAAATCCCACAAATGACCTGAATCTGGGTCTGCTATGAATATAAATGACCCGCTGGCATAATGACATGTGATTGGACAATGAATCAATTTATCTTGTGCCTCCGAATGAGCCGAGATTCAATTAAGAGGTCTCAATAAGTCGACAGGTCTCAATAACCGATTCGGGGGGAAAACAAATGGCAAAGACGTTAATTTAATTACCGCATCATAAATAACCCCCCGAGTTGAAATTAACACGAAAATTTAAATTCGAATGAATAAGTCGATTCCGGGGAATTATGTGCAGATTAAGGTACGCCAAAGCTATTCCGATCCGACTCGGGTGATTTTCACGTAATGGGCGTATAAGGAAAGAAATCGAAGCCACTCAGAATTGTCAATACATGAATTAATCATGAGATAAGAAGCTGCTTTTGGAGGAGAAGTGGATGGTTTGTTGTTTGGTGTAGGTATTATACCCTGAACAGAGTATAATATGCTGACGGCAGCATGGAATGGCATCATGGTGCGTAAGAAGATTGTGTCTACGCGCTTGTTTCAGATGAAAGTAAGCTGCGCTCGAGCTGATTGATCGTTGCCTCGGGAAGATATAAACACACGAGAGTTGCACCTTTGGTTTGCTTTGGTTTTGCTTTGTCTGGTGTTGTCTTGTCTTGATAAAAAGTGAAAGGATCTCAAAACTTATCGATCATCTCTTATCTGACCCAGAAATTTTAACGTGCAGGGTACCACCACCGCTTGCTGTTTTGGTAATTATGATTTATATGCACTGAATTTTGAGAAAATGTGCTATCTGCGTGAACATTTTAATTTTATGCTCATCCACCCTCCGAAAACACTTAATGTGAAGAGACAAAATGCGCTTATAAATTTAAATCTTCAACATTTTCCACTCGCATACTTTCTCCAAGAAACTTATAATTTGGTGGGAATTAAATTTTTAGAAATATGTCGATAATGAAAATGTGCCCCTCGGGCCGAGAAAATTTTCGATAACAAAATTTTTTTTGCATTTATTGCTTAAACAAATTTTGTAGAAACATATGAGACAGCTTCATAGATAATACATAAGTGCAAGCTATTCATTCAACCTGGTTTAATGTAACACTTTTTAGTTCTCTTCATTTATTGCACCACAGTTGATATGTCTTTTGTTAAAATCGTACCTATTACTCCTCATATTTCTCTATCCTTATTATCCCTTTATTTCCTTTTTATACTCTAGATGAAATCTAAAGGTTATACTAAGTTTGTCATTACTTTTGTAACACCTAGAAATAATGATGGTAGAGCAAAATGGATTGGACACCCATGCATAATATTAAATTATTTTGATTTTTGCATGTCCGTCCGTCCGTCCGTCTGTCTGTCTGTGCGCACGATAACTCGGGAACGCGTTCACCTAGAAAACCGAAATTTGGTACACGAACTTTAAACAAAAAAGTAAAATTAAATTCGAAAATGAGACAAATCGGGTAACTCCTTCGTGTGGTTGCCGTACAAAAATGTCGTCTTCCATTATATATTTGGACACTGACTGAGAACCCGTCGACATAGAGAAGTGTAGTTTGGTACATGGTGTTCTCATAGTAATAATAGGAAGGAAAATTTCAAAAACGGACTATATCGAGCAACCCTTTCTTGGTGTTACCGTATAAAAATTTAAGCTTTTTACGGATACTGTGAAAACTATCAGTCCTAGACATTTTTATTGTACTTAAAACTTCTTCAGAATATAAAATCCTATGCAATTGGTTATAATTATTTTTTCTGTCCGACGAACAGTTCTAGAAATATATGCGAAAAACTATTTCAAAAATCAAAATTGCAGAGAAATTTCGAAATTTCATTCGGGCATGCATCTAGAAGGGTATGATAAGAATTGGTATTAGACCAATTCTAGTTTTTTTACTTGTTTTATATAATAGATGAAGATTATCCATTTCCGCATGGTTGAAAATATGTAGTTACATGAACACCTATTGAAGATAGTATTACTTAGCTAGAAGAGATGGTTGAGTTGTTTTAGTGCTTCGACATCAAGGCTCAAACAAGTGGTCCTGGATTTAAATATCGATTGTGAATTGGACTTAAGAGACTCTTTGAAGAATTTATTTAGTTTACTCATTTAATAAAAGCTAGGTACTAAATATAGAAATTGAGAAAAACAGAACATTGGCGACCGTAGGGACAACATTATCCATGAAGTCTATTTTTATTAGCATCTGAGTACTTTCAAGGTAGGTAATGATGAGAGTTTGCAGATAATTTCGGAAGTTCAGAAACCAATGTCGTCTTACATTTTCAACTGTTTCCAGATGCGATCATTAGGGAAATATTCAACGTTAGTTTGAGCATATTCCGCACGGCATGCAAGACATCGCAAAAGAGATCACATATTCACTCGTGTGTTGGATGATGTTTGTTGTTCGCCTGAAAGTAATTTCATTATGCCTCGCAGTCATCGCAGAGAAATTAATTATCTTGGCGCCACATCATTCTTATCAGAGAACGCTTCTCATACTCAGACCTGCATTTATGCTTGCATTACGTATTGGTGGTATTTCCACAATCAATTCCATTGAACTGGCTCAGTTGCTTGAACTGCATCATTGATTTAATTATCGATTGCAATGACATCAGGAACCTGTCCAAGGGACGTAGTCTACTTGCAGCAAATTTCAACTGTCAGAGTAAAATCAATGACACTTTCAGTGAGAGAACTATATTTGTATATCGATTAACTCATCATGCTCTTATCTAAAACTTCAACTTGCAGTTGTAGACAGTTCTTACTGTGTATAACTTGTTCGCTTCCAAAATATTTTTGAGAAATCAATTCAACTTAAAGTTAACATCATATTTCTACTAGTACTTACGTTTTCTATTATAAATCGCATACTTTTTAAATATGAGAGACTTTTGCTCTCTGGTCTCCGCTTTACAGAGACTAAAAGCAAGAGAATTTTGTCTCTGGGGATCAAAAAATTAGGTCTCCAATTTAAGTTTGGTCTCCAGAGGACTCCAGAGATCTTTGTTAATTGTCAAGCAAGAGCTCGTGAGAAAGAACTATCTCAAAAGTTATTAATATTTTTATGTTATGGGAAAAGTGAAAAGCTTGAAAAAATATATTCTTGGTGTACAAATTTTACGGAATAAACACAACAAATTTATGTGATTTTTTGTTTTTTGTTTTCAAAAATAACCAGAACTCTATTGACGAAAAAAGTTTTCTGCCCTAAATCCATTATATTAATTATTACATTTTTTATTAATTTCTTTCTAACAATTTGTGAAATTCACTCCAATTAATCCTTTTGCCTTTCCGAGTAGATACATAATAGTTTCAAAATACACAATGGGAGACCGGAGACCGAAAGAGTTTCTAGAAATTAGATAGGAATCGTAAGATCAGGGATCGTAATTATTATGATCAAAACGAAATAAATAATGAGATAATAATTATTTTTAATCAAATATAATTGTTATATTATGATTGTTATTATTTAAATCAAAAATAATTATTAATTATTACTTTTTTGTCAAAACAAAAATTATGTAATAATTACAATTATAATTATTATTATATTTGAAAGTTAATTTTTAAAAAAAATTTACTAGCAGCACATAGTTTTATTTATTCGTTTAAATAATTATTACTTTTATTAAAGCAAATGATTTTTTTTTTGACAATAAAAATAAAAATCAAAAGTAATTATTATCTTTGACCAAAAAAATATAAAGCGGAAAATGATCTTACTTCTAACAAAAAAAAAAATAAATAAAAATAATAATAATTACGACTATAAAAATTAAAAGTAATTATTACTTTCAATATGAAAAATAAAAATTAACAATTAGTAATTATTATTAATTTAAAAAATAAAAATCCAAAGAAATAATCCATTAATGATTTTAATTTTAAAAATTATTTCTCATAATGAAACTGCATGAAAATATGATACGTACTATGTAACATATGCCCACTTCGAAGAACATCCGTTTGGTAGATAATTTTTTCATTTGAAAAATCATGAATAATATTTATTTACGGTTTCTGCTCCGAAGTGTATGTGTATGTGTCTTTGGGTCCCTGTCGGCCAAAGGCCGTGTAGCTTCATATTTAGTTTCACTTATTTCTTTTTCTCATTCGTTTCTTTTTCATTTTTCATGCTAGTCCAAGTTGAAATTTATTTGGTAGTTTTCATTTTTTATATTTATGTAGGTTTGAAATTAATGTATATTATAGACAAGACCGTATATAGATCACTAATGGGAGGGGTTTAATTGAATAGGCTAACACCCTCTAGAGACGAAAGAATAAATGAAATTTAACGTGAACTAAATGAGCTCCGTGGGTCTGCGGTATAAAGCTTCCGAAATTTAAAAAGTCATCTTTTAAAACATGTTGTTTAACCCTATTTTGATTACATATATTTACATTCAAAGAAAAAAAACTATTAAAGTCCACTTTCTATACAAAAAGCAAAAAAAATTAGTTTGAAGATGGAAATTATCCATCTGTGGAGTGATCTCCCCGTCAGAATACAGGCGGCTGGTGCCATCAATGCATTCAAAAAACTCTTTAAAACGCACATAGTATAGCTCTATTTTTACACTCTTTTCTTCTTCTCCCGCAAGAGAATACTAGTTAGTTGATATTTTTATAGTATACATTATTATTTTTTTTCTATTTACTTTCATGTCATACTTGAATTGTCATTCCTACTAAATGATCTTATTTTTTTATTTTTTTTACTCTTTGAATTTCGATGTAAATGATTCAAGTTACACTACAATAGTTGTTATCAATATGATTTTAATTTGTGTACGTTACCGAAATAAATTTTATTCTATTCTATACTAAATTCGTTTCAATTCCTGTTTTCAACCTCGTCAATGCGGAAAACATTCTCTCAGTTTTCTCGGTTAAAACTGGCTGAGTACCTGGGAAACAAATTCGAGTAAGTCAGATGGATAGCTAATTTCAATAAAAAACAACTGCCTATTTTTCATGTGGAGAAAACTTGTTAGATTTTTTTGCGGGTCCAAAAATTGCAATTTAAAAAAATAAATAAAATTTATTTTTTAAGGTACTTTAAGTTATATTTAAAGAAATACATCTAAAATGCCATAAAAATTAAAATAATAATTTTTTAAGCTATTAAGCTATATTATAATTAGTTGTAATAAAAGTTGTTGTTTTAACGACGAAAAATAAATTAGGCTTAGATTTATTCCCTTTAAAATGTGAACAAAATTTAAATACCACTGCGATTAAGGTACGGTGAACCCTCTACTGATGTACCTACTTATGTATATACATATGTACATACATAATGGACTGCTTATGTAAGTATAGCTACAACCATGGTGTGAATTTGAACCCCTAAAACCCACCCCATATATACGGCCTTGGTATACGGTATTCAGTCTATTTCTTGGATGAAGGAAGAGGGGGCGATCGGGGCTAGATCCATAATAAAATCAAAAATTAAGAAAAGAAAGAAAAAAATGCTTTTATTTAAGCTTTTATTTAATTAAATGCAAAATTCAGAGAAATGTGTGTGATGTAAGTACGCATTAAATGAAGTAAAATATTATTTTCTTTATTTTAGTGCTGATTTTGAAGTAAGGTATTTTTAAAAATCATTCTTTTTAAAATATTTATTATCTTATCTTTTTTAGTCTTAAATTGTCGTCAGAAAATTTAAAATTATATCGTTAAGGAATTTTCGTTTACCAGAAAGCAAAGTAATTTTACAATTTTCATATGTTTTCATATAGCTATGTACTTACCTCCTGAAGAATGGTACTAAATCAAGTATCAAAATGTCAAGAAAATAAAGAATTATAAAATATAGATCGGAGTTATCCTGAAAATATTAGCCTAAACATTTCAAAACGGAACTCCCTTCTATTTTCACCAAATGTTCAATCTTAGAGCAGAGCACAAAGAAAAATTTGAGAGCAAGAATTAGAAAAAAACATTATACTTATTCCCAGCCCTTATATGCTTATGCATTGCTATTCAACGTGTTCAAATTTAAAACTGAACAGAACAACAGTACAAAATTTGAGAATCCAGACAGAGAAATTCGTTCTGGATAAATTTGTTTGCATAGTTCCTCAGGTGTCATGTTACATTGCTTTAGTGATGCCGCCGAGCTTAATTATTTTGATTTCAAATATTCGGAATATTGTACATATAGGTATATACCAAAATCACAAATAATATTATTATAAATAAGATTTATAACTATTTAAAACTTCCATGTACCTACCTATTAATATAAACTTTATTTCATGCACTTGTAAAGCAAGCTGTAAATTATGTTTTTTTAATTTTGTGAAAACGGCCGGCGGTGTTGGACGGTGATTAATCACATTCAAATACTAGTCCATGAAAATATAATCATATTAAGGAATAGAACAGAAATGTATTGCAAATGTACGACTCAACTTAATGTCATTTTCGTTTGAGCCTTTGTTCCGACACGGATCCGGTCCAAAAGTTGTCAAGCTGTCACAGGTCCGATTTGGATCCGACTTAGTTCACCCTATATTGGAACTAAACTTTCTCGGAATCAATTCAGACTCAGCTACACACATAAAAGCTAGTTTCGAGCTTTTAAAATATCAAATTTGGTAAAGCATTCATAATGAACTTGAGCTTAGTATAGGCGATTTTTAAACTTAAATTTTATTTCATGGACTGCCTTCCATTTCAGAATAATCATTTGATTCTGACGTTTTTAAACAAACACAAAATCGGACCAACTCTAAAAGTAATTCTTTGAACGGGTGTGGAAACTAGCTGGTATCTAAAGCTCTAATGATAATAACACAAAGGCTATGTATGAGCCTCGTAAATTAATGAGCTTTTCAACATTACTTCTCTATTCTAAGGACGAAATGTGCAATAAGGAAAGAATGTATTCATTGTGAAGAAAAAGTATCCAAAATGAAAATCCTTGCAAAAATGTATCCAAATAATTAAAGGTTTTATCGAAGTCTGTAGAGTTTATTTTATCTTGTAAACTTTTTTTGGCACTATGTCTAGTATTGCAATATTTTTTGCACACTCTACAAAGAAGACTCAGGATTTCTATGAATATGTTAGAATAAAGTTTCCACAACTTAAACCAATCCTGTGGTCGTAAAATTCTAAAATTTTGAATACTGTTTGTCAGTACAGGGGAAAATTAATATGCGAACCAGAAGAATTTCTTAAATAAATTTGATAATAAATTTTTCTGCATAATTTTTGCAAAAATATTTGCGTTCACTGATAGTTTATTTAACATTCTGCAGAGTAAAGTCATGGATATTTGTTACTACAATCCAAAATTTATGAAACAGTGTCAAATATTCGAACACTGAGATGTAATTTTTCAATCGTTTTTGACGAAACCGTAGGTTCAACATTGATAGCGCTTATAAAATATGATTTAATCAATACAGTATAAAATTTTATTTTTGGAGATGATAGACACCATTTTTACCTAAACTCATATTAGATTTGAAACTATGAAGAAGCTTGCGTTTATTGCATAACAAAAAAATTCTAAGTTATTCATAAAATTGCCACCTACTGCATTTAATTCTGTTAAGATTTCGTATTTACAGTTCTCTGAATTTTCAAAATTAAACAATAAGTTAATTGTGATCTACAATTTTAATGGTCTCAGAAATTTATTAGTCAGTGAAATTTTAAAACAAACGCTAAATGAGCTTCAATCAACTTTTTCTGAAGTCTAAGCCTGCTTGCTTAGTATATTAATAACGCCTGCTAGTACAGCTAGAAAAATCACTTTCAGCATTGAAACGAATAAAAAATATTTAAGAAACTCTATGGCATAAGAAAATCTGTCGAGTTTATGTTCATAATAGTTTCATAATCATCCTTGAACATGCATGAAAACATCATGTACCAAATTTCAGCTCTCTATGTCAACATGATGTACTGCCTGACACTGCCCACTTATATAGTGAAAACCGAAATTTTTGAATGGCAACCCTACAAAGCAATCATCTGCGGGTGGATTCTGATAAAATTACAATGGCAAAGGACAATGACATCGTGACATTTCTTCAAAAATGCGATTTTTACACCATGACGTTAGCCATAAAAAGTTACTTATTTTCGAAAGGCCGATTTCTAAAAAGCTAGGTGGAATAACAAATGACTTTTTTTCATGCCAATTATTGCAGCCGAAATCACTCAACACTTGCTGCTGTGACTTTTGTCATATTTCAATACTTAAGTTAAAAACGATACCGACACTTAGTAACCCAGCAAACATTACGATATGATATCAAATCGAACACGATTCGTTAAGGTGAACTAAGACTTCGATCTCGAAGTCGGTTTCGATTCGATATCGATCCGAAAAAGAAAAAGAAGGAACGCTATATCGAGTCGTAAAAACGATTCGATTCCGAGTCGTTAAAACGATTCGATTCCGAGTCGTAAAAGCGATTCGATTCCGAGTAGTTTTATCGATATTATCTCGAACTTTTTGAATGTATTTTGGTTGCATAGAATAGCCCTATATAAACCAAATTTTCTTTGAGAAAATGAATCGATATCGAAATGGGTCAACGAGTTATTACCTGTTACACCTTAGACAGAATATCTTCATAATGATTTGATTTATCAATTGCTTGAAGTAAAATTAAAGGAAATTGTTGTTGGGTTTGAAGGAGATAGCATGATTTTTGCTGACAAAAATAATATCATTTAACCTCTGACAAAAAGCACCAGTCAGTCAGAAATGAAAATGAAAGAATTTTCTGAAATGCGCATGAATTTTGCAACAGAATAAATTCTCAGAATTTACAGTTTCTACTTGACTCTTCAGAGAAGGTTAAACCTCGAGTATATTTAATCAAAATGAAAAATTATCGAAAAATCAGATCAGGAAATTGTTTTAAGTCAAAACTTCGAGTTCATCTTGGAAAAGTGAAGTATTCTCAAATGATGGATTTTATTTACTTCCGAAACTATTACTCTTTACTTCTTCGAAAATTCTTCGCCGAAGCAAAACTTCGAGAAATTGTTTGCTGGGAAGTATAAATATAGTAAGCATGCATATGTCTAGTATGCCAAATTTATGGAAAAATCTAAAACCAATTATATTGAACTAATTTTACTCCATACTTATTTTTATTTTATATTCTTCTATATAATGTGGATCTGATCTTCTTCGGAAATTTCAAATTTTTTAACATCATGTTTTTTATTATTACGGTCTATAGAGGAATCTCTCTTACACACTAGGTAGAACAAAATGTAATCCTTATTGAACAATTCTGATAACATAATGAAACAAAGAATAATTATAACACATGTATTATGTGCGTTAAACTACAAACTTTAATCTTATAAGTTCCTTAAGTTTTGATTTAAAAATAACCCTAATGTTATTTAGGTTTTAAAGGATTCTTAGTACTGGCTGAATCTAATTATTGACCTTGTAAGCGGCTCTCCACAGTAGGGCTCTGGCTATATATTGTGGGATATAAAGCAGTTGCCGAGATCGGATATTTCTTCCGGTGCACACATATTAATCAAATACAATAAATCCATACAATCCATCTCATTTCATAAAAGATTCCTAATTAATAAAAATTCAGCTATTTCCTTTCTTGTTTAGAAAGATTCGATACGCATAAATGGAGCACCTAGCTAGATATTGCGGACAATGTTTTCGCGCCAACAGATTTTGATAAAAATATCTTGTGAACTTTCTTTGAATAGACTCCAACCTGGAGTCATAATTTGCATATTAGAATTCTAGATTGAGATGCATATTCTATCACTAAATGCACCAAAGCATTCTACAAAGATTTAAAGGTAAGGTTAATAGGTCCGAAAAGGCCTGAGAGTTATGACGTAGAAATCAGAAGTTTCTACTAGCTTTGGGAACTATGTGGTCGTAATGTTTACAAAAAGTAAGTTCCTTATCAAATATCAAATTATGTGCGACTACATTGTAATAACCCCACTAACCTCTACGCATCTAAAAATTGAAGTCTGTGACATGGCTAACAGAAAATCATGTCCAACTGGCCGTTGATAAGACCCATAATAAGCAAGTTGTTATAAAATTTGCATACACCTTCGCATTAAAATTTGGTCCATTACTTTCTTTTCAGGAATATATTCAATTACCCCCCAATTGTCAAACTCTTACTGCTATAATTTAAGATATATGTCATGTCACCCAACAATCAGTATTCCAAATTCTGGAATAGAGACATTATCCTTCCTTCGAAATCATTTTGTCGTTGTCATTTGTCATCTTAATTTTATCAGAATCCTGCCCCAGACTGTTCCCATTTTTGAATTTAAATTTACTTTTTTTAAAAAAGCCCGTGTGGCACTCTAAGTGAAAATGATCTCGAGTTATCTTGGTATGATGTAGTTATGTACACAGTTTTCCACGTCTTCGCTGCCGACAGCCACCACTTTCCCACCAACTAAATTGTCTGCCATTTTTACCATTGATCCTGAAATATAATCCTCTGCTGCCACACCAAAAATCAGTCTTTATGAAATCACGTTCTTTAACCAACTCTTTTTAAGCTTTCGGATGTCCCGCAGCGCCCTTCACCTTTGAAAGCCAGGAAGACTTCCGAATAGTTATCGACGATATTAAGACAGTATGATAAGATGGAAAATTTTGTTTATGAAAGGACGTAAGTATTTTGGTCACCATCCAATTTTCCATTAAAATAATGTTTTTTTATTATTATTAATTGTTTTAAATTTTTGTTTTTTACTTTTTGAAATTCTGTCGAATCTGCTACGATTAACACAATTGGCAGAGAATTGGTCTTCAATCATTTTTCGGTCCCCCAAATGTAATATAACCATTTCTGCCTAGACATCTTGTTTTTTTTAATTTTCATAATTTGCAAATATATCGCCCTCCACCACCCTCCACGATTGATACAGGCACTTCATTTACAAGAATAATTTTTAGAGCAGGGTATAATCTACCAAACAAACCTTAATTCATGCATGGACAACACCAGACCCGTTATTGCACTCATAGAGAGCTAACTCTTGGAATTCAACATCAGTTCAATATTTAATAACAGCACTGTCTTCAATACTTATCTTTGTGGGATTTGTCAAACGAATAATTTATGCGTTTCGGGCGATTTAGTTGCACGTTGCTTACAGATTAATAAGTTTATTTCTAACTTTCAAATTGAAGTCTATGCGCTGTAGAGATCTGCTACTTTAGATTTCTTGGATAAGAGGAATAATACATGTATTCAAAGATTGACATCCTTATAAACTTTCGTCACTAAAATTAAGTCGGAATTTAAATATACAATCTCTAATGTTATTTTTCGACATTCTATCGTTTTTGAAATCTCGGCTATCTTTTATCTGTTTATTATCAAAACTTAGGTCACTACAGCCCATATGACCTTAAACCGAAAGAATTAAATGATCTGCTCTATCTAGAATAGCGCATCATAGAAACCAGATCATTGATAAAAATTTGAAAGAAAGAAGAAGAAAGAATTGGCCTATTGAGCACCCCTCTGTTAACAGGGTGAGGCTCGGAAGAAACATTATCTAATACAACCCTCACTGAATAATCAGCTAAAAAAGAATTCAATCCATAATAGAAAAGGGAAAGCGAAACCAAGCGCTTTAAATTTAATTAAGTGGACAGGGATGGCTGATTCTATGAAATGTCTTAGAAAAATATAAGGGAAGGACTTTGAACTCACCAAAATTGTAGATGATATAGTTCCAATATTTCATATAAAAGAAGTTGGTAAGTCTGCAGATGAACATTCAGATCGGAAGCAAAATTCGGATTCGTTCCTGATATGACCGTTTAATGAATATTGTATTTACTTAAGTCTACGAAATAATTGAAGTAATTGAGATTAATTGATAAATCGACGGATCACCTTTTTTACCTGCAGTGGAAATTTTTTCAAGTACACGGAGAGAAAAAAAAATTCACAACAAAGCTGTTTCATTCAACTAATTTTTTATCAAATCAAAAGAAAACATATTTAAATTGAAAGATTCTTCAAAAATGTGTAAATGTCTGGGCGTTTAAAAAAGACTTTCAATTTAACAATTCACTTTGAAATGAGAAATTAATTCGCATTGAATACTTTGACACGTTCAGTATGATGGCTAAATGCATTTGGATTTTAATTAACCGGGCTGTTGTTCGATTTGAAAGAAACACGCCTTCACTTTGATCGTCAACAAAGTTAAATTTAGTATCATTTTTGTAGCTTTGTTTCAGTTCGTTCACATTTCGAGTCTGGAGTCTGCTTTTCGCAACTTAAAAGTTTTCTTTTAATTTTTGTATTTCGCCTATCATTTTACTACCCTTCTAGAAGCTGAATTTGGAATAGAGACACACTGTCGAAATTTTGACCGGTAATCACTTAATAAGAATTATAGTAAAATTTCAGGCAAAATTGAAATTGTGCCAGAAACGAAATTTGATTTAGTTGTGAGTATATGACTTCTTGGAACTTAACTATTAAATAATATTGTGTATATCTTCGTCAAAAAAGTATACCCGGATGTTCGAATTGATGATACCGGGTCTGCCTCTGCCCTTTATTTGCTTTAATAAGTTACCATCAACTCCTTCGTCATAAACATATTTTTAGTGAAAGATTTATACGATGATAAGTGTAATTTTATCATAAATAAATAAATTTTCAATTTTAACTCGAAAGTTTTCAATTTTTTTAACAGTTTATATTTTGTATATATTATATTTTTATATATTTCAATATCCGCATTGCCTAATTGTTAAAACAAACGTTAAGTGCCATTGGTGCCGTTTTGAACTCGAAATCCATTAGTTTAAACAATGATTGCGTTCAATTTGACATATTCATTTTTCTCCGTGTAGTTGGGAAGTTTTATACCGAATAGGGCACGTAAACTAGTTTGTGCTGAAGTTAAGGTAAGAAATGATCCATACCTGCGGCATTAGAAACTATAATCCTCTTAAAGACCTACAAGATTTTCTATCGTATGGACGTGTGATGGTTTCTTTACACATGCTCTCGGGAGGTGCACAACATGTGATTATAAAGATAGTAACATGTTTATTTACTCACTGCCTTTTACCATTTGTATCGCCCTGGCTTTATTCTCTTACCGTTTCTAATAGATACTATCTATTGCGTAAAATTTTATTCATATCTCTGCTGGGAACTACACCTTTATATTTTACACTATTTCGGCCCCATTACAGAATCTTTTGCAGATGTATATTCTTGGCTCTATTCAGAAGTGAAAAATGTACTTTTCTTCTTCGGATTATGTACTTATCTACAAGCCTTGTATATATAACGTTTTGAATATAATATAATAAATTGTTATATATTAGCAGAGTTGAAGTTTGTTGCAGTTAGAAAATAAAATAGAATACCTAAATACTTACAGAATGGTCAGTGGGATATTTTAATGAAACTTACCTGTTTGATTTGTCTCGGTTATTCAGAATCAAGAAACATGAAATTATTCACCACCCGATCTCAATTTACTATTAGAGATTTAAGACAGTTGAATAATTTAATAAAATATGAAAGCAGAAAAGAAAAGGTGACTTTGAAAGCTTTCAGAAAGATGTTTACCTCAAAAGTAAGAACATAACGTGAAGTGCTCATATGTTGCAAAAAAATGTTTTGTTTAAAATACGTCACTCTCTAAAAGGCTTTGAATCAGACTTCCTGCATTTCAATACTTTCCACATGAATAAGCGAGATGATTGCATTTTTTCTAATTCAGCTTGCTTCGACTTGACTTATATCGAGGATATGATTTGGCCTTTACTACATGACATTATAGAAATTAATTGCCAACTTCACTGAAAAGTCATCTCAAATTGATGATAGCTAAAGCTGCGCTAATTAACAGCTAGATTGGCCACGATCTATAATTCGGAGGTAAATACAGGGAAGTTTCAATTCCATTTAACATATTTAAGTGGTAAAAATTTACCAAGATATAAGACATAAGTATGCCGGTAAAAACTTTGGAGATATATAAAGCCTTATCGCATTGATCTATTGTAAAAAATTGGCTACACATGTCAAGTGCGGTCTGCAAAAAAATGAAGATCTGCGTTGGCTTTTCGGTGACCTTGAGCTGGCATTAAACATTTGTGTACTTACTACAAAAAATTATCGAATCATATATTCAGGCTTGGTGCAAATTTTCATTGCATACGAATAAAAAATATCCAGAAGTGTTCAACAAATGAGTAGTGCCCCTCAATTTTGATCACTTGAATTTTGATCCTCTCACCTGTTGGTCTGTCATGGGCAGTTAAAAGATTTCTTACCGGCAACCTACTACAAGTCCACAATGCCATTATGTGGCGGAGGAAGTGACAGAAGTGCGATGTCGTGGAGTAACCTGTTGGTTACTTCATTAAGCCACTCCGATTGCCAAAAATAAAAAAAACTAACCGATGAGCGATTGCACGCATGTTGTTGGCCCATTCCGGATTGCTGAGATTTCTCATCTTCAGTCAGTCCTCGGATGAGTTATGTGATCTTTTTTATCACAATTCTGGTTGACAGAGCATGGTTTTTTAGACGAAGTTCAGATTCAGATTCATGTACGCAGTGCAGAGCAATTTTTGAAAGAGAAAGGACTTCTCGAAAGGGATCACCCAAATTCCGAAGCTGATCATGCAATGCATGTGCCATGTATGCACGGATAGCAACAAATTGCCTGCCCGGCTATATAAACTTGCTGCAGAAACGTCAAGATCAGACATTTTTGAATTCACCTTGTGGCGGATTAACCCTGTTTTGGTCGAGATTTAATGGATCTTGACGGCTTAATTGTGAGATTTTGTACGGATACTGGATTTAAAGGAGGAATAATTCAATGATAACTTCGTTTCAGGATGCCGGTAGAGGCAGTGAAGCGATTTTCATGTAACTACATGCGCTTAAGTACTTCGTTAACATCTTTTATGATACGAGTATTTTTCCCACACTTCAGTATACTATCTGTGAATGGAAGTGACAGACAGTTAAGGTCTTCTTTGTAATTCGTACTGGTTCTGATCAGAAGCATTGTGGACAACTAAGGACGTACCTTCACATTAAATTGAGAAGCTCGATATCACATGTGATGTGCTAATTGATGACACTTCTTTGAGCGCTATTAATTATATTTCATATACCTATATCTACATACATAGTTATAGTTATATAAAAACTAAAATAAAAATAAAAAGTGCTTCGACAATAACGGAGAGGAGAGATTAATATGCCGTTTATAATAAAATCACACCAGTGATGAAGGTGTCGTTATTTCCTTAGATGGGGGGCAGAATGCTTCATATATGGTATTCTAAAACTACATATCGGATTGTGTGCCCTTAAACAATGATTTGGAGAGTGATCACGTCTTTTGTGGTTAGAGTAAAATTTATTTATTACTCATAATTAAGCATATAAGATTCAAGCTCCTTAAATTTAATGAAACAAAAGTTTATATGTCAATATTGGTCATATTTTAGTTACTAGGCCAAATATATTCTAACGCATCTTTGCGAATAACAGAAATACTTCGGATTAAGAGAATATAAGAAATTTAAAGGACTCCAATTTCAGTACGTATAAATCGTATAAACGGGTAAGGAAAACCAGAAGTGTAGAACTACAGGGTAGCTTATTTATAAAGAGTTATTAAAAACAAGTGATGCTTTGGGATTTATAGTAGAGTAGAAAATAAGTTTTCAATGACAAATATGAAATTATTGCAAGATGGTCTGACGGTCGATCTGATAATACACTAATATACGCAGTCTACATAGATAAATTGGGAATACTAAACATCATCTACATGAAGATGTAACTGATCATCCAGCACTAGAATCGTGGTATCATAAATATAAGCTCAGAACAATAAAGGCCGGAGAACTGGCCTTTGTAGAACTACTTTGTAGCAACGGCCATTTCTTTATTGTCACTAGTAACCATGGTTAACTATGACTGAGATCTATTTGCGATAAAGCTTTCAAAAAAACCAACAGTTGTAGATTTTGTGAAACCAAATAACCCACATAATTTAGCAAGTATAGTTAATCTTAGAGTCGTATGTTGAACAGTGTTCGACATCCAAGACATATCGAGAAAAATCAAGATATCATATTCAGATCGTACGATATTTCGCAGAGCAATTTCTTAACTATCCTTAGAGCGAAAATATGTTTGAAAATTGAACATGAATTATTGAAAACAAGTTTGCATTTGGGTGCCATATTGACGCTCGCTGGTGTGTTCATTCATAATGTAATAATATAATAATAATACATTATTTATTTTTTCCCGGTAGGGAATTGGAACCCACACTTGTTAGAATTGGTCAAAGATGCAGAATAGAGAATTCTTAAAAACCTTTATTTTTAACAATTCTAAATCAAATCATAAATACAAGAGGAAAAAATAACCGCTTCGAGGAAAAAACTATCTGTCTCGTTAGTTCAGTGGTAAGAGCAGTTGTCCGGAAAGCCGAAGATCCCGGTTTCAAACCCTGGACGAGGCGGTTGTTGTTTCTCTTGAATTTATGATTTGATTTAGAATCGTAAAAATAAAAGTTCTGAAAAAAATATGTTAATTTTTTAATTTTTTAAATTTTTTTTCGTTATGTATAATTATTTTTGTTTATATAACCCAAGAACTTATTATATACAAATTTTGAACAAGTGAATTCAGTAAAATTTTATGTTTCAAAAAAATAAATAAAAATGCAAAAACAGTAATTGTTTTTCATTATTTTACCATTTTTTAGATGTACAAATATTAATACGTACAAATTTTATGCAACCAGAGTCTATAATTAGTATATTATTTTGCGTGGAAAAAAGATGCACGTCGGTACTCAAAGGTTAATACTGTTTTTTAGAAGGGGAAATATTACTAAAATATCATTATGACAGGAATATCAGATTTTCCAAAGGATGTATTGCTGATCTCTTATTGTTGTCGAGGTCGGGCGTTGATTCATCATTTCATGTTTTCGCCAGTTTAGCAAACATTACACTCACATGTAGTCTTCTGGATAGAGTTTTTGCAAAATATTAATTTGAAATGAATGAAGCTGGTAGTTCTTAATGATCTCTTAAACTGTACTGCTGCCAAAGGCCAGTTGTCGCCATATCGTGAATCATAAAAGCTAAATTTTCAAATACACGACTGATGGCAATTCCATGGATCCATGCATTACAATTGCAGCGTTCTTTTCTATCACGTAAAGACAATAGGCTTCCACTTCCAAGCTGTTATTTTAAGGGCGCCAGAAAATATTATGACGTTTAGCATGACCGTCGTACATTTTTTCTAGCAACGTCATAACAGCTATTGTAAGAAGACATGGAAGACGTGTCCAGAAACAGAATCATTTGTAAATTCATATACAAAGTTCAAACAATTCGTCCAAGCATTTGATTTTATAATACAAATGTATGTTCACATTGGAGAGCTAATGTGGCTACATAGTTTTTCAATAAATGATAGCTCAACAACCCAGTGGCGTAGCTGGAGTTGTGTGGGCCCTACGGCAGGATATAAAATGGCGGCCAGCAGAATGTTATTGTACATATTTACAGCTAAAATAAAGGTAATAGTATCTGCACTGATGAAATTCATTTTTATTAATAACTTACCTACCTTCAAATTTTGTTTTGCTTTTGCCTCCTCATAATGTTCCATAGCTGATTTATTTTGTTTTCATTTTCCTTGTTCGGTCTTCTTTAATTGCCAAGGCATATAAGCATTGTTGCGATATTATACTTCTTAAATAGTTTCTAATTAATTTTAAAATCGAGAAGGAGAAGTTATAGTTGGTCTAACAATAAGGCCAATTCTTACGATACTCTAGTTGAATGCTGGTATGTATGGTCACCCCTCTATGCAAATTTATTGTCAAAGTGGTTTTTCCATCTATTTGTATGTAGAACGGTTCGTCGGACAGTAAAAATGATTACAGCCACTTTCATAGATTTTTATATTCTGAAGAACTTCCCAGTGAGATAAAAACGTCTGAGGCAGACCTTTGGTGAGTAGCGTAAATGATTTACTCGACCGTAATGAAATTTCAGTACGTTCTTCGAAAAAACCGCGCATATTCTTTTAAAGGACACAACACTCATCAATACAGCAATTGCTTGTAGCAAGGGAACATGTTATACGCATGCTGCGTGCATTTTCATATGAGCAATGCATGTACAGCATTTACGTCAAGCAATTTAGTATTGGCTTTGGCTGATATTTGGAAGAAATCTCATCCGAACACGACATGATAAAAACTATTCATTTATAATTTGAACACTCTACTTGGGGAATGTAGTGAAATTGCTATTTTGGTGAGCGACTTTCGTTACAGATATGCAAGGGCGTAGCTAAGGCTTTGTTATGGGGGTGCTTAGTAGGGGCCACTCTGACACAAGATTGAAAAAGAATATTCTTCAAGCAAGTATTGTTTTGCAAAAATGTGTAAAACTTTCGTAAGCGTTAAGCAGTAGTAAAGGCCAAGTTTCCTTACATCAAGCAAACTATATTTTTGATTACAGTTCCTTGATTTCGTGCAAGGGTAAACGGCAATAAAACTGTAGATCTAATAGAAGCTAAATTTTATTAATATATGCAGAAAAACTTGTGGTATTGAGAAAATTCTTCTTATGATAAAAAAATTATTGCTTATACAACAGAATTGACTTGCTACAAAGAAGAAAATTTTAGATGAAGTCAAAATAATATATACATACTAAAAATTATCCAATTTGGAAAATTTAAAATAAATCTTTTCTAGAATAACGAAAAGTAGACTATATTTAAGCAATTCTATTCTCAGGATATATAACCTTTTCTCATTTTCTGTATGAAAACTTACTGCTATTATCAGAATCGGAGATAATTTAGAAAATTTATTTACTACTATTAATCTAATTTTTCTATATTCAGTTTGAATAAGAAGAAGATTTTTTTTTCTTACATGCAGGAAATGTCTGCTAAGCTCAAAATCGCACCTAACTTGCCTTGATACACTTGGTGCAGAGCATATTCTCACCGTCCATCACTATCTTCTAAATTAATGTCGTCATAATCATGCTGCTGGAAGCGAATCCAACTATTATTTTATTAATTTTCCTGTTAATTTAAATTAAACTTATTTTATGGTGTTAGAATATTGTCAGCAGGAATCGCCAAAAACCAATTAAATAAACTGTAGTTTCCTATTTTTTCCTGTAAATCGGTTCAATACCTATTCAGCTGTAATTTGTTTTAAACAATGGCATTCTCTATGTTGAGCAGTGAGTTGAAACAGAATCGTTCTTGAAGCATTGTGCTTCTAAGCCACTATTGCCACTTTAAAAAGTTTATGTAAATAAGGGCAGTACTCTTTTTTAATATTTTAATATTTTTTTTTCAAATTTTCATCATTCATCTCATTTTTAAAGCTTCCAAGGCTAATGTATCAATTCTTAATATTTTTTTTTATAATTTCTATGCGTCCACAGCGTGAGCTATAACAATAGGTTATCAAATGAGCATTTTAGAATTACTATGATATTATTATTACTTGGTAGTTAATGTTAATCTTCCAGAATACTTCTGGTTGTATATCGGCTGACAAATTTAATGTAATACTTTCACCCAAGGTCAAAAATAAATTCCACGCTAAGCTTATATAATGCAAAAAGACTATTCATGAAAATAACCATATTCCATCTAATTCACAATATTTCGTTACTTTCGGAGGAATGAATTAAGTATCCAGTTTTGAACAGACGTGACGCTAGCGCCATTATAGAACGGTGCACGAATTGGAACATCACCCAAATTGTGTTTATTCAATGTGTCCAAAATTAATTTGCCAGTCCTTGCGTATCTCTGGAGATGGAACAATTTATAATACCTAGAAATCTTTCGACTATGTCGAGACCGTTAGCATATCTTATTAATATTGACAATTGTTCCTCTTTAAATTTCCTGGCCTCGTCCACACTGAAACAAAAAAGGAATATGATTTAGTTTCTTCCAAAATTTCTTCTAAATTGAGATTCGATATCACTTCAATTATTTCATTCTGGATATCTTGGCTGTAGTAGTTGTAGTATTTTTCAAAGTAGAATGAAAAATTGTCAACATATTTACAAAAAAATTGAACAATTTTCAAGAATTTACCTCCTATTTTTAGAAGATGAGTCCTCCCGGTGCCCTCACAAAGGCAAACCCTGGCGAACAAGTGTCAGTATTGATCAATAAGTTTAGCCAAGTATTCTTTGTTTTGAACAATTTCTTCCTCTTGCTGTTTCGTAAGTTGTTGATGAACATCTCTAGATGTAAACGATTGACGAAATGACACATAAATTTGGCTGAATTCTGAGTGAGGCGATGATTCTGAGTGCTTTTTTAAGGCCTATGCTAATTTTTTCCAGTTGTTAAAAGCACTTTTCTCAACTCCAGATGGAGCGACAGCTCACTGTTGAATAATTTCGTTATTCTTTCAATGTATCTCCTCATTCTTGCTTGGTTGAAACGTAAATGTAATTAATCGATTAATTGGATTTTATAAATTTGGAGCGGAAGAGGGGAGGGCATCGGTGCCGCACCGGGTTCACTGGGGACCCGCGCTCCTACCTAGCTACGCGCATGAGCATATGCGAAGTGTATTATTAATTTTCTTAATATACGAAAAAAAAAACACATTGGCAATACCAATAGTATTCGAGGAAGTCGCCTGCCTGTGAAAGACATACGGACGACAGCACGAGCAATCTTATAAGAGTTCCGCTTTTTTTTCTTGTACGGAACCCTAAAAATAAAAGAATATTTTGAATCCTGGAAATTTCTGCCATAGTATAGATAAAAGTTTGATTAGAATTTCACACAGGCTCAGTCCAAGCGATTATTATTATTTTTTCATAGAAAATTTTGATGCTATCGTCAAGGCTTAAGGGCAGTCAGAGTATATAAGGTACGAGCAGCAGATATGCCACATGAGCTTGCCTTAATATAATAATCACGGACCCGCCTGTTTTGCCGTTTAAAACTACCATATTCTTAAAACTCAGAAAAATTAATAAAAATAATAAAAATCTTATCTGTATTGCTAAAACAACCGTTTCATTGTCATGAACGAGCTCAAATACTCGAAAAACGTTTACTCCTAAAATCTCTACATTGTTGTATCTCAAAATATTAATGTCGCAGTTTCGTGACTATGGCATTAAGGTGACGATATATGGAAAGAGTAATTTAATAAATTTCGGAAATCATCCTCGGTACCAACAAATGTAAAGGAATTTCTGAACTACGCTTCATTTACTATTACTTACTTGCAAAAGTAATGGAGAACACAGCTCGAGTAGTTTAAGTCTATGTACCTAGTAATAATCTGAATGCCATCTTTACCATTGTCGATAAATATGGCATGAATTTACGCCTGACCCGGAAATTTCGTGGGGATTTCAAACCGAGCAAATTGTATCATCTTTATCTTCGTATCGGAGTAAAACATAATAATATAATGTTCATTGTAAAAGACACTTGGGAAGTTGCGTTACAATTACAGGTATTGGCAGCAAAAGAAATCATAATTTCAACAAAAACAATAATGAACAACAAATAGATATTAATAATTTTGAAATATCTAAACAATAAATATCTGTATTTACTGTAAAATTGAGAATTTTTTAAAATTAAGGTAAAATTATTAATTGAAGTGTAATCCTTAGCGGTGTAAAAAAGCTTGAAAAAATGAACAACAAAAATAAATATCCAAAGACCCAACGTTGGTGGATTCGGCCAGTGTTAATAATGCCTAATCGCTTTGTGCTCTTTTGTTTCCAAAAGATATAGTTAAATCTGTCGAATTTACTATGCTATTCGAAGTTTCCGCGAACGATATGTACTGATTTGATGTTTTCTAAGAATTAAAAATTTATATTGGAAAATATAGAAAAATTTATCAAAAAATTGTGTATATTATGCATGTTTAGTTAGACATCAAAAAAATAACAATTCCCTTTACTCTTTTCTTCTATCCAAATGAAAGCTATCTCTCGCAGGAATGTAGAATATTCGTACATACATATCTACAAGTTATGTTAAAGGTTTCCAGAGTTTATTTCCGGTGCAACGATATTCAACTAAAAACAAAACCACTTCATGGATAAAGGAATTACCCTAGAGTGCCAATAAAAACAGAAATATTTTCGATTTTAAATTTGATTACCACCACACAACACCCATCAAAGTTAATCTAAACAGAAGATGCACTGCATGAGGAAACAAAGATTCACGTTTCCTGTGGTAAAGGATGCCACTGGCATTTTCCATTTCATAGAAAGGTTAAATATAATATACATAGTAGAAGACGACCAGTGTAAGTCTCCTTCTGTTTGCATGAACGCATACCAGAAATGGCGTCCATGTCTCTTCCTGACCGATGCGGTGTGCGCGCGGCCCTATGTACTCGTACACTCGTAATTTATCTAAAAGTTTAACAAGGTGTACAAGACGGAAATAGTCGTAAATGGATTACCTTAGAGAAATGTGGTTTAAAGAGTACAAGATGGTACAAAGCGCACATTTGGCCGGCGGCGCGGTGGCTATTGAAGACAAATCGATGGAGAATTGAAAACAGATCAGAAGTGCCATTAGTATCGCCTTATTTACCGAACAGTTTTGCTGCTCGTTATTCAATTGATTGGCATTTCATGCTACAGGAAGGTTTCTCTACGGACAGTTTAATGGGATCATTTGAATGTAAAAATTACAAGATCCTTAGATATCCTCGAAGTAATTTCACTAGAAATTCTCCACTCAAATTACTCTCTCCTTCTAATTTATTTAAATATAGTTATCAAAAATATTGAAAGACTGAAATGGAGCTACCAATAAAAGTGATGTGGTTCGAAGTATCAGCCAAGAAAATTATAGGACAGGGAATATATATGTATGTACGTATGAGCATATATACTGATATGTTTCTTTCGTTGATTTCCCTCTTCATGGTCCACGAACCACAACAGAAGTGACAATAACAAATTAATGTTATCGGACTGCTGAAAAATTTAATACCTTCTCTAATTGCTCGGAATTTCACCCACATTCGCCAGCCTCCGATGATATCGGGTCCAATACAACTTCTTGAGTTTTCTCTCTTCCTTTGTCTTTTCCTCCTGGTGGATGATTGCGTGATACTTTGATATTATTGTATGGCATATCGTGCAGGTGTTACATGTGGTCAGTATCGCTTTTTGCTTTGCATAATAAATTTATCTCTTGTTTCAATTTATTGAAAGAATTTTATATAAGGCAACCAAACCTGAGTTGTGGACTATGGACTATTTTATTATTTTCAAAATATCTAAAAAATACCTAGTAGAAAATCTATGAAAATTTAGTGCTATTAAGGTATGAAGTGTAAACTAAAAATTTTAGATACAAATTTTATGTTGTGGAGCAATAAAGGGAATTGAAAACTTCCAACCTTTTAGTAGATATAGACATCTTAATACATAGATTTCATGGTACCACAATCTCATGTGATATACAAATATTATCTATAGTATAAATCTCTGGATCTAGTTACGTTTCGGTGTTGTATGATCTCAATGTTACGTTAAGATTATGTTTAATATTTAATATATATATATATAATGCTCTACATGTAGTAAGATCTGATAACGTTTCTGTTTCACTTTCCTTGCAGCTATTTTATAATCACTCGAGCGTAAATTCCTTTGGATTAAAGTCCCAACAACAGGAAGATTTTCTCACATACTATATGAAATAAATCAGGATCGGAAGATTCTCAAAATGTCTAACAAAATTTCGACAAAGTCCGGTAGGATACGCACTTTTGCTGTCGTGCTATCAATTTCGGACCAATCAGAATGAATTAGTAAGATGATAATTTATAGATAGCAAAAATGACAAATAGGCTGATGTGAATATTACTAATCAAACTGCTAAAAAATAATTGTAATGAAATGGTCTGTGATGTTTGTATCAGCATATGCACGAAGGCCTATTCACCACTTTGAAAATATATTGAATGCAGAAATATAATATACGAAGGAGATTTCTCGTCTTAACAGACTGAAATTTATTGAAAATAATTTCAATAAATTTACAAAATGTATTTTAAGTGCAAAAAATTATTGAAATTTTCGACCCAGCGATCAGAGAGGTCTCATCGGTATGGTTATCTCTGATCGCCTACCATAGAAGTTCAATGTTGGAGGTAAGACCAATTGCCGATATAAATACTTTTTTATAAAAAGTATGTGTGCATTATATGGTGGCAAGATAACTCATGAAATTGGGTGATTGTTCCCCCTTTTTTGCCTGGCGGTATATGGATAAACCAACTAGAACTACTTTTTATAAAAAGTATTTATATCGGCAATTTGTGTTACCTACAACATTGAACTGCTATGGTAGGTGATCAGAGATAACCATACCGATGAGACCTCTCTGATCGCTGGGTCGAAATATAATATAAACATAATAGAAGAGAGCGATTCTTCTAAGTTAAGGATTAGCAACCTTTTATTGAAAATGACTGATAATAAAATAATAATAATCGAAGTTTCGCAATAGAATTGATTTAATAATATTAAATTTTGACTCTTCGAATATGTAAACGATGCGGACAATGGATTATGAGAACTTTATTATCAAATTCCAAATGAACAGTTATAGAACAGCATTTGTGGGACTCAGCAAATTCATATGGCACGATGTAGGAATAAATTTTCAGAGGCAAGATAAGCTGACTACACTCTCGTGGAAAAATAATCTATGCACACTGTGTCACGTGATTAATGAGTGTGTTCAGGATTCGGAAGAATTCTAATATTAACAAAACACAAAAAACTTGGATGCTAACACAAGTTAAGGAAACAATGTATCAGAGACATATGTAAATTGGAACAACGCCATAGTGAAACGAGGCTGCCAGCAACAACTGCACACATAATAATTACTTATAAGCTACACCATTATTAATTAGCTTAACATATTATTTCAAATTTATCATTTATCTTAAATTTAGGAAAAAATTGAATAGGCAAGAAATTTGTAATTAATCAATAATTTACAAACAATTTTATACGAAACAGTAACACTGCAGGCCACACGTTATTATTGTTATGCCTATTTATTGTTGCCATACGGCTTTGAAAACCGTGCGCAAATCATGGGCTCAATAAATCATTATCTGATTTGCCTCCATCTCTTTTCCAGCTTGATATCACAACGATCCTCTAATATCCCATTAACATATTTCCTTGTGATATATTTCCTATTAACAAATATAGACTTTACTTTCGGGTGTCTACTGAAATAAAGTTCCTTGCTTTGCGTATCGACTGATGCGCGAATCATACGAATAATTACACTGGTATCGACTGAGGAGAAATATACTAACAATTGAATTCCTTAGTTCCGGTATCGACTGCAGTAAATATTACTAACCAACACTTTATTTCGGGTATAGATTGGAACAAAGTTTTTAATTGTTGGTATCGACTGCATTAATAACGGTTTCCCAACTTCTTTAAGCCCTCGAACTCTCAAACTTTTCGAATTCTTCGAAACACGTGAGCGCTTCAGCGATGACTTCTTCGATTGATGTGAAATTTTCTTACCAATTTCTTGATGCTTAGAAAGAAAAAGAAGTTGCAAAGGAAAGGTCTATAGAATACCGTGGTATAGTTGGAAGCGCAATTCGACAATTTTGGATATGTGACTTTTAGACGTATGAGCTGGTGCGGTGTCGATGTAGAAGGAAATTTTTCGCCAAGTGGAACTGCTTTTCAAGATGCACAATAGTAAAAGTGATAATTTATTTCTTTTACCATGAGTCGGCTAAAGAATATACAATGCGAGTTTTAAAATTTGGGGCCATGAATTCCGGCTATAAGGTATTAGAAAGATGATATCATTGGAACCAGAAATTTTAAAATTTTTACTTACATTGCTGTTGCTATTGGTATTGGAAACATAACGCTAGCCACAAGGGCAATGAATTTCAGCCATTAAACTAGCAAATTGATATTATGTTTAATTTAATATATTGTACTTATTTAAAAAAGTATACCTGCATCTAAGTAGAATAAAATCATAAAAAAATCATAACTTTATTTCTTGCCTTTCAGATATCGATTTAAATGATGATGATTTCAAATAATCGGGTTGCTTTCTTTCTAACGCGGTTAATAATCGTTTTTATTATTATTTCTGGTATAGTTTTTTGAGAAATTTTCCATGACAACCATATTTCAGAAAATTTACTTTCTGTGCAAAGTGTTCTTCATTAAGGATGATGATCTGAATTCCGGGCAACCTACTGATGAATTTTCGTATTGTCTCGTATAACCTAGTGCATGTCTTAAGGTAAGTGGCATACTTTTCGTTTTTTCCTACATATCTGTATCGGCGTAAAACTGTGGACCAGATTAAGTTTCAACCAAGCAAGAATGAGGACATACATTGAAAGAATAACGAAATTATTCAACAGTGAGCTGTCGCTCCATCTGAAGTTGGTCCCAAATTTGTGAAAAGTGCTTTTAACAACTGGCAAAAAATAGCATAGGCCTTAAAAAGCACTCAGAATCATCGCCTCACTCTGACTGCAGCCAAATTTATGTGTTATTTCGTCAATCTTTTAAATCTGGAGATGTTCATCAACAACTTACGAAACAGCAAGAGGAAGAAATTGTTCAAAACAAAGAATACTTGGCTAAACTTATTGATATAATACTGAAACTTGTTCGCCAGGGTTTGCCTTTGAGAGGGCACCACGAGGACTTATCTTCTAAAAATAGAAGGTAATTTTTTGAAAATTGCTCAATTTTTTGTAAGTATGATCACAAATTTTCACTCTACTTTTAGTCCAGAATGAAATAATTGAAGTGATATAGAACCCCACTCTAGAAGAAATTGTTGAAGAAGCTATGGCATGGGTTTTTTTTTGTTTCAGCGTGGATGAGGCCAGGTGCTTTAAAGAGGTACAATTGTCATAAGATATGCGAACGGTCTCAATATAGTCGAAAGATTTCTAGATTTTAGAAATTGTTTATCCTCCAGAGATTGAATAAACACCATTCCAGTGATGTTCCAATTCATGCACAGTCTTATGATGGCGCTAGCGTTATGTATGTTAAAAATAGATCCCTGCAAGATATTATGAAAAAAACATTCACCCTTACACAATATTCATCCATTGTTTAGTGCACAAAAAAATACTCGGGGTTGTTGACTCATGAGCCAATGTTTCACTAGCAAACACATTTTTTAACGGCCTTGAAGCTTTATATATTCACTTCTCACAACCTGGTCATCCTGCAAGCCTACAAAAAATACAAGGAACTCTCAGAATCTATACCAGCCATGAAATGGGAGGCCTAAGTACTACCAGATGGAGTTGTCGCTACGAAAACTGCAAAGGAGTACTGACAAATTATGTTCCAATTAAATTAACTTTGGAAAAAGGGATCACTGAGAACTGTGACAAGCACATAGCACTTGGATTGCTAAATATTATTACGAAACCAAATTTCGTCTTTTCCTTGCACACATTTCGTCATTTCCTTCACTTAGTTCTCGCTACCACTCTTGGTTAGGATAGTAACCTCATAGCAAGTACTATAGATACTTTCGAAGCATGCAGAGAGCTGTTCAAAATTTGGACAGACATCCAGCACTTTCTGAAAAGTACGAAATTTCGCTAAAATCTATTAGAGTCTCAAGAAAAGGCGTCAGCATGGGGACTTTTGTTCAGAGTCAACAGTGGGTGAAAGTATTACATTAAATTTGTCAGTCGATATATAACCAGAAGAATACTGGAAGATCAACATTTACTACCAACTAATAGATAATATCATAGTAAATCTGAAACGTCATTTTAAAAACCCTAAGAGAACGCATTTCTTAAATTGGACATGAAGAACGGAGAGGATTTCATCAGTTATTATAATAAAATCTTAGAAATTGATACATCAGCCTTGGAAGCTGAAGCGCTGGTCATGAAAAACATGCCTCAATTAAAAAATTATGAGATGAATACTGAAAATTTGAGAAAATTTTTAAAAAGAGTACTGCGCTTCAAACTGATATAGAAAAATTACATAAATAGTGGTAAATATATTTTCTATATTATCTTCGATTATGATAATAGCAGTAAATTTTCATACAGAAAATGAGAAAAGGTTATATATCCTGAGAATAGAATTGCTTAAATATAGTCTACTTTTCGTTATTCTAGAAAAGATTTATTTTAAATTTTCCAAATTGGATAATTTTTAGTATGTATATATTATTTTGACTTCATCTAAAATTTTCTTCTTTGTAGCAAGTCAATTCTGTTGTATAAGCAATAATTTTTTTATCATAAGAAGAATTTTCTCAATACCACAATTGTTTCTGCATATATTAATTAAGTTTAGCTTCTATTAGTTCAACAGTTTTATTTCCATTAAATGAAATTATCATCGTTCTGTAAAGGCTTTCTCACTCCGGTAGAAATCGTAATGCTAGTAGATTTAAAAATAAGAATCTTGTGAATGAAACCTCGGGATATTGATCTTATTTATTAGATGTAGGTATAATGTAGAATTCATTTCAACCAAGTTGAGTGTGTCTTATTTTGTGAATCCTAAAGGTTTTAGATCGTTCAGATAATTTGCAATACATCACTCGATTCAATCAAATAAATTGAATATTCTGAGACGATTCAACCTCTCTGAAAAAAATCCACGTATAAGTGTATGAAGTTAATTACAACAGATTAAGACCCGATTTATTCAATACAGACGAGCTACGTTTGTCGCAATTTTGGATTAGAAAAGATACTTGTCACGCCGTATTTGATTTTCCTGGTCCCCGAAGTTTTAATCTAAAATCTGAACGAAATTGCAGTTCTCATCAGATATTTGTCAATTTAGACACTTCACACCAATATTTTTAATCCAGATGGTGAGCTGTTTTCTTGTTTCCTACTTAGGGGGAAGAACACGAAAATATTCTCTAATATGATTTTGCATGGAATAATCAAAACTTTCTTTAAATATAACAAATGAAAACGTCGAAATAAAATTTCATGATATGGTTAGCAGCTGATTAGCTTGAAATCGGTGGTAGCATTATGTTTCCACACTTATTTGGTGGAAATGACGATCAATATAAAACCCGAATATGCTCATCTTTAAAGGATGTACAAATTTTCTATAATAATGCTCTGTCATGGGTTCTCTGTTACTGTTAAACTCCAATTCTTTGTATGAATACATGCATAGGTGCATTCATTAACAAAAAAAGGAACATAGTGATCTTCCGTTACTCAATGAACTCTTTAATCTGATGTTCATCTCAAATCTCGGGATATTAAAAAAAAAAAATTAAGATATTTGTCATAGAGGCTTTAATATGATGACCCACCGATCCATCTATCAGAACAGCTTAAAAAACAATAGCAATTTTCTACTTAATTGGAGATGTGGCTTTTCCACCTTAACATGGCAACATCTCCTCATTTTCTTTTATTTTACTTTTCATCTCCTACTTTAGTGTAAGCACATTGAATTGCTTATCTTTAGTTTCCTTGGTTGAAATGTTTAAATTGTGTTTCCGAAGACACGTGGGCTAACGCAACATGATGTCGTTACCATTGAAACAACTCAGTCCTTAGCTAACCGTAGCATCTTTCCCTCTCATCGTAGGGTCTTCTTTTTCTTGAAACACCCAAAAAGAACTATGTACTCGTACATACTGGATAGTGCCTCTCAACACTTGCACTTACCTTTTCCAATACGTTCCCCATTGTGTCAGCAAATATATCCGAGCACCACTCAAGATTTATCTGAAATGCAGGACAATATCTGGTTAACATCTCTTATTCGTATTGTACCTTCGGGACTCTGAGCCAGTGCGGCCATGTAAAAGATGTGCGCGCACAACAGTTAAATCGTCGACACAATAAACAATTCCTGAGTCGGCGTTGACAATAATTTCGCGATTTATCCACATCTTAAAGGCGACTTAAGGCCAGACTCTGTGGTGGTTTTTATCAGATACTACGAATTCTTTCGTCTCGCGGGCCGGGTAGGTACTTTTCCAATGGATTTTGACTCAATTCAATCGCCTTACCATACCATGGCGGTGGTGGTGGTGCTTGAAGTGAGCTTTGGTGAAAAAGAAATGTTCCGCTGAATATATTGTGTCAATTAAGATGGTCATGCCAAAGTCAAATAATTATGTCAATCGGGTAAGTACGTAATGATCGGAGATGCTATCTTGCAGGCCTTTCTCTTTTGTGTCAAACTACTTTGGGGAACGATCATTGGGATACGGATCACTGATCGGAAATGCCTGCAGTGTCTTCGACAATTTATTGTTGACATGTCGAGTTTTAATCTGCAGCTTGTTGCATTTAATTAATTTTCAATTTATGGCGAGCGATTTATGGAGCGATTTAAAAGAGTGCGAACGAACATAAACGGAGGACCAGAAACACGACTGCTTAATGCCCCCTTATTGCCGCTGTTGCTGGATATTATTTCATTGTTTAATGGGCATCACAAAAGTTGAGATGATCTGACAGGTGAAAGGTATATGATCATCTTTTTACCATCCCCAAGTGGCTTTTCAGTTATAAATCGGAGAAGATAAATTAAGAGGTTTCCAGCTATACGTGACGGAGCAAACATACTCATCCGAATTAAAATTTATTAAGATGACGCTTAAGTCGGGCATGATTCGCGGATTTTTTCCATACTATCCAAAACGCGATACCAATTATTTCGGCAAGGATTCTCTTGTATCAAACGCAGTTCTGCACTGCACCGCGTAGCGGCGTCATTGTCTTCCTGCTATTTGCATAACCACCTGGCCATATACTGCTGTGTAACCATTTATCAAACCCCGCAACAAAAGCTCAGTGCACATAAATTTAATTAAGCGGATATTACAATTAATTAGTCGACATCTTTAGATCATTAAATTTCCATATAACCGTTAAATGTCTGGAGCTATGATATCGGATTGACAAGTAACGAACGCCAGCACACGACCGCCACTTACCTCCTGGGCTGGAAGGCTGAGAGTCACAAAAGATATCATAAATCCATGGTTTACTTTCACTACCTCAGAATCATATGGCCGGCCGGGCATTTGGCGATTCAGATTCGAGTGGTTGGTTGATTGGTTGGTTGTAAACTCCTGGTGTCTACGGTCAGTTGGGCGCTTAGACTAGAGTATTTATCTGCTTTCGAGTTTAGCTTAGTTTGTCTAGACCTAGATCAAGGAATGGTCAAGTCTTGCTGAAAGAAAATAGTAGCGCGCTATTATGATCTCGTAATATCTGATACGCGAATATGATGCCAGGCCAGCTGCAGTGATGGTGCTCTTTTCTGTCTTGCACGACTGGGTGTGGTGGTCAGCTGCAGATTTGATATTACTTACGATGTCCAAGGTTGATCGAAAATCCATTGTGTGATCGATTTGAAATTAGAAGCGGATAGGAACTGTTATATACAACAGTGGTACTCAAGTAAATCGACTGCGTTTCATAACTCAGGCTTTGTATGAGTATTGATTGTGCTATGTATACGGATGAAGGGCAAATTTGTATATATATTATAATGTTTCTGTCTTAAACTAGGTAAAAATGATTAGTGGTAACTGCTCTTATGCATAAGTAGTCACCGTTATGCACTTTTCAACGAAAATTATGGTCAGATGGTAGGTTTTTAAATATTTACAGCACCTAATCTTTATCTGGATGAAATCTGGATCAGTTCTAGTGCAACTATGTAAACAATTTTAATAAAATAAAAAAAAATTAAATTAATTTCACACATAATTCGACATTTCTAATTCATCTGCTCAGATCAGTAGAAGAGAGTTCCATTGTCTAATGAACTGAACAAACAAATTGGTTCCTGCTTGTTGAACAAAACAGAGTAGAGTTAATGCGCAATATGCTCTTTCTGATTGGCCATGGCTAAGTATATTATAAAGAAAACCGGGTAGTTTAATGGAAATTACATTACGCAGCTAAAAGTTATTTGAAGAGTACGATATGAATTGAAAGTATAGCCTAAAATTGATTTGAAATAGGGGTTAATATGATTAATTCAATTTCGATTATAAGCATATAGGAAAGTGACGTACATGATAGAACTGAATGCGGTTTACAGAAAACTTCACGATCATTTGAAATCATCAATTATGTTAGCTGATTCAAACCAAAATTTCGTCTTCAATTCGTATTGCTTTGTCAACAAGATAGATGTAATAGCAATACTCACTACACCTTTGCGTTTGCTACTACAACAGAAAAAGCATTTCAGCTCTCCTCTGCATTATAGTTAATAAAATTTTAGCTGGTCGCAACTAAAGAAAGCAAATTTTAAAATTTTAAATTATCCTAAGAAGGACTCTAGGTGTGGTACTCCTATAGCTGCATTCTGTGTAGCTTGGAATAATTACGCAAATTGGATAGGTAGTGTGTACACCAATATAATATGGGTTCAGTATGCAGACTATGCCGGATGAAATCTGTAGGTAGGGTGATGCTTCATTCCTGCTCCCAACCATCTGCTTACCAAAAAGCTGTCGTGAGGCAGAGGCAGCATACTGACCCATCTAAACAGGGTATATGGACACCTATGGGCTACCCTTTCATCTCTGTTAGTAATGTTATCTAGGAAATTTTCCGCAATTGGATTGATTTAATCACTGAAGTACTTGTTGTTTGAGTTAAGCTTTATCCGGCTGCTTTTAAGGCGAACATTCGTTTATTTGTGTTTCTCTTGTTATTATTCATCGTCTGCATATACATATATATTGTTAATTAAATTGATGTATTAGACGGCGTCAAGCAGTTATCTAAAGCTGTGAGTTATGGCTACCAAAACTGATTGCACTAAACTTGAAAAGATAAAAACACTTGATTGCGATATCATTATACGTGGTGTTCCCAAAATACCTAAAGAAATCATTCGAGTGATCGCTAAAAATATTGCTACAGTAATTGAACATTCCCTGTCACTATATCGGTTGATTCTTTTCCTATCAATCAGACAGAAATAAATCAATTGTTTTACGATTTTCCAGCCATGCGGAGCAACAGACAGTCCTATCACAGATCTGAAATTATCTCAACTTGCCGGTTTCCTTATTGAGAGTTCGTTCAGTGCTCGTTAATAAAAACCACACTTTCTTTTCTGGGAAGCCTTAAAGCCACATAAGTTGGGGAATGTATCGCTGTCATCATTCGTAGTGATTTTGTGCATGTTAAGAAGAAACAAGTAAAAAGCTAGAATTGGTCCAAGACCAATTCCTATGATACCTAGATGAATGCCCATATGAAATTTCGGGTGATACCCATGCAGGTTTGATTTTTGAAGTGGTTTTTCGCATATATTTGTAGCACGGTTCGTCGTACAGAAAAAACTATCATAACCAATTTTATAGGATTTCATATTTTGAAAATGATCGTTTTCACAGTATACGTAAAAATCATAAATTTTTATATGGCAACACCAAGAAGGGGTTGCCCGACTTAGCCCACTCTTGAAATAATATTTACCATTTTCATGAAAACACAGTTTACAATTATGTTGACGCATTCTCAGGCAGTGTCGACATATATAGTGAAAAACGGAATTTTTGTGTGGCAACTGTATGAAGAAGTACCAGATTTGTTCCTTTTTTGAAATTAATTTTACTGTCTTTCTTAAAGGCCCATGTACAAATTTCCAGTTATGGCTTGGACGGATGGATGAACTGGTGGACAGATGGATGGGTGGACGGACGTGAAAAAATCAAAATGAGTTCAATAGTATTCGTGGGTGCCCAATCCATTTTGCTCTGCCATCATTATTTCTGTGCGTTACAAACCTAATGACAAACTTAATATACCCTATGATTTCATGATCTAAAAAAAAATTGATCACTTATGTAATTAGATCAACAGCGTTATATGTCCACCTAACACCGATGTCGGGGAACTACTGAAATCAACTGCGACTTCTTTAATTTTCTTTCATTCATTGTTGAATTTCGCGAATACTGAATTTTAAAATATCATCAATTATTATACTCTAGATGAAATCTATAGGGTTTAGTGAGGTTGTCATTCCGTGTGTATAGAAATAACGATGGTAGAACAAAATCGATGGGACACCCAAGAACACTATACTTCTGTTCGGCCGTCTGTCCATCCGCACGATAACTTGAGAGCGCGTGTACGTCGAGAGCTGCAATTTTGCATACGGCATTAGAAAAGAAAGTTAATTTATGTTCGGAAATGGCACAAATCCGGTAACTCTTTCGTAGGGTTGCCGTACAAAAATTTCGTTTTTCATTCTATATTTGGACACTACCTGAGAACGCGTTGACGTACAGAGCTGAACTTTTATACACATTTGCATGGAAATATTAAATAAAATTTAAAAATGGACTAAATCGGGCAAGTCCTTCAAGGTGTTGCCATTTAAGAATTTCGCTTTTTTACGTATACGATCAGTGCCAGTCATTTTTATGGTAGCGAAAAGTTCTTTAGAATATAAAATCCTATAAAATTGATTATAATCATTTTTATTGTGCGACGAACCGTTCTAGAAATATGTGAGAAAAACCATCTCACAGATGGGAGACCAACCATACAAAATTTCATACGGGCATTCATCTAGGGTACTTTAAGTATTTAGCTTTTCTACTTGCTCTAATTTCTGTTTATTTTTTGAGTCATACAATTTAGCTTGTTGGGACCTATTAATGAGTCAAACCAAGGTTTGAAACTTGCTGCCCTAAATCAAGAAATTTTGTGATGAAATAACGAATAAAAGAAATTTGTTTTCCCTTTGGCTCTTGTACCGGACAATTCCACAAAGTAGCTACATATGTTAAACAAATATAAAACATGAGCATATTAAAAAAAAAAGATAAAGAAGGAGCTTACAAAGAGGGCTGCATACCAACAAAAAATTCATACAGAACTTATCTGGTGCTTATCTGGTCGGGTCATTTTAAAATTTCCCTGACACTATTCTTTTAACCCTTTGACGAGTATGGCCGCACGTGTGCGGCGGTGCTCGATAGATCCAAATAGAGTATCGGCGCGTATGTGCGGCCGCACGATATATGGTGACTTTAAAAATTCATATCTCAAAAACGAAGCCGAAGATCCTCGCAATTTTTTGTATATAGATAGGTAAGACCTCTAAAAATGTAAACAAAGTACTTGAAGTTCCCAGTAAAAAAAACAATACATTCCCCTCAGCACAGTGCTCCCTCACAGGTTACTTTGGGTATACGATGGCTTTAAAAATTCATATATCAAAAACGAATATCATCGGAATTTTTTGTACATAGGTAGATAAGGCTTCTAGCTTCAAAATAAAAATACAGAAAGAAATTGCTAGACGTCCTCAATAGTAAATAATACTATTTATTTAAAAAAAAGAATACTATTTTTAAAATAAAAATATTCGTTCGATAGTGTTATATGTTTTTATGTACTTGGCATTTGAATCAGAAAAATCGGTTTTTCAGTTCTCGAAATATGATATTTTGAAAATGATGCTTCATCGTAAAATCATGAAATTTCTAACCCCCTAGTGGGGAGTAGGAGCGCGGTAGGGGAAAAAATATTTTGGGTGAGCTATTTTGGTATTCCATACAAACTCTGAAAGTTTCGTCCAAATCGGAGATGATCGGGCTCCAAGGTAATCGGTTTGTGAGAATTGGCTGTATATATGTATATAATAAATGTATATAAGAGATATATACAAATATTACGTATAAAATTCCAATTTTTTTTTTATGTTCTTCTGAGAAATATCGTGAATTATGCTCCACAAACCGATGTTCAGTCAAAAGTTTCTGGAAAAAGTAGCGTTCAAAATTTTTCAAATTATTAAGAAAATATTTTTTTTTCTAAAATGTACCATATAGCGATTTAGCCTGCGGTTTAGCTGGCGTTAGATGTATAAAATTAATGTGAAAGTTCATATTCGGCTCATTATCATTCTGTTTTGATCACTCAAAAGGAATTGTGTCGATTTGGATATTATTTGGTCTTTCGCTATCTTTGTTTGAAATCGGATCGCCTTAGTTTTTCGATACACTTTTGTCATTTTGTGAATAATAAATAATTTATTTGTGTTATTGTTATCCTGTGTTTTATTGTGAATTCGTTCAAAATGTCTCCAAGACTAAGTGAACAGGATATAGACGATATTTTTATGGAAAGTGAGGACGAAAACATGATGGACTATATAGATGACTTGTGTCTCCACTTGAGTTCATCAGAAGAAGAAGAAACTGATTCGGAAGATGAAGCTGAACGTCTCGACGTCCTCCAAGAGGCAAAGAGAGAAAGGCAGTGGGAAGAGCGAGATTTCTCCCCTCGAATTTTTCCTTTCACCAGTTCAACATTCGGAATTCAGTCCGAATATCAAGGAGACACCGAATTAAGCTTTTTTACACTTTTCTGTAATATTCACATTATGAACAATATGGTGAAAAAAAACCAATAGATACGCAAGTCAAATTAGAACCGGTATGATTTCAAAATCGAAGTTACAAAAATGGGTTTATACGGACGTTTCGGAGATGTACGTTTTTTTAGCTACGATCATGTTGACCAGTTTGGTTGGAAAAAAAAACTCCTTAGATGATTACTGGTCAACAAATCAAGTTATTTCTACCCCATTTTTTAGAATTCTCTTCTTCCAAGATCGGTTTTTTTCTATTACTGCGAGCACTTCACTTTGCAGATAACACCACCCGGAGCACTGCTCGATTACAAAAATCAGGCCATTATTAGATCCAATAAAAGCCATATATAAATCCGTCTTTCATCCGTACCAAAATCTGTTCATCGACTAAAGTCTTTTGCTTTGGAAAGGGCGACTGTCATTCAAAATGTACATTCAATCAAAAAGGCATCGGTTCGGAATGAAAATATATGTTTGTTGCGATGCCGAAACGGGCTATGTACTGGATATAATTGTATACACGGGATGCAAATATAGGCATATCTGGATTGGTTGTAAAAACAATGCTCCGTGATTATTTGGGAAAAGGACATCGATTATTTATTGATAACTGGTACACGAGTTCAGCATTATTTGAATATCTCCTTGATAATCAAATTCACGCCTGTGGTACTGTCCGACCAAATCGTAACGGATTTCCTAAAATTCCAGCAGGAAAGCAGACTCGTGGCTATGTAAAAATCCTGCACTCAGATACTCTATTAGCTATAAAATGGAAGGACAAACGAGAGGTGTTAAAGTTTGTTCTATTACATTTTAGAAAATCTAGTACAGATTCAAATATATTTTTTTCTGAGAAGAAGTCTAAGTACCCACACCCTTATGGTTCTATGGTTGAGTTATTATTGACAACCCGAAATCTAATTTACCACTTTACCCGGATAGAAATAAAAAAAGCCTAATGCACCTATGCTATAATTACGTAGAAAACGTTTTCAGGAAAATGCAATCGATTGGCTGGTTTGAGAGCTTTTGCGTTCGCAGTATTTTGCGCATATATGGGACGAAAAATCGATATTTTGACTAGCTCCTACTGCGCCCTCTCGCCATCCAGCAACTCGAAATATTACCATCTGTATCCTAGGATCGCAGCTTTGATTTAAGATATCAACGAACTCTCTACGACTCTTGGCTCAGGAGATATAAACAAAAGCATTTCAAAACTTTACCTCCCCCGCCCTGCCGAGAACAAACTACCCCGGGCATAACCGATTTGACCAGAAGATGCGCGCCATCGAGACGAGCATACATACCAAATTTTGAAAACAAATCTTTCCCCAACCCATTCACCGCAAAAATGATAAATCCCTCGAATCTGCCAAATCTATCTAAAAATGCGAAAATAACTCACTCCTGTGACGTGTATGCAACAAAATTAACTCACTAATCAAAGGGACTACTTTCAATTTTCTCTAATTGCTTTCTGCTTTTATTGGTTTAAAATAACTTTTTTCCTATATGTTAAAGAAATTTACGAGGATTTCACACCAAAACTTTTGATAAAATAGTGTCTGCTCCATTATTATGGTTTCATAGGTTTTTTCTAATCGGGACACAATTGTCTATGCCTTAATTGTAAAAGCGGCTCTCAACCTTTATTAAATCTATGTCTAAAAAATATAGGATATGTTGTTGAAGCTTTTTCTACTTCTTGTGGTTTCGGGCTTATCATTGTTCCTTTGCGGAACAAAATCCATAACTTTAAAAAAAGAAACACAATTCACAGTCAACTTACATAATAACACATAAATCTCAACTGTTTTAATGAGGGCCAAAATCTGGAAAAAAAACAGCGATAAATAACAAGCTGCTCGCAGCATCACATCACATGGGCTCAGATCAGTCAGACAGTATTAAACCGAAATTAATTCTTGATTAACTAAACCATATGCGAAGCATTGAACCCGATTTTTACTAAAAATTTTAAACTTAAATTATTTTATTATTGCTATTTTTTAATCCTATTCTGGGATATTGATCGCATGAGCAGATCAGTGACGCTCATTATTCCAATATAAACATATTTTTTTCTTGTCGCTAATCGCTCTTCCCTTTTTCTAGCTTACAGGTTAAGTAATAAACACCAATGGAATTCCGTAGAGCTAATTATTAGTAAGAATTATATTGAGTTAATTAAAATAGTTTATAGTACCTATATCAAATTGAAGTATCTGAATTTGTCTAGTTTTTTTAGATATAATTTTGTGATATAATAAAACATTGAAGTTTGATACATTGAAACTTTCCAGTATTGTCATTACAAACCGGCACCTCCCACAACTTATGGTTAAACCCTAAATTGGGACTTAATAATTATTTTATTAAACGAGTCCTTCGGAGAAAGATGGATATAATATAGAGCACCCTTGAAAATATAAAGTTTTAATTTTTTTTCTTTGTTGTGTGCAGCTGCAAAAGGAACTCCAGTCATCATTTTTATAAATAACCCAAAGTATCTTTATTTTGGTCACAGGCCGCAGAAGTACACCGCAAAATCTAGGTAATTTAATTTAAAAGAATTAATTACTCTATTTGCTAGAATGCTAATGTATTATATTTGGGAGCATCATTCAGGATACATTAACGGACTTGGTAAATTCGATTACGAAGAGGATAATTCATGTAATTAAAAGTTACAAACAGGGTACCAAATATGAATTAGTTACAAGTAAAATAAAAAAAGAAATTGTCTTTTCATGTTGCGTTTATGTAAACATGATAACATTGAAACCCTGCAGTATTAAGCAAGAAATGTAGTTGCGAATTTTCCCCAAGATTCCTTCGTTTCTCTGATTCCGTTACGATTGAGAGGAAAATAAAGAGTTCAGCAAGACAATTCCACTGTTTGCCCAAAATTTTTCCATTTCTATGATTTCGGAATTATAATGAAATAAGACAGTATGCGTCTATGCCTCGAATTTACTGCGGAATTCTTTCGTTTCTCTAAGTAACATTTAAATGACTCATCACTTAATGATAATGCTCAAAACACAAATAATATTGGTAAAAACTGATATAAATAAATTTATTTAGGTGAGAAACAATTAAACGTGGTGAAAACTATCTGTAAAAATTCAAAAATATGGACGACATACATATGTAGGTACATTTAAAAAAATAAATCTGTTTCTACCTTAATTTTCACTTATTTATATTTATTTGTATTTAATCCATAGTTTATAAAAGGTGCAATGTCCATGGACCTTATTTCCCACTTAAATCGAATTAATGTCCATTTCTATGGCTCTAATTAAATGTCCATAAAAACTTCCTTTGCGAGAATCGCTTAAGGCACGAGAATAGCTCGCTTCTTTTAATATATAAGAAATATAAAACACGACACTTTGTGCGCATTTAATTCGTTTTTAACATCAATTTCGGTTCGTTTTAAGCTCCAAAGCAATTTCGTATCGAGAGAGTATCTCGACTTGATAAGTCGAGAATCCTGTTCATTTTACTACACTGCAAATCTGTTTTCTTATCGGTATCGATTATATTCTCCAATTACTCGAAAATCATTTTCGAATCATGATGCTTTCAGGGTAGATTCGCCATTAGAATGTATAGTCTTCGTCTTCATATGTCATTCGGAAAACTTGAAATTTTTTTCAGAATGTCGCGGTATACTCATAATTGCATTCCAAAAATTCATAATTTCATTAAAATCATACCCGAAGGGTTGAATGTAAATAAGGCAATGAAAAATGCATCTGAACTCCAATATCTTCAAAATTTAGTAGCCATATCATGAATCATTTTAATTGTAATACAACTGGATACAAGCAAAATTTCAGCGAATCCATAAAGAGTAATTTGACATGTTGAAAGATATACGATCGAAAATCTTGAATTATTGTTGGCGGCGATCGTTCCGACGATCCAATAAATGTCCACTTTGCGTGTGGGTCATACTTGTTGATAACAACGAAATGAGTTTTGAGGACCTATAATTAGACCTCGTAAAAGCTGAGCGTTTCTCAAATAAACTTGGACATTTTTCGGTTTGTGTAGAGAATTTATGTGTATGGCTATTGGATCTTTGTGGAAATACATGCTCTTTCGGGATTTGATTAAGTCGTCTTTGTTGTGAAGGTTGATCTCTGTGAAAAAATGTGACTTATTATTAAGTCAAATATCGAAATTAATTAACTAGTAGTGGTAAATTAAAACTTGCTGTAAGTCCATGTTAACAAAGAGTCTTAATTTGTGACTATCACAAACTTAGTATTTTTTAATTGTATTTTGTATCATAGTGCGCTATTTTAAATCTTTTTAGTGGTACGATAAGATAAGGACCAATGTGGTTAAATTGGTGCAACTAAAGTTTACGTGTATATGTAAAGTCAAGAGATGGACAAACCAGGCTTCCATATGTGAAAAGAATCCATCTTTTCAGTATTCACAATTCTTACTAATGGCACTTTCGTAGCGGTAGACAAGGTGGAGATATTATACTCACAACCAAGTCCATATAATTACAACAGAAATTTGAAGATTATTCCAAGAGTACTGACATTTTCAGTGTGAGAGGTAATGATTTCGAGCTTAGTTTTTTTGACGAGAAATCAAATTAGGTGAGACTTTACCTATATGATAGCAAGTAATTAGGCTTGACTACATTAAACGTAAGACCAGTTTCGAATTTATTTGAGCAGGTCCTTATTTATCTGATAGAATAAGTTTTACAAAGTTCACTGGAGCTACTCAAAGCTATCTGTACATTATCCGAATTCAATTCATTTGGGCTGTATTGTCAAATCATTTTCGTATATACCCATTTGCCTTAGATTACTCCCAGACAATTTTAGAATGAAAATTGGGATAAAATTTGGAGTAGTAGTAGTCGCATTTAATCATATGCAGCTTAAAGTGACTAAATTTTCACTCTCTTAAGTTTCCTGATTTGTTTTGTTTGTACCAAATCCTGACTCTCTAAAATTACGTAAGGTTGCAATCTTAACACAATACCATGGGGTGGACGGGTAAAAAAAATAACAGAAGCAAACTTAATATTCAAAATAGTGTAATTTTACCATTTTTTTATATTGCAGGACAATCATCATCTCACTATCTCAAAAGGCATTAAAAGACAGAAATAATATGTCATGGTCCTACATTCAAATACAGATAAAATGAATAGTGACATCAAAACGGTGAGATAATTGGAGTTCGAGTAAAGTCCCTGAATCCTGAGGAAATCGATTAAATATATGGAGAAGATGGGAAAGATTTCTCCGCTAATTTAGCCAGCATGCAAACTGCCTATTAGTGTGCTCGAATAAAAACCATGTTTGCTCTTTTAGATCAGTTTAAGATAGAATTCATTCCATACAATTTCGCGTAATTTAATGTAACTCATTACTAATCTTTGCGCACGCACGAAATACGAAACAAAAAAGGCTTTTATTTGGTTGAGAAATTACTCGGATATATATTAAGTTATTCCAAAGAAATACCTGAAGTTCATTCTGAAGATGATGTCTTCCGAGGGCAATAATTCACCTTTTAACCGTGGCTTATATGTGTACCACTGCAAAATCATCAGATTCATCTCACATTTTACAGTAAGTGGAAGAAGATCTCCGGGCAGTGCTTAAAATAATTTATGGTCTCGGTTTGATTTATTTGTGTTCTTAAATAAAGAAATAAAAACTAAATAAATCACTGGTCAGGACCTTTATCAACACCATAAATCTGCGACACGCTCAATACAAGCCATCTTATAACTTAACTTTTTGTACTGAAAAATTATCTTGATTTAAAGTTCTTCGCATATTTTTTTTTCTTTGCGTAAATCTTTATTGCATGGTTTTGTTGGAATCAAAGGCCGGAGCCCACATTAAAAAAGAAATATCAAAGTAAAAGAAAGCGTAAACATAAGATTAATAAGAAAAGTCAACACTTATCCACTGAAAAATTCGAAAATTGCTGAATCTCAGGATTTCAAGAAGACGCTCTAATTGGTGTTCGGTGAAAAATGTCCCGCAACTTCGTCTTGTACATGAGATTGTACAGCTTTATCTGATATTTGCAATTAATTAAATGGGATTTATCTTTGTATCACGGGACCGTCAATAATTGCCGTCGACTTCTCACTTTTGAGTAAATAGAAATCAAGTTTCGTCATAGTATTCAAGAAAAAAACTTATTAGCAAATCTCCTTTGATCTATATATTCAGGTACGTGTCATGTCTTACATAATCCTACCTGTGTTTTCACTCGTAATAAAATTGCTAATTCTGTCTCGACCACAAGAGCACCTGATTCCCTGACAATGTAAATTCTGAGAGAAACTGAATTTTGTATGACTTTCCCATTTATCATCTACCTGGCTACTTTTGAATAAAACATTATTGCTTAGCAGTACCAACACTTCTTCATGGATTTTAAAATATTTACTGTTTAGGCTATGTCTAATGTAGGCAGCTGATACAAGTGTTTTAGGACATGAAACCTTGTTGATTTACAAATGCGTGTTTTTGTTATTAGAAAAACTTGATGGTTTACTTTTTTTAGGTTTTATACTTAAATACTTAGTTGACATACTGAACAAATACCTTTTGAACTATGTAGTTACACGCCTATAGTAAAATATCGGTTGCTATAAAAAACAGCGACTATTCATGAAAATCGTGCCAATGTACGGTTTCAAGTGAAAAATGCTGTCTTCAGAAGAAAGAAATGACATGAAGGCGAAGATCAGTCTGTCAAATCTGATTTTGTCACGAAGGATCTCCGCTTTCGCTTGCTTAGAATTACTTTAAAACTATTCCGTACTTTGTGACTTCTTGAGATAATCTTGCTATGATTTTTTCACTCTTTACGTAGGTAGTACATACGGACCACTTTGTCTCGTAGCGGATGACTTAAATCTACTCCCAAAATATTGTTGTCGTAGTGCTACCTAAAAAGTTTCTTAACTGTTCCCAAACAACTGCTCTGCTCTCTACGTGATTGCATTTACAGAGCTAACAAATGAGCACGTGTTGTTTATGTGCTTTGTTAACAAACGCCAGTCGAAGGTTCAAACTAGTCGATTTAGGGTTTGCAAATTTTTATGTTCAAAATTTATCCGCATAAGAAAAAGAACTGTTTTATCGTTAATGTATATTTCCGGTATGTTGAATTATGTACTCTTTTTATTTTTCGTGCTAATAGATTTGTAAATCAAAGACAAATCAAACACGAATTAGCTATTTCTTCACTGCCGAATACTCTCAATCACCGAATTTTCTGTAGTGGTGCAGTTGCCTGCCTTATGTAACGGCTCGCTACCTTTTATACGATTCGATATTAAGAATTAATTTAAAATTATTTTCGAATATTAAGGTACTTTTGGAATTGTGGCAGGATTATGTAGTTGTACATTGTTTTTTTCAATATTTAAGTGAGATGAGGTACGCGTTTGTATGCTATAAAAGCAGAATTTACTGTGTCACTTAACTTAGTCAGTAGGGTTTAGAGTCTAGCTAGGAACAAACCTTATACCTGTATGTAGTAGTAAGACCATTAATATAAGAGGATAAAAAGTAATAAAATGATATACAACCGTACAAGGAGTAATATATTTACCTACACATCCGAATACCATATTACATCTAACAGGCACCGTGGATATTTCTATCACAGCGTTGTTAGGTTTTACATTTATTTACCGCTCCTGCTGTCGCAATCGTGGAATCTAACTTTGGGCTCATTTCTGTTGCTGTTCCAATGATGCCAACTATCAAATGTTTTATACTAGCAGTTAAAACGTGAAAGAATCAAAATTTTCCTATACGTTGAATAATTAGCAATTGAGATGATTAAAAAATCTGCAAATTACGGAAAATTAAAAAATCGATCTTCCAAGCCTTGTAAATCTCTTCATAAGTGCTTTGCAGCTATACTATGAAATGCCAATACAAGTGCTGCCGTTGTTGTCACGGTGGCATGATGTAATTTATTCCATTGATTAACCTACATATATATATATTAATACAGTAGGCAGATGTAAATAAATTTGGTGTTGGTTCAATTTGTAGCTGATACGCAGTTGCTGATGTTTTCAATGTTAAACTGACAATTCGTTGGTTCATTGGAGATTACCCATTATGGACGAGAAAATTTTTCTGTTATTAGTAACTGTGGTTGCTAAGTTAGTGTATATATTAACTTGAGACAAGTTGTACATGGTTTTGTTTTTATAAAGCTCGAAATTATAATTTATTTTTACGACAATAAGCCAATAACTTAATGTGTGGGTGTGGAGAGGGGGGGGGGCTGCAAGGATGTGTGCATCTTACAGCGTGAATATTGCATGCAGGAATCAATTTGCAGTGGATCAGACTAGATATTTCCTCGGAGCATTAACAATATATGTAGGTGATCTACTGAGTCGATATGAAAAGTTATTCCCACATTCTTCAAGAGATTGAAGACTGCCTTTTGGACTATATCTAATGTAGCTAAAGTTGTGTGACAAGTCCTAGCCCAAATATGTTACTTACACATTTTTAGAGATCCACAACATTTCAATACTTCTTTTGCAACGCGATTTGTTTTGCCCCAAGCGAGGATATTGTGATGGTCGTTATTAAATGATCTAATCATGCAATCCAGATTGATATAAGAGGAATTCACTGTAGAGTCTGCAAGAAAGTTATAGGAATAAGCAAAGCTGTGGATGGCACTGAAAATAAAGGAAAGCAGATCATTAATGAAAATTAAGGAGAGGGATGGAGAGATAACAGGGTCCTGCCCATACTGGTACTTATAGGATGAAGTTCAGATGTAATACCATCTAATACAGTCAGCATAACGCGACTAGATAAAAACTTTCAAGCCAAAAGAGGAAGGGAGGAATTAAGTCCTTTATGTTCGGCTAAAGGGGCAGAACTCCAGACCCTATCACAACATGTAGTACAACTATTTTAGACTCACCATAGTTGTGGAGACTACGGTTATTAAGCAATTCTTCAGATGAACGTTTAAACTGGAAGTGATATTGGCGATTATTGATGAGTTGATTAGTTTTTAGATAACTCATTAATTTGGAGTTAATAATTGGCTTAAAAACAACCGTAAAAAAATAAAAGTGACTAGAATTGGTCGATAATAAAGTGGATCTCTACCTCTATCTTTTGGGAATAGGCTGAACGTGGTCTAGTTTCCACGCAGCTGTAAAGTGTCCTGTCGATATGAAATCTAAAATGCGCACGTCTTTTGCTATAGCCAATGCGATTTTAGAAAGAAAACATTGGTTCTGATGTCATTTTCGATTCGCTATTTGGAAATCTTTAAGTGCACATATATTACAATTATACGAATTGGTACACTAAACCTACATTTACTCCTATACATTTACAGAGACCAGGAAATTCGTAATGTGTATTTGGCTGCAGCTCAAGGCTATTTACAAAAGAACAGGCTTAATGGTGCCCTTATCCGAGTAAGATCATTAGAGATGCTTCGGATTGAACAACTATATTTTTCCAAATTAATTGGAAAAACCTTGCTGTAAAATCTGTACAGTGAGTAATAGTCGAACAGACTAGTTATAAAGTTACGTTAGGTAAGAGGGGTGTCGCTAGACGAAAACTAGCCTAAATCACGTAGACTTCAAGTGGGTCAATTGTGCCTCTAGTCCTCTTGGGACAACTTTTCAAGCCGCCCCAGATCCATCCTGCTTCTCTCAGAAAACTCAAAATATATCAGAACTCCTTAATTTGCAGCTCCCCAGACTTGGAAAGAAGTACCTTCCCAAGAGCCTACTACTTTTATTCATCAAAGCGGAGCATTCGCAAAGCAAGTGTTGGACGGATTCGGTTTGCTCCGAGTCCTTACAGCTTCTGCAGAGATAGTTCGCCGCTATACCTAGTCTTCTAGCATAGTCCCCTATGGCTCAGTGCCCGTAATGACCCCTACTAGATTCCTGGTATTTCTTCTAGTGCAATTAAGCAATTCCCTTGTCTTTACTGTCATATTCAGGCCTCAATTGCCACGCAATACAGGAGGTATCACAGCTGGTCCACTGCGGGCTTGACTTTTGATAGGCGCCCCTGATGATATCATCTGTTAAAGCTCCGAGTGGGATCCTAACATAAGCTACTGCGGAGCTCTCTATTTCAGAGCCCTTTTTGGCCAACTCATCAGCGATCCCGTTTGGCTGAGATATCCTTATGGCCAGTATAGGGTCACGTTGTGCCTTACAGTCAATACCTCAAGGCTGGTCTTGCATAACTGCAACAATTTCGACTTTACCAGGATAGCATCCAGCGCCTTGGGAGTTGCCTGGCTATTAGTATATATACATATGTGCCGTGAGGGCTCTGTGCACTTGGATACCAATATTGCCGCCTGATAAATCGCTGCAAGCTTTGCATTTGTCAGGCAACCTATAAGACTCGGGCCACTAGAGATATCTAGAGTACACTCCAGCCCCTGTGCCCGCACTCGTCTTAGAACCATCCGTAAACATAGAAATATCGGATGTTACGACCATATCTTTCCCATCCCAGTCACTCCTGGTGGGCTTCATGTTATTGACACCCCACCCAAGATAGGTAGCCTGCTTCTTCCCTGCAATCACTACAGTATATCTTCTGAAGTATTTTGGAGTGTCCAAGACCTTGCTCCAGCCGCCAACAACCGTCCACCACCTGGCAGCACTTATTTCCGCTACACCTGTGCAATAGAAGTCCAGCGGCAATAAGTCAAGCATGACCTACAGTGTCGCCGTGGGCATCGTGCGCAAACACCCAGTTATTCCCATACAGGCGGCCATCTGGAATTTTGACAGCACGTGCAGGTTACATTGCCTCGTCAATGCCGTCCACAAAACCGTGAAGCCTTAGCAAAAGATGGGTCGAATATGGCTGTGTACATTCAACGTACCACCCTGGGTTTTAATACCCAATTTCCACAAAATTTTATCTTGCCACACTGGCCTCACGAATTTTTCTAGAGTAACTTTCCAGATCAGCTTGGAATCGTTGATGATTTCCAGATATTTTGCTTAGATGGAGAGAGTAAGATTGTTTCCACCCAGCAATTGAAACTTTGTAAAGGGACCAGCTTTTTCTTCGAGGGGTTTCCCCTAAGTCGACTATTATTGGCCCAGTTATCCAGTTGGAGCAGCGCATACTCAAGCCTTTCACTCATAGTTGAGAGAAGTTTGCCAGTTACCAGGATGCAAATATCATCCTCGTAGGCAAGTGCCTTAAAGCCCTCTCTCTCTCTAACTTTATGATGATTCCATCCATTACCAGGAACCACAGGAGTGGTGATAGCACACGTCTGCGGTGAACCTCTATGTGGTGCAATAAGTTGATTAAAAACCACACAAAATTGATGAGTTTATCTCTGTTTCTCGCCCATTCGCTCTCTCTTTTTCCATCTCTTTCTCTCTCCATCATACACATACATAAATACATAAATAGTGAGCCTCATAATTTTCATTTTTTTTGTTTTTTTTTTGTTTTTTTTAAGGCAGGGGACAAGAGATCCCAAACACGGAGGCCAGACCGGTCTATTGTCCTGCCTTGCTAGATGCAAAACTTTCTTGTCCTCTTAATGAAGCGCATCAGGTTTTGGTGAGGAAGGCCTTTCAGCTCCCCTACAGATAGAAGGGTAGAACCTAGACTATCCAGTCCCCTCCGGCGAATTCCGGACAAGCACATAAAAAGTGTTCGGACTCATTTAAAAAAATACAGTGAATTTAAATTGGAAAATAAGATAAACCAGTTAACTCCTTCATGGGGTTGCCATATTTGAGCATTGGGTTTTCACTGCAGATTTAAACACCGCCCGAGAGCGCATCAACGTAGAGAATTGAAATTTTTTACACGGTGTGTTCATAAAAATATTTAATACATATTTCAAAACTACTCTAATTCGGGTAACCCCTCTCGGTGTAGCCATATGAAACTTTAGAACTTTTTTGTATATTGTGAAATTGATCAGTCCTAGATGTTTTATTGTACTGAAAAAATTCACTGGAAATTGGTTAGAATCACTTTATCTGTCCAACGAACCATTCTAGATATAGATGCGAAAAACCACTATAACAATCAAATATGCACACAGTGGCCACCATACGAAATGACATACAGCCATTCATGTATAGGGTATCGTAAAAATTAGCCTTGGACCAATTCTATCTCTTTTACTTGTTTTGTTATATTTGTGTTACATAGATCCAAGCCAAAAGATGCAGGTGTACTCGACCTGGAGATATTAATATTTAAGTTCAGAATTTTCGCCCGATTAACTATATTGTGACTAATGATTCGAAATGAATCACTGTTTTTTTTTGTAATGCTTGCAAACACTACACTTTCACTTCGTTGTGCCTGTTTTTATTACAGCATTACGTTTGTAATTACCGTTTCTTTAACGAAATGCGTAGATTTGTAGATTTGTTTTTAAAAAGATCACTTCACAATAAATTTACAGGATAATTTTTCTTCCACCATGAAAACCAAACCAATTACTTGTTTTTAGCTTTACAGGGTGTCCTATAAGTGGTTTGGAACCAGAAGGCTATAGATAGGTAATGTTTAGGCGAGCAAAAATACATGGGTGTGGGTGGGGAATCCAAACGGTTTCCGACATAACGGGACTGATGCCGGTGTTGATGACGAGCTTTTTGATAAAAACAGTAGTTAAATAAAAAAAATCGAAGTAACATTCCGAAATGTTGATTTTGCAAAGCCATAACTTCAAAACGGAAAGGATTGGACCGTTGGAAAGGGGCAAGGATTATCTATCTAACAAATTTTAAATAAGCATCGTAGGTTGTAAAGTTCAGAAGTTATAGGGTGATCTATAAAACCATACCCAAATATCTTTAAGTCTCGTTATATCGGGAGGTTCCAATAGTAAACAGTGCTATTTATTAAAAACAAAGTGCTATTAATAATAAAAAAAATATCATTGGATACTGCTGTATTTTTGTATGAAAAATATAAAGTATTAGGCTTCATTTTGATTTTGAATCAGAAAAATCGGTTGCTCCGTTCTCGAGATACGATTTTTTCAAAATGATCTTTTATCGTAAAATCACAAAATGTCAAAAACCTAGTCGGTGGGCGAGATCTAGCAAAAAAAAAAACATTCTAATAAAATACGAGTGAGCTATTTTCATATTCCATAAAAACACAACAATAAGTTTCATCCAAATCAGAAATGGTCATGTCCAAAACAAGTCCAATTTGATCGATTTTGTTTCATGTGGATCGCACGTTCTCTCAAAGAATAATTAAATTCACGAATTACATTATTTAAATTAAGATCAGACTTGCTCACAATTAAAGTAGCAAAGTCAATGTTTTTCAATTCAGTAGGTACCTACCTGTTCACACATACATTAATTTACTCCATTGCGCCGTTCACACGACCGTAGAGTAATTCTAAATATAAGCCACTTATTAATTAAATTACTTAAAACCCTGCATCTCCATAGCAGTACCAAATTTATCTTATAGGTACCCACCGAAATCTTGAGCTTCCTTCATCGTTATCGACGGAAACGCTTTATGGATCACTTTACTTTGATTAAGTCATTAACACTATCAAAATAAATTTATACGCTGGATAGAAGGAATTCTCAGGAAATATCGAGTTTTGATAGCAAATACCTATAGTGAAATTAACACACTCAGATGGGGTTTTTTATAGCCATATACTCATCCCAAAAAATCAGATAACAACGCTGCAAAAATAAAATCATGAGAACGAATTGCCACCACTTTTAAAAGTGCGCACTGTTTCTGAAGAAAACCGACGACATCGACCAGAAATTTTGTCGACAGTAAACGGCACTTTGTACCTAATTGCGTCGATTTTTATTGCGCGGTGGATCTCCCTTTCATCTCGTATTCAGCGTCTCCAAACAGTCTTAAGTAACAAATTAATAATGGACTCTATACGGTGAGATCTCTTGTTAACCTTCTTTTCATTTTGATTGTGGTACATAACTTTGCTCTATATACACATACCCTACACTACATACCCTGTATATACATATTTATTTATGTACAGTACATGCATATATATGAAATGTCAAGGTGTAAGATTTTATGCTGGAAATATCCATGGAAATAGGTCATGTCGTCGACGCCAGAATCCTTAACAATATAATAAATCAAATGTTATGCTGCAGATGGAATATTCTACTATTTAAAAACTTTGAATAAAAGGAGCTGTAGTTGAGTCCCATAAAAGGATGATAGAGAAATAATGACTTTATTACCGTCAATTTTTCGATTGCGTGTATTTCCAAAACCAGATATAAAATCCAAAAATTTTACTTACATTTTTTCTTCTTCTTTTGTAACTCGATAATTTATCGGACAGAGATAATTTTCACATAATTGCATGATGTACCATGCCCATTGGGCCCACAATTAAAACCGGAATCCTGACTTTATTGCGCTTATGATATGCTTCTGGAGCAGGTCAGACGTTGTTACATAAAGAAATTACTTTTTGCTGTGCAGATACGAGAGGTGTTGGAATCGAACCTTTAACTTCAGTTAAACTGCAGTAAGAGCCGCGAAAGATGAAGCTATAAAAACTAAACAAAAAGCCCGTATTACGCCTCTGTAAGTATTTCGTGAATTCGAAGAAATCATTCATCTTCCGCAGTTTCTTGCCTCAATAATGATCACCTGATGCGGCGGCTAATTTCCCTTATTATTCAGAATTACTTAAATTAATTAAAAAGTTCAGGTATGGAAACAAGGTCACAACTCACAACTGCGCCAAGCGATCAAGGTAATTTGGGGTTCTTGTCGGACTTCAAGCAAATATTTATACACGGCATAAGCTCGGTATTATTTGCCCAAGTATATATTATCCAATTATTATTGATTTTATTTTGTGCGAATAAGTCATTTTACTTAAACGTTTGCATTACCAGCATACAATGGTCGCAAAAATGTTACATGATTGAAGATTTCGGTCTCCCTTCATTAAGGAATTTCCATTTTTCAATAAGTAGTACTTAAGGTCTTGAAAGTGAGATACATAATGTTGCAAATTTTAGGTGTCACTCATTAACTTTCCAGTATTAAAATAAAACATCTGTTTTGTTTGGACAGACATAGAGCAATACGTCATTCACTCATTGCCGGCATTAAAGCTTTCTAAATGGTCTATAGGCAAGGATAGTCTAATAGTAATTTATATATATGTATATATATCCTAAAATTTCTGGCATACCTATCCATAATAGTATAATACTGCAAATGGTAATTAATAGCTGTGACGCTTGAATTGTTTGGGTGCTTTTAGAATAATGAAAATTGGAAAATTCATAGTTGGGACTCTAATATGGGTGTATAAGTTGCTTCAACTTGAGATTTTTGTTTTTTTGGCACTTAAAGACGTAACAATCCTCCAAAACATAATATAGTAAATAATAAATACTAATTGATTTTGATGAAAGCAAAAAACAGATCGTAAACAGGTGGACCTACCTCCCACAAGCTTTTGAGTGTAACTTTTGAAGATATGACACATGTCTACATATAGGTATGTAGACATTAGAAGAAATTCGAAAATCACCAAAATTTGTGTGAGCAAGGGTATAATTCAGAATTTTTGGTTGAATTAATTCCCATTAATTGACTTGTCTGACTTAACTGAATTGTCATCAACGATCTTCTTTTTATTCCTCTTTTCCATTTGTATAACTCGCAGGCATTAAAGATGTTCAAGTCCTGCAGGTGTGTTTACACGAATTTTTTCAATTAAATCGAAGAAACATTTTGTGATTTACTTGACGCAAGTATACTTGAAGTCAATGTGCGTTTACATGATATTTTGATTATTTGATCTCCACTTCAAGTATTCACGTAAACGTACTGAATGTCTCGCAAAGTTTAGTTGAATTCGTTTTGCGTGGTTGGGGTTCGCGTAAGGGAGGTGGTTGAAAACAAGTTCGATACAAACTTCCATGTCAAATCTTAATTTCAAAAGTGGGATCGATTATTGCCATCATATGTCTTACCGGTCTTTGAAAACTTCGAGGAATTTGATTGATATTGCAAACCAGTAAAGCAGCACTAGTGATTAATCTGGCAGCTTAGCTAATTGCACTAACTGAACCTGACGGATCCCTGGACCGAGTCGAGGTTTAAGGCCCATATGCTTCTGATGTCTACTCTGAAGAAATGGTGAAAAGATCCTAATTTCGAAATCTGTCAGGGCACCATATTATATAATATTTATTTCTGCTTAAAATGTCTGTAGAGGATCGTTGATGAAAATATAACTGGAAGACAATACAAACTTTTTTTTAATCCCCTCCTCATATGGAACGAGCTATTGATTCGATGTTTCATTTACTGGTCAATTTCATTAACAGAGAACTGTACATCAGTCCTGTAGTCATGGTTATTCAAAGGGTGTTGAAAGCGCTACGCAAGTTTTACTCGCGAATCTATTTTAACTATATGGACCTATCTAGATGATGAAACAATCATGTGGTGGTCAGATGCTAAGTTGAAGAACTCTAATTGTAGTAAAGACAAAATGAGATATACTAATGTCCTGCGGCCACTAAGACGGTGTATATCAATATACCGCCAATTTTCTTAAAGGAAGAGGGTATGTCTGAACAGGATTAGCAACTTTCGAATAAGTTCATACACCAACTCAAGAAGATCGAGCCATGGTTTACCAAAGATGGATGACTCTGAAACTAGGTATAAGACACTTCGTTAAAGGGTAGAACAGTTAATAGTCTGACATATACTGCTCTCTGATTCAGAAGTTTTTTTGTACTTTGCATCGATGGGTTCGACGAGAAGTGCTTGGCATAATATTGCATAGTAATACACGTTTGAGTACGGCCATTATACATAATAAAAGGAATCCCTATATCGGCTCTAGCCTCAATAGAATATAGCATAACCTTTTACAGCAAACTTGTCTATTTTACTTGGATAGTAAAGCTATTATGGTCCTGTATACACCTTGGGCTGATATGTATGATTGCTTCGTATAAGTTGCCTTTCCAGCGTCTATTGCTGCATGAAATTACAGTTTGTTTTTAAAAAAAGCTTTGTTAGGATTCTCGTTGTGACACATTATGGCACAAATCTTGACTGATATCTTGAAACAATTATCACTCTTATTCAAGTCCAACGACCCTGTCTTCGTTTTGGGTCCACCCATTTATCATACGAGCCTAAAATTACTATTTTGATCGCTCGATTATGGCTATGAAAAGGTTTGTTAGCTTCGTATTACAAAGTAAGTGTGGCTCTACAATGCATTTTTTTAGTTTTATTAGTAATGCAGTGCGGCATCGTTCCAACCTGTGGTAGATTCCTGGAAGAAAAAGCCAAGGTTTAGCTGTACTGAAGAGTATTTAACTTTTTTACAGACTTATCTTTTTAAGATAGTTTCTGATTTATTACTAAACCTGAATTTAGTTGCATTTATTATTTTGTACTAATTCGCTTTTCTTTAACTTACTTCTTGGTTTAATTTTTTTTCAGATTTACTTTGTAATATTTTTATGATCTTACCTCCGACGTTCCTTGAACTACGATAATATCTTGTATCTTCAATACTAAAATATTAATAAATAAATGTTGAATATGACGCTAATTGAAAAACCATTGGGACACATTGTGTAATATTTCAGAACAGTCCAATGTCTCACGAAAAGTTTTAAGACAGCTTATTCACTCTAATATGGTTTAGGTCATATTTATTTGGAACGATGGAATCTTGAATCAAGGTACTTAAGCTACTCAACAGAGCTTTAAAAACGTGTATATATTTAGAAGAAAAAAACGAATCTCCGTAAGTGCATAACAACTCTGTAACTGAACTACATATTTTATTTACCATCCTTTGCGCTTAGTAGCAATTAAATTAGTGTAAATCTATAACAGCATAGAAAAACATAATATTTTCTACGCAATCATGCTTCAAAAATTCTCCAAGATGTAATAAAATGCTCAAGGCGAAATCAGTTCATGTCTCATTTTTTGTTGCCTAAGCAGATTGTGGATAATATAATATTAACTGTACTAGTGCAGGTGAATCGCTTTTATTCCATTTAAGTAATAGAGTTCCATCATTGGAGAGTCTCTGTATCTTTAATCTTCACCGAGGAACTTTCATTTTCGTGTCTAGAGGTGCTAAGTCTTCGCTTTTCTTAACTCAAACCTCGATCAGATTTGTTTCTTATGCAAATGTCTTTCACTCGCACGGGCTCGGGCTGGACAAAGGTAAAATGTCTTCATTACAAAAACTGTCATACCCCAGGAGACGATCATAACGAAACTTTCATCGGCGGAGTAAACAATTAAAATCGGGAACCTCTCTGATCTTACATAGTTCCAACATGATAAAATAATGAGATCAGGCCTTAAACTTGCGTGCTTCCATCTAATATATCACGTCGTGAAGACAATCATTGAATGGAATTTTATCGTACTGATAGGATCAATAATATAAAAAGGGTCTACTGGGATTTGAATCATTTTACATCCGCCTTCCACGCGCGCCGATGCGATGCTGTGCGGTGGCTTAAAATTCATACACTTTCCAAACTATGTACGCGCGCGCTTATACCGTGAAATCTTGAACTCTAGGGTCAAAGCGATCTTGTCATAGTGTGCTCTTACTTATAAGTGCAGCTCCAGCATCTGGCCGCAGCTTGTACATGAAGGTCGAATAATTTATGGCCTTTCTTATACGTAATTGTTTGGATCTGATGTTTCTGATAATTTTTTTCTTGTTGAAATGTCGACAGATATTGGAAATGCTTTACAATTGGTCACTGTCTTCATGACTGAGACGAGTAAAATGGAGCTGTAATTACCCAAAAGTCTATTTAACCATTAATTCGCTCTTTTACTGAGTAAATATGCATTTCATGGTTTTTTAATGGCAGAACAATAAGCCAACGTTGACACTTGGCAAGTATAATTTGTGCAAGAGGAATATGTTATAAAATTTATTTGCATTAAGGGTCTGTTTAAATACAGTTATACTTTGATTCAATTCGTCCTGTTCCAGTTCGTTACCTTTGCCCGATATTTGATCTCAGATGAAATTTGACCTCAACGCAATGTAATATGTATCATGAAATCAAGGAAACGATTGGCTAGGTTATTCAGCAATCAAAAAAGTTGGGGATAACACCTAGAGCAGAGTTGAGTTGCTTTTTGTATCATTTGCTATTGTATATAAATCGTAGCTAACTTTCGTGGTTATCGCTTGGTGGAAATTAGAAGCAAATTAGAGATCTTATTTAAATGTCTGTTCACATTCTACGGACTAAATTGTAGAATTTGTTAATAAACTTTAAAAAAAAGGTTTTGGCATTGGCCCTACATTGAATTCATCGAAGAGTTCTTAAAGGTAAACGACGTTCAAAAATAAAAAAAAATGCTTCATTTTTCATCATGCTAATTGACCCAGAAGCATATAAAACAGCGAACACAGTCTTGGCTCCAGTAAATTCTACAAAAAAATCCTAGAAAAACGTTTTGCAAGAAAAATCACAATCTAAGAAGTGTTTAAATTCAAAAGAAAGTGAAAATATCATAAAACACAGGGTTTTCCAGATCATAGTGCACTGTTAGTTACCGCCCTATTTCTAGGCATGTGCACATTTAATCTTTTTGCACTTGAACTTGACGTCATTTACAAATTGCCCAAATATTATTAACTACTCGAATAATCCAGTCAATAGGGACTAAATAAGGCCTTTGTGGGGTAGTTGTAATTCTTATATATGTTATTCAGTTCCGGACCCTGATGAAAAATTCAAGTTTAGACCCTTGAGATGGGTCCCCACGGTCTGCCATCTTGGATTTAAGGTACCAAAAATTGGTTTTTTCATAATTCTTCCTCAAAGGTTGATCCTTCGATAAAAACGTATAAATATAAATTTGAAGAAGACTAAATTCCCTAATTGTTTTGAATAACCCCTTTTTATGTAAGTCTGCCATGTAACGAGTTACAGAGGCGGAAACGTGAACATTTTTCCAAAAAAATGTATACATATAGTCCCATTTATACAGGGTGTTTTGTACATGGTGGTCCATAGCACAGGAGGTGATAGCAGTCACCTAGTCAAACAAAAAATTGAAAACCCTTCAAATGTTGTAGTCAATTTTAATAAGACAATATAAATGATTAGGTACTTTGTTAACATATATTGGTACTTTATAGAAAGTTTTAACTTACAAGAGCATACAACAAGTTGCTTGACGTATTAAGGGAAGGAATGAATTAACATATTCCTTTTAAGCATTCACAAAGTATGATTTAACCTAAATTGTTCAATATAGGTCTACTAACCTTAAAAGTCCTAAATCAAATGCACATAAAAAATTAAAATTGTCTGAAAGTCCAGAAGATTTAACTATCATGCAAAGATTACGAAGGAAATATGACTTTTTCCACAGATCTTTGTATAGGCAATATATTTGGTCGCTAGAGGCTGGTATAAAATAATACGTTTCGGTCTTTTATAAACTATATACGGAATCGGGTTTTCCTACAGTTTTACATTATAATAATAATAAATTGTATGACCTTCAGAGTAGCTTTAACCTTTTCGCAAATCGTTTTGAGTCTTAAAGAGTTGAAATGTAGCTCATAGGTTGATGCTGAAGAAACTTGATCATATTTACTTACTAATTACACTAATTCTTTGTCTTGTGGTCTAACCAAGATTTTTAATTTATCTCGAAGTACTGGTCAAGTTTTAGATGAATGGAAATTTCCGTACGTAACTCCAATACATAAGTCTGGATCTAAGACCTTTGTATGCAATTATCGAGGAGTATCCATTACGAATAGTATTCCGAAAGTGTTGGATTCCTTGGTTAATTCAAAAATTTTATTTTTAGTTAAAAAATTATGGTACCACAGCAACATGCTTTCGTTTCTGGTAGACCATGTAATCTAATTTAGCTATATTCTGGAACTACACTTCAAATACACCAGCACTTGCGCCACTTTCCTCATGCCACTAATCCTTTCTCCATCTCCTTCTTGCCATGTTGTACATTGCCTCATAGGGTTGTACCTGAGCTTGGCTTACTTAGTAATATAAAAATAAATAAAAATAAAATTGAACTTATAGATGGTCATCAGGTTGTTGTGTATACACTGATTTTAACAAGGCATTTGAAAGGGTTTGTTTATCGGTGTTGCTTTTCTAGCTTGAGTTCCTTGGTTATCATTATGCATTTATTCTTGCCTGGATTGCCTCATATTTAAGTGATCGAAAGCAAGTCAAATTGGCCACCTCAAATCAAGAATAACCAATCAACTCAGGTATTCCTCACGGTAGCCCTGAACTTTGTGTGCTATTTTTTAATGATATAGTTAACTTGCTAATGATCTCAAACTTTATACTAGAATATAATTTCTACATATGATTTTATACTGCCTTAAAATGACATCGATAATCTTTTTGTTTGGTGTACTAATAATATACTCGACTTTATCGGAAGTTAAATCCATTGTTACTTAATTATAAATTCAAAATTATTCCTCTTCCGAGAGTTAGTGTGATGACGGATTCGAGGGTTACATTTCATACAAAAATATCTTTTGTCCCGTATATTGGAACGATTGTCTCTACAGTAAACAGAAACCTTTCTTAAAATGGAATTTTAGGGAATGCAGTTATGATTTGGGTATTTTGAAAGTCCTTTTCATTTTCGTGAATGAGGTCTGCACTTGACTATGCATCCGGTGTTTGGTGTCCATTTGCAGGTAGTAATATAGACACAATTGAGTGCATTCAGAGATCATTTTCTAAATTTTCATTACATAAATCTCATTTTCGAACTAATATCACTCCACAGTATTGTACAATATGCCTGCTATTAGGTAAGTTGACCTCAGAGCTGAGAGAGCAAGTGAGCTGTGATTTTTTTATTAAATATATACTCTTATATAAAATCAGGTGCCCTCAGCTTTTGTCATTGATCATTATCTAGTCTTTAGTGACACTTATACGATCGAGGAACTTACTTTATGAATTACATCATGATCATGAAATAAATTCGAATTGTATTTCTAAATTTAATTCAGTGTTTCATCTTGTTAGTTTCACAATGTCTAGTCTAACTTTCAAAAAAGTCTTTTATGAAAATTTTAATACTGAACATTATACTGAACATTTGTTTTTTTATTTCATTTTAAACTGCTATTACTTTTTAAGTTCTTATCACTTGTTAAGATGATAGATAAGCATGTAATTTACATATTTCTTTTTATACATCTATAGACAAATAAACAAATAATAAATAAAATGCACTTTTTGCAGAAAGTTGGAATGTAATATTTTTAAGAATGTGATATAGAATAAAGGTTTAAAATAGTTAATAAAATAAGTACATTATAAACAGAAATAAAATGTTACAAGTACCTGGTATTCTGCGAGCTAATGTTTGGCAATTGATAAATTTGCTTCAGGCTAATATTAATACCACTTTGTTTTGTCTCTGTTAGTAAATAACCTAACCTCAGTCAAAAGCCGAGATAAAATTCTTTAAGTCAGTCAAGACTCGGCTTAAACTGGTTTATTAATAATTATCTTTCCTTCAGTCGACACTAGAAGTAAGATTCTTTAATTCAGTCGAGACCCGAAATAACGTGTTTGAATAAAAATTGTATATCAGTCGAGACACGATATAAATATTAGTCCCTAACTAGTCAACTTATCTCAAGTACTGCCAAGTGCAAAAAGAGATCGCAACAGGCCAACTTGTTGTTTATATAGCCATGCTAGCACACGATACCAATGATCGAATTTCAGTGGCGAATGGTAACAAAAATTGGCATAGCAGCAATGGTTTTACGGTACCAGAAGCAATGCTACCATATTAAATAGAATCCTTAGTGCTGCTAGCAATAAAGGTGATAATATTTATTTCAAATTGCTCTGTTGATCTGGATGTGCTTGTTCATTGTGTTGCATGTTAGATGACAAGCACATAGTTTCGTTGGGTGGCGTATCTATTTCTGAGCGAACAATCATTAATAAAATTTGAATAAAATGATGTTTTGTGAGCACTGTGTTTTCTTTTCAAGACCTTGTTCTAGCCTAAAAAGTACACCATTCGACATGGTTCGAACAACACTTTCTTTGTAATTTGTAAAAAAAAAACTTCACTTTCGAAAATCACATTGTGGGAACAGTACATGATCCCCAACGTTATAGTCGATAGAAAGATAATCGATTGAACATTACGGTATAGAAAAAAATTGGCGTTCCAGCTCTGAATATTCGTTTTGAAAAGTCAATAAAAAATATACAAATTTCTTTTTCTAAATAGCCTTTTACTGCTCCTTAAACTGAAAAAAATCATGAAAAAATACTGTCAAATTAAATAGTTAGGAAAGAAAATGTTGAAACAGTTTTTCTGAAAATCCCAAACGGCCAAAAAATCACTATTTTCGATTTGAGTGACTTGTTTTTCTTTTTGACCACGTTTGGTTATTTTTACAAAAAGCTGATTGAGATAATTTTTTTTAAAAAACTCTAAACTATGGACTCTTTAATTTGACCTAATACACGTATTATGCGCCTACTATTACCATTAAAGAGATATTAGCTCTTTACCTATGGACGCCTGTATAAGCAAAATTATTGATTTTAAAATTGTTTTTTTATTCCCCTTGTCATAAAATAAATACTAGGCTATTACAAACTTTTGATATTTTTCCCTAAATACACTGACAAAAAATGAATTATGAACGGAAGACTGAACAGGGAGTAAAAAGTTTGATTCACATCAATGAAGATTTTGTAATTTTCTTACTTGTTCTACAGCATCACTTGCTAGCTTTTTGTAATCAGGATTATTGCTCTCAAATGTCAAATCCTGACTTGGCATTTTTCAGAACATATGTCATACCAATAATTTTGTTCGGAATACATACTCACTAGCAACAGCAGGTTTTACCATCGTTCCCCATTTTAGTCCATTCATTGCGACTGCAAGTAACAAATATCTGACCGCAGAATGGGAATGCCCGAAAATTGATGACCACCGAAACTCTGCCATTCTCTATAGATGTATTGAACTTACGTTGGCCCTGTGAATACATAACATCCTCTCACTTGATGTCAGATTGATGACTCAAAAAAGGCAAAATGACAACCGGCAAAAGTAAATAAAACTGCCAAATGATGGTAAGAAAGCAAACATGGGAATTAAAGAGCATCCATAAGTGAAATTTATGCTGCCCTGCATTTTGAGTGACGGTCTTTCCAAATATTTCTATACCTACTACCTATATATATATATATATATAAATATATATGAGAACACGGTCATCTACCCGGAACGCTAAAGATGTAGCGGATGAGCGCCACGAGATGAATTAGTGCAAGAAAAAACAAAGATTTTCAACAAAAACACAAAAAACTGACAAAATAACTGCAATTCGTGCAGAGAGAAAGGTCCAAAGTGCAAGGTGAACTGTCTTTAAGTTGTCTTCGTCGGGCAGAGCGAATTATCTTTTCATTGTCTCTGAAAGGAAGCCCCGGGCTAGTAGCAATAAATTACGCTCATCTGCACCAAGTGGAAATCATAACTCTCGTAGTGTGCATCATTGAAAAATATCTTAAAGGAGATGTTTTGGTTATCATTGTGGTATCTCCGACGCCATTTATTACTTGCGCCTTCATTTGTGGAATTATGTTCCTTTGAGGAAGTCTTGCATTTCATTTCAATTTTAATTGTGCGAAGATGCCTTTTTTGGAGAAGGCTCCAAATTTAAAAAATGTTGTTTGTTTCTGGACTAAAATGAATTTGAAAATCTGCATTCATTATTTAAGCAATTAAGCCATATGGTTCATCAATAAAATAAAAAATATATTTAGAAACTAGACATATGTATATAGGTTACAGCACAACGAAGTGGAATTTCGATATCTAAAAAAAAACAAAAACAAAAATGGCGGACCAGCGAGTTTTATTTTCGATTTTCATGGAAAATTTTCATCGTTCATAAAAAAAAATAGAAGGGGTCCCTTTATAAGAAGACCCTACATGGTGCCACAGAGACTGGATTTTCGAACAGTTAAAGGTCAGAACCAGATTGAAAAACATAGTTTCGAGAAAACGCGATAAAGTTTTGCTGAAACTATTTTTTTTATTTTTCTATTTTTTTTCCACCCTTAGTTACAAATTTCTTTAAAACATTTGGTGAGAACATTCTTAACAAATGCAACTTTCAGAAAATGGAAAAAAAATACAAAAACATTTTTTTTACCGTAGTGTGGGGCGTTAATTGGATTAAAGATAAATTTTGCCTATCATCTTCCTTTATAATTAATTGATTAATAAAAATATAATTAAAAATCGATTCCAAAATGCGGAAGTAAACAATAAATTTTCTGGAAGTATTAAACTTCTATTCGGCGTACCTCAAGTGTCTATCTTGGATTCACTCTTATTTCCAATGTATATTTATGACCATTCATTTTTGATTGGGAAGACACTTTCAAGAACTTTAAAGAAAAACTGCAAAAAAGCCTACTTTTTTAATATAATTTAATTTACTGCAGTAAAGCTAAAATCTCAATTTGCATGACAGAAATTACAAAAATTGAGTTGAAATACTAGAAATTTAAAATAGTTGAGCAAAAAGCGAAATATATTTTTATATTGTGTTTTATAATATAATAAAATATGAGAAAACAATTTTTTTGAATCCATCATTAGTGAAGAATTGATGCTGATAACCTTGTATACTATAATACGACCGCATCTCATTTTCAGCCTTCTCAGGAAAATACCTCTGTTTACGCAATGTATGTGTATATACTTGGCAATAATTTCGAGTAGGATGTACACAGTATTCCCAGCATGATGAAGTAATTTCGTAAAATCTTTTTCATCTAAGTAATTATTCCATCATTTGCGAAAGATTGAAAGCAGGTCCCCAGCTAATGGCTCCCCTTTATCATAATTATCAAATAACAGCCTCTCATAAGAAAACCTGCAATTAAGTCCTATACAGAGGGTCTTCAGATCGAAAAAAGCCGCAATGTTTTCATTAAGGAAAATTTGAGGCATTGCGAATTCTGGTCAGGAATTCTGAAGTAATTCGTGTTGGTATCTCCGTGCTGTAAGTCATCTTACTCAGGACCGTGTTGATAGTTTTCAATATTTTGAAGCATCACATTTTATTTTTAATTTAAGGCACTTTATATCACCCTTTTACTGCACATAGGACATTGAAGTTTCCTGGAAATTCACTGAACATGCAATTACACCAACGAACGTCAAGGTAACACGATCACCTTACTGTTCAGGACAGGAAAGGTTGAAAAAAGTGTCACATGAACCATCCATAAATTGTAAATCGATTAATTTCCTGACATGCTGATGATTAATTGATCCTCCCAAAGTGTACTTTTCCTCTCATGCGACAGAAATTAAAGTAACGTACCTGTACAAGCGATAAATCATTATTGATGGTGTGTCGCTTGCATTTTGTAGGGGTGTTATCAAAATAAATTTCAAGATCGACTACATTTTTTCTTTAGTATGCAATTAAGCAATTAGCGCATAAATACACGAAAATGTAAGATTAGTGACGTGTGGTGTCATGATTTTATAATATCCTGTGATGGCAGATTTTGAACAAGAATTGTAGTAATTTTTTAACAGGAACAGGACAGAAGTAGTATTTGAAAAATAGTTTAACATCCGGTTTTAAAATTCAGTAATATCCGAACGAATACTGTAATTATTGGCAGATAGCTTCCAGTTGGTTCGGTATCGGAATGCTCGAGCATTCAATTGACATTATAGGGTGTAGTTTATCAGAGAATATCGACCATTTGTAGGCGTGAATGATGCCCGTCCTATACCTCATAGAATCGTGTGCCAATGTGTTATCCATTAATGCTTCTTGAATAGGCTTGCAAGGGTTCTTCTATTTCAGATAATCAACCTAACCAACCGAAAATAAAGAAATTAATTATTGTAAATTTAACAATGCAGATTGTGTTAAGTCTCCACTATTAAAGCCTTTTCGACGAGGCACACGCTAAACAAATTTTTTGATCGTAAGTACTTCAATTAGTACACCTTTTGCTGACATTTCTGCATATCATTCTTAGCGTATCGAACTTACGTTAAATTGAGGAAGTGTGAAAAGAATGCAGAAATCGCTGCTATTTAAAAATTGAAAGTGATTTTCTGAGAGTTTTTATTTCTCAGAAGATTTCACCTGTAATATTGTAAAAATCTATTGAATCTGATCTTGGCTTGAGTAAAAATTAAGCATTTCACCAAGTACTTTCGTTATAGTCAGCCATAAAATGTTGTGAAATATGGTGACTTGTGATACGTGATTGAATCTGTTTCCAAAAAGATTACAAATCAATGACAGAATTTCAACAGAACTAGCTACGCCGTTTGTTGCAAAACTATAACCTGACAGACAACTCCAAATAGGTCCACCGCAAACTGTTAACAATTAGTTGAGTTGAAAATGAAAATAAAAACCAAATTCCATCGAAAGTAATTGCCAATAAATTATAATTGGTGAGAAAAATTCCTCATCTTAGGACTTAATTGGAAGTGCAACAAGAGGCTTAAGACGAAAATGTATGAAAAATAAAAAAATGCTAAAATCGGAATCGCAGGTGAGGTTATATAACTGTCAAGATCGTCGGCGGCCGGAGAGAAGTCCTCACGCACATCTTGTGGTGCCTTTAAATGTCACAGCGAGATAATTAAAATGTTTTCCACTTAGATCGACCAGCTCTAGATACTTAGTGACCACAGGTATTCCCTTGAGTCTATGGGCAAGTTGTCTTACCTACGGAATGAGATGACAATGATTGCGTAAAGTTGAATGAGATGAGATCTGGTATGAAAGTGCAAATTGATATAGTTTCTGCGTTGTTATTTCTTACTTGTAACATTCGCCGTTAATTAAATTTTCTACGGAAGAGAATGCGATTATGAAAAATTTATAAGTGCCGCTTAATGATTTATTCATTTCGAAAAGAGTTCTCTTCTGAGGTGGCGGCTGAAGGGAAAACGGAAAATGTAACGAATCTCCAATAAAGAGCAAACTTTTTGTCGTCGCTGTAGATTGGGACTATAAGCAACAGCGTCTGCTAAGATATTGGCTGAACTAAGTTTCCCATGTTGGATTCATCATATTCCACTCTTTGTTCAAAAATGCTGCTAGGAGATAAACGTAATGAAGTTAATTTTTGGAAAATTCTTAAATCATTAGTTGAAATTCATTTCAATTATATGTAAATAATAATTACTACTTAAGAGATTTATCAAGTAATGATATATCTATATAAAGATAAAAATGTATTCAGAAGAATCCGATGAGTTAGGAAGAGAAGCAGTTTCTATATTGTTTAATTCATTCCATAATAATATATGTATATTCGACAGTCATGAATATCTAAATTATAGTAATACATGCTGCTTCAAATTAGTTAATATACATTAAATCATAACTGCATGAACATAGTTTTTCGATGGTAGTATCTCATCTCCTAATTTATCGTTCGCATAGAAAACTTTCACCAAAAGGCAATGCGTAATTTCTGTCATATACTTTGAGTTAATAATTTCTCGGAAGTTCTCGGTAAGGTTCTCGTGCTTCTTTTTGTGAAATATGAAGGTTGCAACTAGAGGCAAAGTAATACATGGATAGCACGTGCATCAAATATGTGCACGTCTTCCTATTCGAAATAGAAAGTCTGTTGCAACACTATATTTCAGAGGTATTTGATAGTTTTCACTTGATCATCAGTACGGTTAGGTTTAGGATCCTCCATAATAATAACAATTATTTTTGCATGGGTGTGTATATAAGATTAAAATATAAAAAAATTGAATTACGAAAAGAATGATTTAAAATATAAGTTATCATAACACGCATAACAACAATGGTAACATGGTAACAATTTTAATTTAATGTAAAATCAAATAAATTGCAAACGCAGTTCTGTCGAATAGACAATTTTCGGTAAGTCACGTTGACTGACCAACAAGTGTCGACACCGGATACGTGTTGCAATTTATTTGATTCCATTGAAACAAAATTATTTTTTAGTTATTCAGCTTTTTCTTTGTCCAATGAAATATATAAAATTATTGTGAAATAAGCAGAAAAGTTCTTAAAGGTAGAAATTAATTCAGGTAGAAATTAAGAATTGTCCAGTTTTACAAGAGCCTTGAAATAAATCGGTCATTACATTGAAATTAGTTTTTTTATCTCCTCCGGAGAAATATCATAACTGGCGCCCGAGCAGATGTCGTCTTAAGTTTTTTTTATATAAAAAACGGTGTGCAAGTAGTCGCGAAGAAAAGTGATAGTGAACTAACTCCTAGTGCTGAAATATAAAATTGTTTAATCGCATTTGGCAATAAGTGAAAAAATCACAGCAAACTATTCCCATGAGAACATAGTTTGTCCATTGATCACATTATCTTTCAGCAATCAGTGAAGTTCCTACAGAGAAACTATTCCCATAAGAACATAGCTGTCCACGGATCTTCATAACTATTGGAGAAATCTCATCACTATAGGAACTACGTCGAATGTATGCTGTGGCTGACGCACGTACCACTAGTAGGCTCATCGCAACAATCAACGCCATAGGCTAAACGGGATAAATACGGATCACCCGCAATATTCTTGAGGCACAGACGACCAAAATCTAAGGAAACGCTAATCCTTGGTCTAGTACAAAAAAAAACCATGAAATCAATTATCTTAATATTACCGTTTTTGATGATGGCGACGTCGTTTACCATTTACGAGTGCAACACACCGATAGTTACACTAAAATTGGGAGAAGGACGAATTATAAATGGCAATTTCTACCTGGTTCACGTAATAAACCTAACTAATTACGAAGATATTGTAACGAAGATACTACCAACGATACAAATGGTCAGCCGCAAAAACATTTTTAAACCCCAATTACTCCACCAGGTACAGCAAATTAACATCTTACTGGCAGAACTCAAACAGCAACCACAAAGGAACCGACGGTCTATCAATTGGATTGGTTCGGCATGGAAATGGATTGCAGGGAATCCAGACGCTTCAGACTGGGACGAAATTGTAAAGAGTCAAAACAAAATAGTTGAGAACAACAACCAACAGTACAAGATTAACGAAGGACTGACGAACACTGTTAACCAAATCCTTCGAGAGTACAATAAGATCGCCGAACAATTAAATGAAAACTCTATGGAAGAACTTCAACAAGCAACGTTCAACAGGCTCAGTATAGTAAAAGAGGAACTAAAAGAAATCGTACGAGCTGCCCAACTGGCTAAAGCGGGAATCATCAACACCAACCTATTAGATAAAGAGAAAGTTGGCCATATCATAGCAGAAGTCGAGACACTTCCTTACTCAAACGAGATAGAAGCCATAGAATACGCAGAGCCAAAAATGATAGTGAAAGAATCAACCATTCTTTACGTGTTATCAATGCCGAAAACCAACAATAAGGAGTACAACCGCGTAGCAGTGAGACCAACGACAAAAAACAACAGGCAAGTTTACGTTGAACATAGAGAACTTTTCATTAATCAGCATGAAATTTTCGGCATAACCGGGAAGTGTTACAATTTCAAGGATGCAACCATCTGCAAAAATAATGAATTAAAAGAACTGCCAAGCGATCATTGTATAGGCCAACTCTTAAAAAGCCAGCACGCTGGATGCGAGTACCAGTTCAACCAGAACGAAGAAATCGAAACGCTTAACGACAACACTATTTATCTGAACAACTTTAACGGCGAGATCATTCACAACAAGACGAGTAGACATCTAAATGGTAGCTTCCTGATCCAAATCTACAACGAGACTATAAAAATCAATAACAACACATTCAGTACCAGGGAGCTAAGGACATTCCAAATATTGCCATCAGTCCTACAACGTAATATAACCGAGAAAGGAACTAAGCTAGACCTGGGGTACCTGCACAACCTACATCTAAAAAATGTCGAAAAACTACGGAAGCTGTTTAGTAACGACCAGATCTCAACTATTACAGTCGTGGCATAATAGCCCTCACTACCATCGCTATCATTCTTCTCGTCAGGAGGTTCCGGAAAAACCGACAACAGCTTCTCCTAACACCTGAGGTAGTAGCGGATACATGGGAAACCACTTATCCTGGACTGCAGTCTGTCAACTTAAATTTTGAAGCCCACGAGACGCGGACCTTTGAAGGGGGAGGAGTTATCATAACACGCATAACACCTGGTAAAAATATTAATTTAATGTGAAATTAAATAATTTGCAAACGCAGTTATGTCGAATAGACAATTTTCGGTAAGTCACGTTGACTGACCAACAAGTGTCGACACCGGATACGTGTTGCAATTTATTTGATTCCATTGAAACAAAATTATTTTTTAGTTATTCAGCTTTTTCTTTGTCCAATAAAATATATAAAATTATTGTCAAATAAGCAGAAAAGTTCTTAAAGGTAGAAATTAATTAAGGTAGAAATTAAGAATTGTCCAGTTTTACAAGAGCTTTGAAATAAATCGGTCATTACATTGAAATTAGTTTTTTTTATCTCCTCCGGAGAAATATCATAACTTATATATATAAATAAATAAAGGTAAGAAGGATATCTAAGATATTATAAATCTAATGTAAAACACTATATCGGCGTAAGCCAAGAATTCCAACAGACGAATAAAATACATAAATTCTCTCAAAATCATACCTACGTCTTCTAACTTGTATAAAAAAATATAACCCTTATTTATATTTACGTATTCTCTTCGTAACTTTATTATTGCTAACGATTTCGCCAAATCCTACATCTTAGGCGTAAGCATTAAAATAGAAAATGAATCACCCGTAGCTAAAAACGTTTTTCGTCGCCGTGCTATATTGACTCAAGCAAACATGATTTTTGTAATTTTGAGCAGTGTTTGAAAAAACCTGTCGGATGAATTTTGTCTTTGATTTTGAGAACCAAAACCAATGGGGAATGTAATGCAACCAGTCGAATCGTCAACGGGGATTTTGCCTTTGCCATTGCCAATGTCCAGTAATTGCCTTGAAAATACTTCTCCAGATTCGTTGTTCTGCAACTCGACTCGCATGTTGATACTTATTTGGAGTATCTTGACGTGTTTCCATGAAACGGACGACTTCAAACATCATCGTCTCGCGCTGACCTTGGAATCACTGGGAAATTTTTTTCCTGCAAACTTTTCCAAGAACATAACGAACAAAACAAAACAAAAATTACGTATATAGTGAAAAATCAAAGTTTTGTATGGCAACATCAAGAAGGGATTGCTGATTTCAATTTCTCTTTCGCTAAAATCCCTATTCGAACTATTACGAACATTAAAAAAATTAGCTAAATCGGTCCAGCCGTTCTCAAGTGATGCGATTACCAACGAACAGTAGTTCATTTTAAGGGTTCCGTACCCAAAGGGTAAAAACGGGAACCCTATTACTAAGCCTCCGCTGTCCGTCCGTCACCGGACTGTATCTCCTGAACCGTAATAGGTAGACAGTTGAAATTTTCACATAGTGTGTATTTCTATTGCCGCTAAATCAAGAAATAAATTAAATTAAATTAAAAACAAGTACACTGAAAAAAAATTCGTACTTCATATTGATGAACGCATTTCTTCAAATTGATTTCATCAATCTGATGCAAAATTCATCATATGGATGAAAGTTTCCTCATGTTTGTGCATTATTTGATAAACTTATTTTTCAAAATCAAGAAATGCCAATCATCAATCTGTTCTTAAATAAATTCAAAAGTACTCTGTAGATTAATGAAGAATTTCATCATTTGATGAACAGTACATTAATTTCGACTATAGAAGCTACGTCACCCTGAGGACATAGAAAAATGTAGGTACTATATATTCAGCAATAGATGTAAAAGATCGTTGACGTGATGATGCCTGTTCATCAATTGATAAATTTGTCCATCAATTAATGAAATTTTTCATTAACTTGATGAATGAAATGATGAACTTTCATTATTTGCACAGAATTGTTAAAGGGTCGGATCAGTTTTTCTCTGAAATATTTCCGTTAGTTTTATTCTGCGATATTCTTCTTTGTGTGGTCTTGAAATAGGTTTGTCGGACTTTGTTTCGTTGTGCCTCTCGTTATGAAGGCATCATTTGTGCAAACTTCTTGAGTTTTAATTATAAATTGATAAAATATCAACTGTGAATTCGTGTTAAATATAGATAAAATGGCGGAAATATAAGCTGTGGAAAGCGCGAATAAAACATTAATATTCTGGTAAGTAAATGGCAGGTGGAAAAAAAATAAAAATTTTATATTGTACATAATTTAAAATATTTTTTAGTCGAAATGTATTGCTTCGTCTGCCGAGAAAGGTTTTGTGATATAGATAAACTAATTCATCATCTCAAAAGAGTCCATAGTTATCAGCTCAGGATAGTTTCCGTTGTTTTAATTGTTATCAGCTTTTCAAAAATATATCAAGTTATAAAAAACATATTTTAAACAAACATAAAAATACTGAACATGACTCATTAAATAATTCTAGTAATAAATCAAAAGATAGCAAAGGCTTAGTTTTCGACCCCGTTAGTTCTTCTTCTGCAGTTAGCTCTAAAAATTTTAATGTTGAAGAAAATATCGAAGTGCAGGAAAAAGTTGTTGACAAACATATCCATAACTTGGATGAATCTATAGAAAATTTGTTGGAAAATTCATTGAAATTTTTGGTGGCTCTTCACGCAAGAAATAATTTTTCCCGTAAAGACGTATATGAAATTAAAGACAATGTCATGAATTTATTAATTGAGCCATTACTTGAAATTTTTCAAATATTTGGAACTATGGATGTTGCTGATAATATTAAACTCCAAAACAATATGCTGAGTCTTATATCTAGATGTAAAAATTTATTTAAAAATTGTAAGTCTGATTGTTTAGTAATGCAAACTCTTAAATCAAAAAGGTTATAGAGGACGTGAAAGAGGTTGTTTTTGATGAAGAAACTGATCACGCGTTTCATAAAGGGCAATTAGTTTACAAAGAAAAAATTTCAAAAATGGTAGTATTGCCTTTATCTTACCAATTTAAACAAATTTTCGAAAAAGATAATTTAATTATTGAGATGATTCTACACGTAGACTTTTTGAAAGCGAGTGGAAAATTTGATAATTTCGTACAAGGAGATCTGTGGAAAAAAAAATCTGAACTTTATCCTGACAAATTAGTTATTCCATATTTTATTTATTCAGATGATTTTGAAATAAATAATGCATTAGGATCGCATTCTGGTTCCCATTCAATATGTAATTTTTATATTTCATTTCCATGTTTGCCTAATGGTGAAAAAAATTAAGTAATGTTTTCCTAGCTGCTGTGATTAAATCACAGGATCTTAAAAAATATGGCAACGAAATATGTTTAAAAAGTTTAATAAACGAAATGATTTTCCTAGAAAAAGAAGGAATTGATATTGAAACTGCGAATAAGGTCTATCATGTTCATTTCATAGTAGGTCTTGTTTTAGGCGATAATTTGGCCCTTAATTCTATTCCTAATTTTAATAAATCTTTTAATGGGAAATTTTGCAGATTTTGCAAAGCAGATAAAGCTTCATATAAAATAATGTGTAAGGAAAGTTCGAGTTTAATGAGAACATATGAAAATTATGCAACAGATGTTCTCAAACAAAATTGTCAAGAAACAGGTATTACCAGCCTTTGCGTTTTCAACAGAATTCCCTCTTTTCATGTTATCGATAATCTTGCTGTTGACGCAATGCATGATATTTTAGAAGGAATTTGTCATTATGATATGTGTCATATAATTTTACATTTTGTTCAAAAAAAGAAATACCTAATACTCGATATTTTAAATAAGCGAAAACAAACTTATGAGTACGGTGAAATAGAAATAGGGAATATATCTCCAGAAATTACATTAACGCACTTAAATAAAAAACATCTAAAAATGTCAGCACGGGAAATGTTAACCTTCGTTGGAAATTTTCCAATAATGATTGGTGATCTCATTCCTATAGAAGATGAAGTTTGCAATTTTCTTTTAATACTAATTGAAATAATTGATTTAATAATGGCATTTGAAATAAGTGATAACTTAATATCAACTTTAACAAATTCAATAGAAGTACACAACAAGCAATACATTTCTTTATTCAATGACAATTTAAAGCCAACATTTCATAATCTTCTTCATTATCCAATAGTGCTGAAAAATTGTGGTCCTCTCAGAAAGTTTTGGAGTTTTCATTTTGAAGCCAAACATAAAAATTTTAAAATATACACTCATGCGATAACTTCACGTAAAAATATTTGTCTAACAGTGGCCAAAAAATTTCAGTTAAATTTCGCTAACTATCTATTAAATAGTTCAAAAACTAGTTGTGAATATTTTATATCAGAAAATAATAGAATAAGCCCCAATTATGCTGATTTGATTAGTTCAAAACTTAATAAACCAAAAGAAATTTTAAAGTTCTATAACCAAGTAGAATATAATTGTACAAAATTTAAAAAAGACTATTACATTGGAAAAATTTCAAATGATTATAAAATATATGCTATTATAAATTTCGTTTTAGATGGTAAAATAATATATATATTTTGTCAGCAACTTAGAAAAGTTACATACTGCTCACATTATTTAGCTTTTGAAGTGGATCATACAGTTTTAGGAGAATATTTTGTGCTTACTTTTGATTCAATAATTGGACCACCGGTTAATATTATCAAAACTGCTAAAGGAAAATTCAAGATAAGATTAAAGGAATATAATTCCGTGCTAATTATGGAGCCCTCAACTTATGATTCAGACAATATTGAAAATACATTGACACCAGCAAGCACCTCAGTCTATCACGAATTAACAACTGTTAGTAGTCTTCAACAACATCCAATTCTGTACAATAATAGTCTGCAATATCCAGAAAGTTATCAAACTATAACTGAAACAATAGCCAACACTATAACCGAATCTCCATCAGATTGTGAGATGAAAATCTTGTTGACTAATTGGGGTTTGGAGCTTTTGTATAATCATTTCATAGGTAAGTTTTATGCTATATCGAAAATAATTTAGAAATACATATATTCTGAAATCTATTTGGTAAAAATTATAGAGGAAAAAATTACAATTTCCATTTTGAAAATTATTAAAATGGAACATGTGAAGGAACTTCTTAACGACTTTAAAATGGGCGACAGAATACTATTCGAAAATAAATTGGAAAACTGGAGAGATGGATTAAATATTCCATTGAATACAACAATTAGAAATTTTTTCAAGGAACACATCAATTCACCATCAACATCAATATATGGAAGTGATCGATCATTAAATAACCCGGAAAACTCCGAAAGATCATTACCGTACACTATCAGAGATCGCACTCCAGAACCAATTGATACCAGTTCAATTACTCTTGGTAACATACTGAATTGGAATCGAAAAGGACCGATGCTACAGGATTATTATAATCCAAATTCCAAATTTGATGAAGAGCAGCGCAATTTTTTAATTAGTATTATTGCCAATTATTTTGATAGCAATAACTTACATTTATCTCTGACAACAACCTATCGATTAGAAAAGGAAATTGTTGAACGTTTTCCAAGTGAAAAAATTGAATATTATAGAATTGGAAAAAGAAGCAAAATATACATAAAATACTCTAACTTAAAAAGGAATTTAAAAGGAATCAGCAAAAATTATGAAAATAAAGACAATAAAAATGAGGGTCAACCAAAAGGGCTTGGAAATATTGGTATGTATCTTAAGGCACTAGAAATTAAATGTTTGCTAAAAACGAATATTTTTTATTATATAGTACCAGAAAAAGACGCAGAAGCGTGCATCCGAATTCTCAAATTTGACAATTTATCGAACGAAGAATTCGAAAGCCTTTGGCAAGCATGTGCTCATCACAGAATTAATGAGCTAACTAATAAATGCAATAATTTATCTGAAATATTTAAACTGTGGCCTCAATATAAAAACTCCAATGGGTATCGATTGGTAGGGCGGCGTTAAAAATAATTTTTGAGTTGTTTAATTCAACATTTATTCGCTTGCAGATTGACAAAGATTTTCAAACGCTTTTTGGGGATCAGAGAGGAATACTGACCGATTCGGAGCTGAAAATACAAAAAATCTACAAATTTCTCAAAGAAGATAATCACATCAAAGACCATAGAATAAATGCTGTTTTAAACTCAATCACCGAAACTGAAATTGAAACAGGTATGATTTTATAATAAGAATGACGATGAAAATTGAATACTAAATATTTATATTAAATTAATTTTTTAGGGTCTACCATGGTTATTTGTCGCCAACATCGAAAACAGTCAGAAAAGATCAGAATGGAAAGAAACAAACAACTAGGCACACCATGAAAGATTCGCAGGAATCCTTTGTATTCATTGGTAGAACCATGCAACAATTGGAGGACCACATAGATCATATAAAATCACGACAGGAAAATATTCAACCATTCATTTTGGCACTCGGAAGTGAATACTTAACTAATTTTGAAAGTTTTTGGGTGTATTTAGATGGTACAAAATTACCTTTTACAAATTTATTGCGCTGTATAGATATATGTTTTAAGGCGTTTCATATTTTTAATCTAGAATACCCACCAGCCTGTGTACAATTTTGGGTATTTATTGAATTATATTTTTATAACATAAGTAAAAAAAATACTTACAAATCATCGAAAATATGCGTTATTTTGGAAGATTTGAAATAAATTTCATGAATCGAAATAATAGATAGGTGTATTACGAAAACACTTGTAGGGCAACTACAACGAATTATTTAAACACTAAATTAGAAATTTCCCAAAAAATAAAGAAATACGGTAAATAGGAATTTTTGATAATACTCGTACAAATATTAAAATACATGCATACTTAATAAATATTATTTTCTCTTGTCAGAGTTGTAAAGTAATGTAGTAATTCCGTACTTCAAATTTTTAGTAGGAAATTTTTTTCAATCAGAATACCCTAGCAGTACATTTTGAAGCATTTAATTGGAAATGATCGGAATACAATACATGGTAATGTCTCGGAAGTATTTAAAGCACGTAGAACTACAAAGTATTTAGAAGTGCGTTGGAATACATTGATACGGTGAGAGTGAGTGATCTAAAAGGTTGAAACGCATCATGTGTTTTAAGAAATAAGAAACAAATTATTATCTTTATGAAACTAAAATGTTTGTGGATTAATATGTTGATATTGTATCTTTTGGGCATTCTTCCTCATATTTTCTGAAGTTGGAGTAAAAAAATAGACACGCTTGAAAATTATACAAAACACTTTAACTCTTCGTCTTTCAATGTACTTCAACGCAGATCAAATACTTCAACGTTCTTCGAATCTTCAGATATTGCTATTACCAAGTATTGTATTCCGAGCAGTTTGAGTTACGTACTTCAAAAGTGGAATGCTTATAAGTTTGTCTCTTGTTAAGAAAATTTTTACAAAATATTAACAGGTCATTTCTACAATATTAAGGAGAAAAAATTATTAAGGAAATAATTCAACATAACAAGAAACAAAATTTGGAAATAGATATTTTTTATAAAATGATTAATAAAATATATACATATTAAAAAATAATTTAATCTGGTACATTATGAAGAGCCTTATTGAGAGTTATATAGTACTAATAATCAATTGCAATAATTAAAAAGATACTGTCAGAAAATTGTGAACAATCTGCAAAAATAACAACAAAAGAAGTAAATAAAAACAAATATGTTAAAATGAATATAGGATATTGAATTTTTATAAATACATATTTCTAAATAAATTGGTGAAAAATAATTTAAATATTGATTTTCATTTATTGATTAAACAATTTCATCTATAAGGGCTGTACTAGTACTCATTAATATAATAACAAAATAAAATCATCAGTTGATGCATATGACCGACAATATTCATATGGTTGGCTGATCGTCAATATGAAGAAAAAATCGTCAAATGATGCAAGAAATTATCAATGGTCAAATAGTAATTGTTCGTCAATATGAAGAAAAAGTCATCAAATGATGCACGCATTTATCGATATCTAAATTAGCTGTTCGTCAATATGAAGAAAAAAAACGTCAAATGATGAACGCATTTATCGATATCTAAGTTAGCTGTTCGTCAATATGAAGAAAAAAAACGTCAAATGATGAACGCATTTATCGATATCTAAATTAGCTGTTCGTCAATATGAAGAAAAAAAAAACGTCAAATGATGAACGCATTTATCGATATCGAAATGATAGCTGTTCGTCAATATGAAGCAAAAATTATCAAATAACATCCGAGTTCATCAATTGATGAATTGCATTTCATCAAATAAATGCACCCGTTCATTGGACGAAAATTGATGGATATTTTCGTCTAGTCAACGAAAAAAATTATTAATATGAGGTACCAATGTCGTTCAGTGTAAAAAAGTTAGAATTGGTCTAAGACCAATTCTTATAATACCCTAGATGAATGCCCGTATGAAATTTCGTATTGTCACCCTTCTGTGCAAGTTTGATTTTGAAGTGGTTTTTCGCATATATTTCTAAAACGATTTGTCGGACAGAAAAAATGATTATAACCAATTTTATAGGATTTCATATTCTGAAGACGTTTTTAGTACAATAAAATGTCTTGGAACCGATCGTTTTCACAGTATACGTAAAAAACCTAAATTTTTATATGGCAACACCAAGAAGGTGTTGCCCGATTTTGTTTACTTTTAAATTTTTTTTGCTAGTACAATGAAAGCACCATGTACCAAATTTAAGCCCTCTATATCGATGCGTTCTCCGGCAGTGTCCGAATATATAGTGGAAAACGAAAGTTTTGTATGGCAACAACACGAAGGAGTTGGCCGATTTGTCTCATTTTCGAATTTAATTTTAATTTTTTTTTTAAAGACCGTGTGCAAAATTTCAGCTCTCTAAGTATACGCGTTCTCGCGTTATCGTGCGCACAGACAGACGGACGGACAGACTGACGGGCATGCATAAATCAAAATAAAGTTTAATATTATGCGTTGGTGTCCAATCCATTTTGCTCTACCATCATTATTTCGAGGTGTTTCAAACGGAATGACAAACTTAGTATACCCTATAGATTTCATCTAGGGTATATAAATTAAAGGGGCCCCATCAAAACCTTCGAGAATACTTCCCAAGCCATGAAACAGAAATCTATATGTGTGCGTGCTTAGTCCGTTTTCTAAAATGTTCTATATTGATACTTATGGAAAAGTGCTAAACATTGGCTTTATATATGCCATAGAGCCTAAACTACTATCCATAAGGAAAATAGTATTCTAGTAATTTAAAGCTTGATTCCTTACCTTCCCAAAGGGTACATCTTCTAAATACCTTACTTAACAAAATAAAATAGTTTTGATTACAAAGTAACCTTACCATTTTACGCTCAATACCTCTCAGCTGAGTGATAATTGCATGTGGGTATGTGCAGGCGGAGTCCGAATCGGTAGGCATGTACATTCGATATCATCAGCCCATGGCATGCCATGACGGCACAGCGACATTACAATGATTACTCAGCTGAGAATTTTTGTTTGAGGAATCGTTGTCATTTGGTTAAGATAAATTTCTTTAAATAATTTTGTTAGGATAGGTATGAAAATTTTATTACGGTTGAGAAGATAAGAAAGCAATCTTAAGGTTGTCTGAACACCATTTTTCTGTATGAATAGTAGTTTAGGGCGGAAGAGCTATTCAAATCAAACTTTTGTCAGTTTTACATAAGAACACTGCAAATCTTTTAGAATGTAAGGACTACGTTGGGTCTCGCATGTGGTAGGGAGGGAGTCTGTTTCATGGCTTGTGAAGTATTCTCGAGGGTTTTGGCCCCATACATGAAATGTATGATGGTACGGAACCCTTCGTGTGCGAGTGCGACTCGCACTTGGCCGGTTTTTACTTATGCAGATTATGCAACATTATTATTTTTGTTATACTTAATATTTATTTTTGTTAATGTGATGCGGGCAATAAGAACATTATTGCCGATGGCTTTGGGTAACTTTCTTTCAACTTTGGTGGTGTTGCTTTTACATTCTCTATTTCGTCTCTATGTCTCCTGTAAATCCTAAACTATTTTCTCGATTTCTGTTGTGATTTATTCTTCTGATTCCGTGTTGGTGGTTTCGCTCAATTCGACGTCCTAGCTGTTATCATTTGCAGTTTGTGTTTTTATTTCTTTATTAGTTTTTCGTAGAACCTTTGCTGACCTTCGCCGCTAGTTTTCCTTGCGTTTTTCTTCACTTTCTCTTACTTTCAATATTGCTGCATGTAGTTATTTCCTTTGTTTTCTTCTTTTTATACCCTAGATGAAATCTATAGGGTATACTCAGTGTGTCATTCCATTTATAATGATGGTAGGACAAAATGGATTATTTTGATTTTTGTATGTGCATCCATCCGTCCGTCTGTCCGTCCGCCTGTTCTCACGATAACTCAAGGGCGCGTGTACTTAGAGAGCTGAAAAGAAAAAGGAAAGTCAAGTTCGAAAATTGGGTAACTAATTCGAAGGGTTGCAATAGAAAAATTTCGTTTTTACTAGATATTTTGACACTACCTGAGAATGCGTCAACGTAGAGAGCTGAAATTTTGTACATAGGGTTTTTATAAAAATAGTAAATGCAATTTAAAAGATGGGGTAAATTGGGCAGGCAACCCCATTTTGGTGTTGCCTTATAAAAAATTAAGATTTTTACGTATACTGTGAAAAACATAAGTTCTATACTATTTTAATGTACCAAAAAGTTCTTCAGAATATAAAATTGGTTATAATCTTTTGTTCTGTCCGACGAATCGTTCTAGAAATATGTGCGAAAAACCACTTTAAAAATAAAACTTGCATAGAAATGAAATACGAGTATTCATCTAGGGTATCATAAGAATGGATCGTAGACCAATTCTAGATTTTTTACTTGTTTCTATTGCTTTTGGTTAACTTTTTCTTTTGTGTTTTGCTGAGCTAATAAGGCTTTCTCTGTACGTTTTAAATGATTTTTTTCGTTCAGATTGTCAGCAAATATCTTTTTCCCCTTTTCTCATCACGAAATCTGCGAAAGTACGATGAAGATATTATATAAGACCGGTTTGGCTTATCTTGTTCGTGAAGCCGTTGCGAGTAGTGATGGAGAACCCATGACATTTTGGTACCTGCAACGATTCAATACATGGAAGCATATATTCATTACTTTCAAATCGGTAATTGAAACTTTCGATACTTACTGCTGCGTTCCTTTTCTCGCTCTGAATGAATCTGTATGAATCGATAGAACGATGTCATAATTTCATTCTGTGCTCATATAAAAGGAATGAAACAGAACCATTTCAAGTGTTTGATATTTCTTCCATTTGATAAAAGCAAGTAAAAATGTGTGAAAATGGTTGTTTATGAAAAATAAAGCCATTTTCCAACAAAGGAAACTTAAACTCAACTATTACCACCTCGTCCAAATTCTAAACAATACATTCAGGAATACAAATTAAAATCGCTCTGCTTGAATCCGCGAAAAACTCAGGTACATTCAGAACGATTCGGAGTCCGAAAAAAGCGATGACAGATTGAAACTAAATCGTTCGGGCCGGAGAAAAAGAACGACATAGATTGAAAAAACTCATTCTGAACGAGAAAAAGGAACGCAGCATATGGTACTGCTCTCAGAATTTTGATATTAATTATTGATTTTATGTATTTTTGTGCTGATAGTTGTATATGATGAATTTTCTTTTTACTATCAGAACCATCTTAACACAAGCTCGCAGTAGTGACACGTTTAATAAATAAACGGTCAACAATACATGCTTTTCGTCACTTAGTCGATGTTAGTATTAGTATGATAAACTAAATATAAACCAAACACTAGATGAAAATACATGGAATGCAACATAGAACAACAGCAAAATTAACGAAAACTAAAGAGAACAAAACACTTAAATATTATACACCAAAAATGCTCAGCCATATTACTAACAGTAATGCACATGCGATTGATAGGTTCATACATGATACAGTTAGACCTGGAAGAGTTAGCATACAACAGAGGTAGCCTTCTCTAATTGTGTCTACTATCACGAGAAGAGTTTCTCTTAAGTAACAAGGGAGAATCAATATCCGCGGCTAAGATTTAATGCACAAAAGTTACATCGGCAACTATTCGAGGTTTCTCAAGCGAGTGCATATTTCAAAGCTTCAAGCGATTCTCATAGGGTGGACGAATTAATGAATTATTCCAGGGTAGATGGCTGAGATCAAATCGTAGGAAGATCCGCTAAACAGACCTGTCTAGCGTACTCAAGAAGTGCTCTCACAAGCAAGTATACAAACGCAATGTTATGGAGGGATTCGAAAAGCATTCGGGACCAACGTTTTATAAAACCCAGCGTACAAAACCTTTTTGATACCATATAGTTTATATGGGAGACAAAATTAAATCTGTGATCACATTTGACACCCAAGTCACAGACACAGTCCATACGGCGAAACAAGAAATCCGAGAACTCATATCATAACTAATTGGTGTGATTCCTATGGAAAGTCATAACTCACATTTGTCGATATTGAGTACCAGATTATTGCTCCTGCACCAATTGTAAAATTTTTGAAGGTTACCCTGTACCTGTTCACAATCGTTAACGGATTTAATCTGAGTGAAAAGCTTAACATCGTCAGCATAAATCAAGATCTTATAGTACCTCATACCAGAGACAATATCTTCAATAGATAGAATAAAGAACAACGAGCCCAAGTGACTGCCTTGAGGTACGCCAGACGAAGCCTTCAAGACCCTAGAGATGGAATGGCGGAATAAGACGCTGTCCATTTTAGAAATGTTGGGGGAAACCCATACTTTTCCATTTTAAAGAGTATCACGGAGACTTTACTAAAGTCTTTATAAATACAATCTGTCTGATGGACTTTTGCCAACCCGCCAATGGTATCCGAGACAAATTCCAACAAGTTAGTGGTTGTAGACCTTCCCGAAATAAACCCATGTTGACTTGAAGAGAGCAAATTCTTACAGGAAGCTGATAGTTGACAGTAAATGATAGATTCAAATAATTTAGGCATGCAAGATAATTTTGCAATTGGCCTATAGGTAGAAATTTTACTTTTATTACCTTTTTTGTGGATAGATATGACAAAAGAATTCTTCCACAACTGCGGAAAATAACCACTATCGAGCGATTTTTGGAAAATAATTCTAAGCGGGGCTGCCAGGGAGATGCAACATGACTTAAAAAAGGCAGCAGGAGTCCCATCAGGACCAGTTGTGAAGTCATTTGGAAGTCCATTAATATGATCAAGTATATCCTCTTCTGAAGGGATATTGAATGAAATGTTATGAGAGTCGTTCATATGACCGAAGTTGCTACTTTGAGGTTTAAAATTTGACGAGGCAAAGGCATTCTCAAAAAAAGAAGCAAACATATCGCAAATCTTAGACGAATCATCACTAGCAGAATCCTTGTACCTCATGGTATTGGGGTAGTTGTCCGCTCTTTCCTTCATATAAATAAACTTAAAAAAGATGCGAGGGTCACTAAATAATTTCGTACGCATGCTTTGAATATACTCATCATAAAGTGTACAGGAAAGTTCTTTGAACTCATTATATAATGTGAGGAAGTTGTGTGACTTACAATGTCTTTGTTCCTCTTATAACTTTTCCACAGTTTATTCTTTCTATTTTTAAGACGTTTCAATTCTTTATTGAACCATGGCGGTGGTATTTTAGAGATCCGCTGGTGCTCACGGGGAACATGAGAGGAGAATAAATCGAAAAGAATTATGTAAAACTTAGAGACATGCAAGACAGCAATGTGTTGAAATCAATAGAGGTAAGTCTACTGAAGAGTTCCGAAAAATTAGCTTTTCTAAAATTGAAAAGTATTGCGTTTCGTTGCAACCCGTCATACTTTGTAGTACATTATTTCCACCATCAAAAGCTTCACAAAAATTTACCTGAAATTTATTTATTTATTTATCCTATATCTTATCTTTATGGTTTTTCTCACCACGGAACTTTTAGTATGAAAATAAGACAAATCCCGTAACGTTTTCGCAGGGTTGTCATACAAACATGTTGGTTCTCCCTATATATTTGAACACTCCTTGATAAAGCGTCAACGTAGAGAACTGAAATTTAGTACATTCCTTTTTATATAAAATATTAAATATACTTTCAAAAATGCGATCGGGCAACCCCTATTTGCTGTTGCGTTGCAATATAAAAATTTAGGATCTTTACGTATACTGTGAGAATGATCAGTCCTAGACGTTTTTATTGTACTGAAAATTTCTTCAGAAATTGGTTATAATCATTTTTACTGTCCGACCAACCGTTCTAGAAATAGTTACGAAAACAACTTTAATAATCAGTGACCATGGGAAATTACATACGGACATACTTCTAGGGTATCGTAAGAATTGGTCTTATTGTTAGGCATTCTAGAATCTTTCCTTGTTTAAGTTACGATGTCTATGTTATTACATATTTGTTTTTGCAAACGGCAGGTAGTAACGGTAGAGTTAGTAGAGCTTCTATTTGCAAAATTGATATTCACATTGTGAGACTCGTCAATTTCAAAAACGTGATTTTGATAATTCAGTGCCATAAATTGTCTACAAAATCAACGGACCCGTGCTGGTCGCGAGCTCGCAGTTAATGTATGTACAGGAAACACTTATAACAGAACCACAATTGCCTCCATATATTTGTAATCTGTTTTACTACTTTTACTTACCAAAATTGTTACAACTTCGCAGGTAGCGATAAGAAACATAATTCTTAAATTAAAATATTCAGTCATGTCAGATAGAACCGTTGCCTTGTACATCATTGAAGATAATAGTTTAAGTAAAGCTTCTCTATGGTCTCTTCCTCTTGAATCTTCGCAATTCCAAATCACTTCTTTTATCTAAGTCTTTTGGAATGGAAAAGAAAGTGGACACATTTTCCAATTATGTGTATATATATGTACATATCCTGTATGTAGATTTATGCGGAATATCTATATATTTCTTTTCTACTACCTACGGCATTGGGCCTCCCGATTCGGTATGTCAGAAGTAATGGGATCAAAATGTGCACTCTTCTGCATTTTCCGTCTCGAATGATATGCAGATGAGCTGCTAAAAGAAACATCCATATCGGACCTTTATTAGGTCGCTGTCACTTTGATTGCACTTTATGATACCTTGCGCCTCTTCATGCTACTCACACATTTCGCAGTAGTTTTGCCTGCATAGCAAAGTTGCTGCTGGTGAAGTGTTTATCACCCCCATCTAACCTAGCGTTAAAATTTACATTTGTTCAGGTATCTAGGATGGTGTTACTCTCACATCTAGGAGACTTTTAATGAACCTGATGAATAGTGACAATTGTATAGAAGAAATTCCAGTTGAGAATTGCAGCACAATTTGATTGTAAATTAACAGATTTTACTGCTGCCAGTGACATTAAGGCGTTGAAATACTCCAAACAGTGATGAACCGTATTCACAGAGGTACCACAAATTACTTGCGTGCTGCTTCTTGAGACCTTGCGTATATATTAAACATTTTAATTGCAGTAAGTAAAAGTAGAAAATTATCTTACCATAAGAAAAGCTGAAACTCTGTTTGCATGCTGTAACGTGTTCGAATCTGAGCATGGCGTTTTTTGTTTTTTTTTTATTTTTTTTATAAAGAAAGAATGCCGGTCTAAAAATGGGCAACTTTAGCCAGTAATAATGTTAGTGATTGAACTGTCAGACTTCGAAACCAAAAGCAACTTTGAGCTCATGGACAGAGATCGCATATTTGTCTATTGCTTCTTACAAAATTTTCTTTTTAATATCGTTGGGCCACCCAAACTATATGCAGAAGAAATTTTGACTAAAATTTAAAGGAAACCGTAAATCTGCCCCCAATATGCACTGTATCACAACTAAACAGTAATCTAGAAATTCAATGATTGCTATATGTATCAAACTCCACCCATATGACTTTTCATGTGGCCAGCATCGTGTTGCCACTTTGGCTCAATAGTAGGAAATAGCTACTTTGTTAAGAATAATTTCGACCTTGGCTTTTTGAATGCTTTGGCTTCAAATTAATTAGCATAGCAGTGTAGGTGCAGAAGGATTGTTATATAGAAATAGAAAAAATCAACCGATTAAGCTATGATGTGATTAATAATTCTATTTTTGTTTAACAGAGTATCAAAGGCAATAAGCTTGTCCTGTAAAAATGTTGACCCCACTGGAATATTAATAAGCTAATTTTATACATATGTATGCACATTATTAAAAATAGGTTTTTTAATGATAAAGTTTCACTTAATTGCTCTTTAGGGTTATATTTATGTAATACCTGAGATACAGTCCTAATGAATAACTAACTAATCACTCATTGCACGCTAATTATTCATTAGGAAACTGCAGGCACACAGCCATTTCTTTAATTGAATTACTTAGTTTTTATTTGTTTTACAATGTAAACATGGTAAACAAAAGTGCCTTATATATTGCAAGAAAAGTAACTCTATTTAGAAATATCTAAACATAAAAATGCATAGAAGAACCTACCAATAAATTAAGCACGTAAAGTTTTGTGTTACATACTTATGTTTCATTTATAAAGTTTGAAATGAACAATTACTGAACAAGATCATCTCATTTCATTAATTATATACATACTAAATAATAATTTAGAAAAGTGAGACAACTCGACCAGTGGATCTGGTCTGGCGGTAGACTACTGGACATGATGAAAGAATCGGCGCATTATAGAGTTTCCTATTAGTGCTTCCAGTAGGAGCATTAACGAGATAATACTGTAAGTTGGTCATTCCAAAACAAATCGACCAAAAATCACAAAAAGTGTGATATGAACATCACCAACTTTTTTGAAATTTTACACAGATGGAAGGTTTATAAAAACAAAAATACGAATTAATTTTTTTCTATTTTGCGAGTTATAGCATTTTCAAAATTTCAAAAATTCATATATATTTTTTAATTCATGCTAGGATAGTGCAATATGGCTCATTTGAAAGATATGACTTGAAGCTATCTAAGAAAAATAACATCTGAAAAATAAATGTAAATAATGACATCAAGAATAAAGACATCCTGGAATATCCTGGTAGACGTCATTTTAATGTTATTCATTTTTTTTATTTTCTACTTTATTTTATCCTCTAAACATATCAAAATTTCAACTTGAGATACTAACGGAATCAGGGATGAAAAAATCATGAAATTTTCACCAATCAGTCACAATTTCGTGAAAGTCTTTTCCACAACACTGTAGTGGTAGAGTTCATGTCGCGTTTTGCTTTCATGCTGTCCGTAATAGCGATAGGTGTGTGGTGTGTCCAATTTCATTACATATTGTACCTTAAGGGTATTTATTTTAATGACTGGTAATAAATGTATGTCGAAGTAAGGATGTCAGCCGCTCGATAAGGATATCGAGAAATTTCTCTGGAAATTCTAATTTTCTTTCCAATTTTGTAGATGTGCATTCTCTAAATGTAATGCTTTCAATTACGTTTTTTTTCAAAATTTCCTTTAAAAAAATCCTGGCAAGGGACATTTAGGGCTTACATATCCCCCAAGCAAGATGTGATCAATAGCTGGGAATTTGAATATCCTCATTAATTGTTAAATATTTTATCCTACAGCCCTCTATTACAAATTTGACATTCTGGTGTATTATACATACGGATACTGAATGTGTTCTACAAGGTCCTTCTAACACACAATATTTCGGATAAAGTGAAGAAAAGTTCGAAAATTCTACTTTAATTAGAGATATCTTCCTGAAAATAACGATAAATATGTTTTAAATTTCCCAAAATTAAACGCTTTTGGACGTTTTCATTTTACTGCTTTTTCCTTCAATCTAGGGAATAAGAAAATATGAGTTTTTTGCCAATATAATATAATATTATAATACCAACCATAACTGATACCAAGTCATTTAATCCGGCCAGTCGACTTGCCTGATCCTTGCAGTAAAAGTGTTCTACTACTTCAATGAAATCAGTATCAATACTTCTATTGTGCTGCTTCAGACATGCTTTTTTTTTTTAATTTGATACGTTGACGTATTAGGGAATTCTTTCACTATTCGTTTTACATCCGGCTTCTGAATCTTCTGAATTTCTGCTCGCGCCACTGACAATTCGCAAAAATCTTAAAAATGGGAAAATGTGACAGCATTCATAAGTCACACAGCTTTACCGAAATTAGTAAACTGAAAAAAATCGATAAACTGAAAAATTGGAAACGCTCTCTGAATTTTTTTCAGCTTGAAAACTGTGATATGGTACATTTGATTGCGTGTATCTTGGATTTCTTAAATTCGGTTCTCTGAATTTCTGAAGTTCAGTAAACCGAAATTATGGAAAATGTGACAACTGCCAAGATTTCCAACATTCTACTCGAACATATGTCGGGTTAAATCAAAAAAGTAACTGGAAACATTATGAATAAATTCGAAAGATAACAAATGTGGTTTAAGTCACCGTTGGTATATTCTGAGCAATGACTCACATTCAAGATGAGATAATAGTAACAGAGTGACGCATCCCTGTCAACTTTGCACTAGACCTTCATTATGTACATACTTAAAACAAATTCAAAGAGAATGCTCAATTGCTTGGATGTAATAAGTAGAATTTTAACTGCTCTAGCTGATAAATCATACTATAAATGTAAAACTCCTGAAGGTTGTATCCGTACTATAATACCCCAAATCGGAGAGGTTGAATGACTTATCATGCGATCCAAATTAAATTTTACATTCTATGCATGAAGGAATCAATGTCTCGAATCCTTCGACATTTAGCACATCTACAGGAGTGGTTTCCCACGGTCTATCTCTATGAGGCATATCGAACACTTCATTAAGTCAACAATAGTTCCGGCATTGAGATACCTCTCTGTAGAAATGTATCCGTTCTATGCTTATCCTTCAACCCTCATCCTCTAATAATTAATTAACCCCTAATTAGCCCATAATAATACAAACAGGCATACAACCGTTTCTTTAATTAAGTTTTTTTTTCAATTAAACGTTTTGGAAATGAAAAAGCATCATATTAAAGAGTAAATTGATAATATACGTTTTTCTTTGCATTTCTTCTTCTTACTTTTCAAATGGGCAGATGCACAGCGAAGCTTCAGATTTATATTATATGCCAAAATACATTCAGTTCCAGTACATTTTCTTCATTTTCGAGCTCTAATGAAGGAAATAACACTTAATTGGCGTATTTCATTATGATCTGATTTTCGAGCCATAATTATGAATACTATGTGATACACGGCATTTTAATGAATAATTAGCACTAATGATTCATTAGGTCGTGCTGTGTATCTAGTCTAGGGTATAAAATTCAAACTTAAACCTTACAAAAACTTTTAAACGGTCATATAATATCATTTTGATGTATTTCAGGGAAATTGTACGGTCTACGTTTGTATTGTTGGAAAGCACATCAGAGAGAAAGTACTATCTCTGTTTAGATTTAAGTGAAATTGTTGACCAAGTGTCACGTGTAATGAAATGCCTTGCTGGAAAATTTTAGTTTTATCAAATCAACTATCCTAGCAGAAAATTTAAAGCTTAAGCTCGTGGTGTATGAATGCATCCAGAGCAATCTCTTATCAGTTCAAATGATCTTCAGTACTTTAGACATTCATGAGTCTAAATTTTCTTTCTTTTTGCAAATTTCCACATATACCATAGGTTTAGGTATTGCAGTACTAACACAGACCGGCAGACATCTAATCCTATAGTAGAAGCGATGAACATAAAATGCTCGCGTGGGTTAGAGTTATACCGGCATGTCTTCATAATGTACCGTCGTCGTCGCAGCGCAGCATTTAAAGCGAACTTAAAACTTTGGACGCTAAGTAAAAAGCGTGCGCCAACAAATTTTCCAATGAAAGATCACTTCTTGCCAGAGATATAGCAATCAAGTTGAGATTGCCGTGCATAACTACGTGTTTTTTTGTTGGATTTGAATGCAGAGAGCAGGCCGCCTGCCTTCACTCTTCGTCGCCAAAGTGTTTACAGATCATAGTTTATTTGCGTTTAATAGTTTTATTTTTTCGTACAGTTTTTTTTTTGTGTAAAATTTATTATGCTGCGTCGCAGATATTTTGCGATGTACCTTACCTATATGTACTAGTCGTCTGCACCGGCGCGTCTGGTTCCACATAGCATCTGCATATTATGTATACATACATAGGTGTGCGAAACGAGCACCTATCATATCTAATCTAGTCAAAAGCTTGATGTTGTTTTGTTAGATATCACATCCAGTTGGCTGTTATTACTGCCGGATTAGATGAGGCTTAATGCCATAAATCATTTAAGGCCGATGGCAGATCATGTGTTCTGCGTTTTCTGTATTAATTTTATAACTATGTAGAGGCTTTAAGTTAATGATACTATGTAGTCGTTAAAGGGGCGGTTGTATAACTTTATTGTCAGATTTATATTTGCAATCGTATTTTATTGAATCAGATTTATTACCTCGAAAGGCCCATTTTTTACCCATTTCTATGTCTTCCTAGAGCAGCAATTTTCAAATGCGGCGGGCATCACACTCGACACATTTAGGTTACTCAAGCTATTACGAAGTACATTTCGCGTTACTTTGCATTAGACTAAAAGAGCGCAGCTTATGTATCAGCACTTTAAGCCTCTTTGCGCACTGGTTTTAGAAAATTGCATTCCACAATCGGATGCTGTTATACTGCGATTCAAAAACCACAGTACACGTATACTTTTTGTGATGATATCGGCAGCGAGGTCCACTATAGTGCCCCGACTAGAATATACTATAAAGACCCTCTAACGTTGGCTGTTATTTGCATCAATTGTTCCAATTTAGATAACATCCGCCTGGCGCAAAATGTTAAAAGCTGTTGTGTTTCATCGGTGAAACTTGAAATCTTTAAATTTATTCGTACCCAAGGGACATCACGCGTGCCTCATTGATCCATGAAGACCTAAAGTCAAAGAAGAGTGGATGTCAGATGCAGTGATTTGGATGGTTTTGTAACTGCTGTTACTGCTGCTGCTGCTGATGTTGATGTTGATGCTGTTATGTACATCTCAGGATGCTTTATGGTCGGGATACCTTATATCTCTCCGATGGTGTTCCAACTCAATTTTCTGTTAAACACCTTCGAGGCTTTTCGATTGGTACACAAACACAATCATGTTTGATCTCGTAAATTGTAATATTTCTGTCAATTTCTATGGTAGAGTTGAAAGAACATGGCTATTTAAAAAAAAATAATTAGATACGTACAATTTAATTTTGTAAAATAAATTTTAATGCCAAAATTTTAATTTATTTAAGAGATAATTAATTCCGAATGACATTGATGATACTACAAGTTGGCAATTAAATTGTAAAATTGGCAAAAAAAATTTTCAATAACATTCATATCAAGGAGAATTTCTGATTGATAATGACATAAGTAGGTATAATATGTATGCTGAAACTACGAATACTGCAGGTTACCTTCAAAATCCATTTTCATTCTAATACCATAGATGGCACAAGAACTAGATGGCGCATGGCATACTAGAGGAGAGTATACAGATTGTGAAATGAGTAGTGCATTGTGGAATGGACCATAAAATGTTTTAGAGCGTTCCGAAAGCAAATGTTTTGATAATAGCAGTTTTATATAAATTTGACCGACTTCCTCAATAGTTTAGATTCGAAAAAATATTAAACACTCGTCGTATACACCATTTCAAATCTTGTGGTCCATTCCGGAATGGACCACCCAGCCATATAAATTTTGTATACTTTTTTTGGTACTGAATGCGATATCTAGTTCTTGTGCCATCTATGCTAATACCCTAGGCAAGCTATCTCCATAACTGAATGAAATGGAGAAAAATATCCAGTATGTTAAGAAGATGATGAACATCAGCGACCTATTTCCTTTATTTAAATTTAAATTGAAGCGAGATAATTTTTCCCAATTAAGGGAAAACTTATCAACAGAGCCATCTATGCTTTCGATATAATATATGGGAAAATGGAATGATATTCCATGAAATTTAGCTGTCCTAAAATTTGACACATGGCAAATAAACCGAAACCGAGTATTTTAACAATGTTTTGTTTTGTTTATTCTTACCTTTCCCACTTTCGATTTTTCATGAGAACTAAACTAAATTTTTAAGCTTTTACATGATCTTAACTTTGATAATGAAGTCAAATAAACTGATAGTGTCGTTATCTTGAAATTGCTTAATTTTATATTGAGTCAATTATGGATATAGATAGCATTACCCCTAAGTGCCCTTGCGGGCCATCTTTGCAACATTCTTTGGCAATAAGAATGCCTTTTCTAGATGTTTTAGTCTTATGCTAGAGCTTCACACTCGCAGAGGATGTACTCAACAATTTCAATGTGTTCCATACAGAAGCGACAGGTATAAGTTTTTACCCATTGAAGATACCTGAGCGGACAATTTCCAGTAAGTAGGCTCGTTATAGCCTTAATTCTTTACTGCTGAGAGTTATTAATATGGTTTCCTCTGTTGCGAATACGTACTGTATTTCTGCACTTGTCTCAGCCCTATGCTCTTCTTTTTCTAGTATACCAATTCAATTCTGTCCTCTTGAAGCCTGACTGGTGCCGAAAGGTAACTTTTTGCGTAGCCAAAATAAGGCTCAACGAAAATAATTAGAGATCTGACTCCTTTTCTCGCAATATAGTTCATAATCGTTACCCTTAATGCCTTCATGCCGTATCTTATCTGTTACGATAAACGAAATAATTTTCGCAATGAATGCTTCAGTATTTTTTTACTAAGAAATTCTTACCTAAAGTATATATCTGGATATAAGCCCTATTCCCTTCGGATATAGCCTATAACTGCTTGTTATATGTTGTAGGACTGACAGGAATGAAAACTTAAATTGTAGGAATTAGACGTGTTCCCTTATGGGTATCGTCTCTATATAAACTTTGTACGTTAGTAGCCACAGTAGCACCAGAATGAGCTATCAAGAGTCCGATAGTGGACTGATAGGTCTTCACCTTCTCGCCTTTATCTCTTATAGATACCGCCTGAAGTGCTTCTCAATTACGAGAGTTGACTGACCTAGATGCTATTCGGGAGCAATAATTATTTAAAATATAAAGCTAGTTTGAGGATGAAGCCCAATACTAGACGAAGTTGTAGTCATAAATATTTATTTGCTTCGAATCCAGAAACGCGAACAGCTTTTATCAGGTGTGAATAATTATTTTACTTGCTGATTAATATCTAACTTCGAATGCAGACTGACTTACAAACTAACATTATTTCAATTTTCACATTTTCATGCCTACTTACTAATTTTTCAAATAATACACTTGCGATACACGAAGTAAAAATTTCAGAACAGTAGCATTTGGAGGCATCCCTCATATTCAGGTCAATATAGGTCTAAACACAATTACGACGACCGGCGACAACTATGAGCACCAACCACTGTCAAAGTCCTCCGTGGACAAATATGAAACACAATTGCAGCGACAACGAAAAAGAAGAATATATCTCTTGATATGGTTTGGTTGTCTCGTACTGTATTTATGGTGAAAACATACATACGTTTTTTCCTTTTTATGGGTCCTCCGAAATTGCCGATGGTGTAAGTTACATATATAAATATTCGTGCGGTCGAACGCACTCAATCCACCGCTTTTTAAAACTCATTTTTTGTTTGTTCACTTTAAATTTTATTTTGCCGCGTTTTTCCTGCTCGTCCAAGCCAATCCATTGCCACTCAATTATATGGCCAGTAATCAGTGCGATAAACTTAAAGAGCCAGAAATATTATCACAGTTCAACATTGGCTATTTGGCAGGCCTGCAGTTGGCGATGAAATTAGAAATTTTACCAATCGCGGCGATGAGCGAAATTGTAGTCATCGCCGGTAGTCGCAGTTATGTTCGATTGGATAGCAAAGGGAAGGTTTGAATTTTTTGACAGTGGTTGTTGCTTGTAGTTGTCGCCGGTCGTTGCAATTGTGTTTAGGCCTTATAGCGGCAAAATATATAAAGTATACTTCTTAAAAAAGTGCACTCACGTGACATACTTGTTCAGCTATTAATTTCTTATATGAGATTAACCACCAGAGATGTGAAATGTAACCATGAGGTAAGATGAAACCAAAAGATAAATTATTAGAAACAAATAAAAGAAGCTAAGGTCATAAAAATAGAATTTATGCTTGGGATCAACAAAGATAATCTGGTGCACATTTCTGTGCCTTACTATTTTTAATATAGTCCCTCAAAAAGGATTGTACTCCCGCAAGCTCCGGCGTACCGGATTTCGTACCATTTTCTTAACTTTGACCTTTTTTTTTTACAAAAGTTGGTTAACTTTTTTTTTAAAAAACTGTAAACTGTGAGAAGAAAATGAACTAAGGGAACAAATTATTATTTGAGACTAGCTTTGAGAATTAGTTATGATCTAATAATTCTTTAACGACTACAAATAGCACATAGGGTGTAATAGGTTAAATTAAAAGAGGAGAGTGTACAGTTTACAGTTATTATAAAAAAAAGTTATGTTAACCACCTTTTTGTAAAAAAAAGATGTCAAAATCAAAAAAATGGTACTAAAATTCGACAGTCTTACTTTAGACCGCCGGAACTCCTGGCAGGAGAGCAGTGCGGGGCTGGTTGAACAGTCATTGGAAAGGACTCGAAGCTCTTGACTGCGGTCGTAAGCCCTGTACTTTTTAAGATACTAGCATAATTTCTTAATCACCGTGTGTCTGGTTGATGTGGACACCCCCCCCCACCCCCACCTATCGTACAATTGTTTGTTCTTCTAGTACTATCATCTAGTGCTCTAAGTACAACCTGGACGAAAAAACCATGTATACATATGTTGTTCTTTCGGCTTCTCTTAGAACATATTATTATAAACAGAAATCTGGGTATCGTACAAAATTCGTGTACATGAGTGAACCCGACAACCGAAGGGGTATTTCATAACGACAGACAGAAAACACAGAAGAAAATAAGATGTAGTATAAAAACAGAACTAAAAGCCAGAAAAAGAATCACGGAAAACTATGATGATAGATATAAGTGAGTTACACTTCTATTAGAAGCAATTAACTGTAGCACTGCACCTTCATGGCTTCTGCTAGCTTTTCATAACTACACTATTCTCCCGCACTGAAAAACTTCCACCCAACACAAATGTCGGCCGGCATCACTTTATTTAGCTTATCAGCTTTTCTGTTTGTTATATATTCTAAGGTTCTTTCCTTAGAATATAAAACCAACAGGAACTAGTGGATTGCATAAAATTCATGTATCTGAGCAAGCCACCTTCGAGGCAAAACACTATCAGCTATTTCGCTCTCTCTACCTACATACTTTAAACGACAGTAGAATAGCGAGAATTTAAAATAGATTTATGGATTTGTTTTAACTTATCGCTATTTCTTATTTTTCTATTTTTATTTTTAAGGTTCTATCGCATGACCGTACGTAATCGACATTTGTTGCCCCTTATTGCGTCTGTATTTTCTCTTTTATAACCATAGTGAAATACATACATATATGCACACGCAAAGGTACACAAAACACGTGCGAGGCTGGGTCATAACTCTTATACGAGCCACCCGCAATAAGTTAATTTTGAAAATAAATAAAAGAGCCAAAAGCTATTCCGACATATTAGATACGTTTGAAATTTTTTTTGGAAAAACATATAAATCAAGATAAGTACAAGGCTAATATTAAGAAGAAATGTATTGATGAAGCAATTTTTAATAATGATTAAGGAAGAAAGTGTTTTAATTAAAAATATGAATAAAGTTATAAACGATGGGTAAGGTCTACTTTTCCGAACGTAGAAATAATTTTAAAAATATTTTTCGGTGTTGAAATGAATAAAACTCTATTTACGAAGTTACTTACATCAAAATAAAACAGGTGGCATTCATTACTAAGCTGAGGCGGTTTGCTATCATCTGAGATGAATCCCACCTTGATACGGTGTATATCAAGAAAGTTACAAGGTGTAAAGTGGAAGAAGTACTAAAAATCTTAAACCCCCTACCGCCGAAACGACCCGTCTTACCATCACTTCAACTTATAATTTTTTGCTTGTCTCCACCTCAGCTATCAAACCCATAAGCTAGGTGCACCAATTATGAAACACCCTGTATATATTTTATTAACTGAAATAGTCTTATTTTCATAAAGATTTTTCGCCTAGGGCCTCCAGAAATATAAATGCGGCCGTGGCTTTAATGTGGTCAGCCTAAAAATAATGTTTACATTGATGAAGTTTATTAAGGTATTCAACCTCAATATGTTATTGGTGATGAATGTTAAAAGTAATAACAAGCCTAGACTACCGTACCGACCAACAACTCTATTTTCATTCCTTAATTTTATAATTTTATATAAATAATCACTTAACAAGACTTAAATAATCACATAACCGCAAAATTATAAATTATTCTTTTCCCGTGAATTTCCATCTATTTGTTTGTATACGCTGTACCTAACTACAGAATAGTTTTGTCATTTCGCTTTCTGTTATCACAATTCCCATGCAATATGATCTTGTTTACTGGGTTAGTGCAGACAATTTCGTGAGAATTATGATGGGAAAGAGGTAAGAATTTATTAGTTAGTAAATTTACAATGAATTTCATTTTCGCTTATCTAACGATTAAGAATGTAATTCTATGATTATGGTTATTGGGTTACAATACCCCTTATGTCTACTGTGCAATCTGCTCGCAGAAATTAAATTTATCCAGTCGTCAAAAAACGAATTCATAAATAATTCAAATTCAAAAGAATTTATGCCTAAAATATCACAGTCAATTCAGTACTTATATAAACTTAACTCTACCAATGCAATTTAAAAAATTCAACGAAAAGATTCAATATTAAAATTCAATAAGAAAAGACAAATTAATTTATTGGAACTATGCTTCCAAAAGTTAATATTATCAAAACAAAATTAACTTCTGTATGCGTTGGAAGTAGACTTCCTACATTAATGTCAATAGAAACAGAATTATAGTTAGACATTTACACATTGTATAAGTTAAAACAGAATTAAACTTCTATATTTACTGGAATTGCAAACAGGATTAAACTTCTGTGCAAGGGAGGGGGTGGGGGCATGGGGGGGGGGGAGAATTAAACTTTTGTGGAATTTGTTGTTAGACACAGAATTAAACTTATGTATACATAGAAGAATTTATAGCCAGAATTAAACTCTTGAGCTAAAGGAAACCGAATTAGGCTTCTGTACATATGATGGGAAAACCTCAGATTTATACATGCCTTAACCTGTCCTGCTATCTTTTGCACATAGCGTTCCATTTTGCTAAAGCTCGTTCCAAATGTTTTTTATAGCTTAATTTGGTTTAGAATTTGTTTTTTCCTTTTTTTCTATTTTCAGGAATGCACTCCAGAAGCTGGAAGTATAATGGATTCTAGAGGATGGGTTAGAGGAGAGGACTTAGGGGCTATGTTCAAACAGGATGTACACCTCATTAATTTTTTTAATTAAATCATTTGGTTCTTTTTATTGGATCATAGTCAATAATACACAGAATAACGGAGAGGGAGAGTTCTTAGTAAATATCAAATTAAGAAAATACGAGCAATGACCAATTTGATTTCACATTCAATAGTTAACATCGCTCTGTTGATGGTATATGTAAATGCTGGTGGTAGATTGTTCGGCAGCCTCTTATTTATAATTAGGCAATTAAGTTAGTCTTATGAAGATGACCTAAGTGGTGGAAGGTTGATCAAAAATTAATGGAATAAAAATGAAATAAATAAAATTTATTGTACAACGTGACAAGTGCTTTTATCAATTAAAATATTGAGATAATAGCTACACGAAGTGCCTACAGTATATAGGTACTATTAACTGCATATTAGTTATATAAAAACTTATTATCGTAATTATCACTTAACAAATATTTGGCAATTGAATCATGGAATATATGTACCATCCTTACAGAGCTCATTTAATGTAGAACTTCATGAGCTTTCCAACGACTGCTCGACCAGTCCCATACTCCTCTCCCTTTAAGAGTTATTGTGGTCCTAATTAAAGGTAATTTGTTCCCTTAGTGACAGAAAGCACGTAATTTTAAAAAAAATCGCCTAATATCGGTGTGACCTGAATAGGTTATAAGCTAATAATTGGTTAACGGCTGCAGTGAGTACATAGGTATACTAGGCCAAATTAAAGAGGAGATTCCACAGTTTAAAGTTTTTATAAAAAAAGATATGTTAACTACCATCTTGTAAAAAAAAATAGCTCAAATTCAAGAAAAATGTAAGAAAATCCAAAATTCTTAGTGTGGACCACCATAACTCTTGAGTGAAAGGACTTCGGGACTGGTCGACTAATCGTTTGAAAGGTCACGAAGTTTTTGCTCTACAAGTTACCGCACACCCTGAACTTTTTAAGATACAGCATATTCTGTAAAAGACTTCTTAATTACTCCGTACCTCCTAAACGGTTGAGATGCCGCCTCTCTTGTCCTATGGACCATCACGGACGAAACAGCCTGTATAAGGAGTACTATACATATAAATTTTTTTGGAACAATGTTCACGTTTCCGCCGCTGTAACTCGTTACATATCAGGCCTATAAATGTAGGGAGTTTAGTCTTCTTTAAATTTGTATCAGCCATCTTTGTCCAATCTTTGAGGAATTATTAAAAAAAAAAAAAAAAATTCTTATGCCTTTAATCCAAGATAGCGGATCGCGCAGACGCAGACCCCATCCAACGGTGAAAAATTGGATTTTTCATCGGAGCCTGGAGCTAAGTAACATACATATATAAAAATCACAACTACCTCACGTTTTGTATGGCAAAGGCCTTATTTAGTCCCTATTCACTGGACTATAAGGATTATTGACTATATCTCGCACGCGGTTACACACGAGGATGACCGTAATCCAAGTATAGCAGCTCAGAGGCCAAAATAAGGTGAATCGGATATGGACATGAATGAATGTGCATCGATTAACGCATAGGCTCCCAACATTTTTCGGGTGGCGACCCTTTTTATAAAAGCATTTTTAATAAGGTAATTTAAAAAAACAACAATAATAGTTTTTTTAGTATAATTTTATTTTAAATTATATTTAATAATTAATTTAATGTGATGGTTGAAATTGCATGTTATTAACAAGGCCCGAAATTCGCCGGTTAGTTTTTGTTAACGCCAATCTCATGTCATTCCCAACATTTATGTAATTTCTTTCTTTCTTTTGTTTTTAAACGAAGAAGAGTTGAAAATCCGCTCTCGCCGAGATATGTTCATACAAATGGAACTAAAACTCGAAAGGCAGGCATCGTCACACTTGGGTATGAATGATATATACCACATCAGAATTGTGCGAGCAATTTTTAATTAAACAAGATACGTGCAAATCCAAGAATTCATCTTTTAATTGATCGGGAATGCTGGCTATATCAAGGAAAGCAAAAAATGTATTTCGTGTCAATGTAGTTTCGTCTTCTTTCAGCTCAGGGAAGTAAGGCTGAAGTTCGTTTTCAAGAGATTCGAGTCCCTTCCTTTAAATTTTCATTTATTTCACTTTCAGATTCATCTACCACACTGCAGAGTTTCTCAAACGTGGCAATGTTTTCAAGATTTAATTTTCCCTGCCATTTTTGCAGCTTTGATAAAAATGCCCAGAGATTATCGTGAAATACGATAATATTTTTTTTCCTTTCCCTGAAGCTGTTTTCTCTTTAAAATAACTATACATATTTATTTCCATTCCGTTTCAATAAAATTGACATATCCTTATACCCTAGATAGACTGTCTTTGTATTGACTTAATTTTTAATTCAATGGAGTCAAATGTGCAGTGTGTTACACAAATGAAATCCATCTAGGACCCATTTGCAACATTTCGCTTCATTTCGAAATGGACCAAATTTTACTCAATTTAGTGAAATTGCAATAAAGGTGCCACCTACCGTCATTAAAATCAGTGGAATTTATTGGAAAGTGGAAAGTTTTTCCAATAAAGTTAACAGTGACAGCCATCAGCTGATCATGTAAGAAATTTCTTTGTGTCTTCTACTAAATGATTTGCAACTACAGTAAATACTCGCAAATTTTATTGAAAGCATTTAATTAAATTATTGAACTCTCCCATGATCTTTACTCACATTCAGGAACTGTCAATGTAATTCAAAATGAAATAATTTTCATCCATAGTCTGTCACCTGTTCATTTCCTTGAAATGTCTGAATTTCAAATTAAGTATTTATGGACACAGTCTGCCTAGGGTATTATGGTGAGCCAAAGGTATCAACATTATACACACAATTAGATGACTTTGACGAACTGTAGTTATATTGCTTATGTTTTCAAAATATAAAAATGTTAAAACATTCGTCAAGATGTAAGATGGTAAGTAATCAAACGTTTTGAAAAATGTGAGATGGAAATTGTTAGTTTCTTGGAAATAATAGCTCTGTATAATTAAATTGAAAAAAAATTATAGCAAGGCAGAACAATTGACCATATATTAATTGTGTTATTTAAAGTGAAGTAGAAAATAGCCGAAAGCTTATGAAATATACTTTTGACAAATTTTGAAACGGTATTACAAGTATGAAGATGTAGTAAATTTCTTTACAGCACAGCTTAAATAAAATAAAAAATATCCAAAAACTAAATTTTTAAATAATTCGCAAAAAGGTGGAGGTTTGCATATTTGACTGATTTTTCTAATTCCTTTCTCATTGCAAATAACAGAGAAACAGAGAAACAGAGAAATTTTTACGAGGTTTCAGTTTTTATTGCGGTTTGTAATATCCTGGAGGGCAGTTTAAACATAGCGTGTTTGGTATCAAATGAAAGGCTTTGAAAATGATACCGAAATTATTATAAAGATTTAAAAAACTTCGTAAAAGAATTCATGCTTCCTTAGTGCCGACTTTTTCATGGAAGTGAAAAGTTAACATAAAACAGCTGATTGCTCTTTAAGAAGAGCACTACTAGAAGCACCTAATTCAGATTTTCGATTTATTCATTTTCGTAACCCAACACGTTTATTTTCTCTCCCGTTTAATATGTCCTCAATTTCATCCTTCATCGCTTCAATATTTCCATAATACTTTTTTGAATCAACCTCTTTCTATTAATTTTGAGGAAAACAAACGTTGAATATATATATTTTTTTAAATGTAATGCAAGGTTGATAGCTTCCACAAATCTAGTTCAACTTAAAATTTACACCATCTGTCATGTTTAAAATTCACATAAAATTAAAGTTAAAAGTGTGGAGAAAAGATTGAAATAATATTTTCAACTTGTCGGAAGTTATCACTAGGACCTACGAAGGGCAGTGGGGGAAGTGAAGAAAGGTACTTGTGCAAATAAATTGCCCAGACTGAATTTAGTCGTTCTATTTCTTTACAAATGGATCAAGTTTGTTAATATTGAAACGACTCAATACTAAAAACATATTGCAACAACTTAATTCTCAAACAAAAAATGTATGAATTCATAACGGTATTGCTTCAATTGACCGAACTACAACTGGTCACAAATTTCCTTTTAGTATATATGTATGTATGTATAAACAGGATGTCTCAAAAGTAGCTTACACATTCAAAGGGATGAATCTAGAATGGCGGACCGCGTGGACCTCCCCCCTCAATTTAGATTTTTCATCGGGGCCCGGAACTGAATAACATATATAAAAATCACAACTACCCCACCTTTTGTAGGGCAAAAACTCCTACTGCCTGAACTAAAAGCGATGTTTTTGGACATTTAAATCCTTTTGAATGGAAAAAAAAGTCTAAGTGGAAATTTAAATAGTAATGCGCATATTGGATATGATGCCTTGCACGATGCATTATGGCACTCTGAACATATTTTATAAAATATTCTTATTTCAATTAAGCGGTAGAAGGCTTGGGGGTCAAAGTTTGACTTGATACATTTTGGAAAATCTAGTACAGAATCGAATTCTTTAAGTCCTTAGGCTTAGGTCCTTAGGTCGGAGGCTTAATAGCTATCTCCATACTCACGTTTTAGTATTTCCCTATTTTTTATTCGAACTGAGGTACTACATTTTTCGTACTTTAGAGATGCTATAACTCCGTAGGTTTATGTCCGATCCGAAAACGGGTTTCATTTTTCGCCTAAGCTATTTCCAGCTGTAATTCGTGGAAGAAAATTTGTCTCTGCATACTTAGGGGAACCCCCGGTGCGAAGGGGGATGGTTTCCATACGACATGTATCATATAAAATTAAAATTCTCGCCGAGCACTTTCGAATGCTGCACTTTTGCCCCGATTTAGAAAACTTTCGTCGGTCGTTTTTGTCGCCGGAAAATAATTTTCATTCACTTGGCTCACCTACACCCCAGTTAGTACACTACTACTACAGTTACAATTTCACGCAATCACGAGAAGTAGAAAAGTCTATTTTTTCACCTAAGAAAGTCGTTCAAGCTACATCCGATCGCCAAAGCTTTTCCTAGCTTAATTCAAATAAACATTGTTAATAAAATAAGTTTAGAGTATCATAATTCATGGTTTAAGACATCTCATACTACACAGGAAGCAGTGTTGGAGGCTTGAGATTTTTCAGAAAGCTTAGTAAAGCTTTTGGAAAGACACCTTCAAAAAACTTCTTCGCCAATCCTTTAGCACATCTTTCACAACGCTTCACAAGAACAGCTTTGGAGGGCTTGCCTCTGCGTACATGTCTATATAAAGAAGCAATGAATTGGGATAGAGAAAAGAAGGCTTTCCGGGAAGTGTTTCAGGAACGTTCTAATAGCGCTCTTTTTCCCAATGAGAAACATCAATCATATCAAAGCATTGATTTTTAGGAATAGAATCAGCAAATACATACTTAACCTTCGCCATACTGAGTGTAATGTCCTTAGTGATAGATACAACCGGTCCAGGAACAGTTCCATGAACAACATGAAAGTCGCAGCCAGTAAGCAATTTAAGGAAATATGAATCAAATCACGATCAGAAAAAATATAACAAACATGCATACAATAAAAATTTTTTTAACTATCTTACATACCTACATATACATACTTACATACCTACATATACATACCTACATAAACATGGCGACGTAATGAGCTTAAGTGTAGCGTGTACTGTGAAATAAATCTTCGATCAATATTGACCAAACCATTAAAAACAATGGAATTTGATCTCGAGGGTAAAATAAAGACACGAAGGAAGGAGAAGAATCGCTGCGAGATAAAGCCATAAGATTTATGGTCTAAGCAGCGTTGAACCTCACCCGAGTAGTTCCTCTGAAATACATAAATATTGACGCCTTCAGATTGTACTTGTTGAAACCTACGATTGTGTTCTCTACAAGAGATTTGATCTTTATCACCTGATTTTCAGTCAACTAAGGATTTCATCGTTGTTGTCATTGTTTTACATGGGTAAGAAAACGTAAAGACGAATTAAGAATAATTGTCACTTCCATAGATTGAAAAGGAAGTCGACGTGCTACATAGAAAATTTTTCCGTTAGTAGGCTTCAGCAGCTTAAAATTTATATTCATGTGCATAAAGATTTTCGTCGGCCTGGGGCGCAGAGAAAGAAATCCTGTATGCAAACATATATATGTATGTACATACTGCCCACACATTATTTATTTCAATAATTATTTTTAAGAATTCCCGTAATAGACAAACGTTATCAGCATTGGTATCATTTTTGATAGAGGTTATAATGTTAGCATTATTGTACCAACCATTAATTTCAATTCAATAAGATGGTTGGCTTGTAGTTTCTAATACATTTGCGAAAAATAGTCAGAATAAATGGCCTGCTTCTTGGAAACGAAATATCCACCATCACAAAGCGCCAAAACATCCATCGTTATTAGGTTATGAATTTCCTACAAAAGGCAACAGAGCAATATTAATTGGCATAACTATTGCAAGACTGTATATGCACTACACCTGTAAAAATTATGAACAAATAACTCTTTTAAAAGAATATGTACAGCCAAAAGATCCCAGAGGTACTTTGCAATTCATGAGATCGGCTATTTCATATCCAATATTTCAAGTTATCTCAAAGAAAATATATAAATTGTTACGCGCCACAAAGTGATACAAGCTACATCTATTGGAAATGGAAACAACTTTAGGTTAGTGACATCTTAGTAAATTTTGGATTCGGAGAACGGAATATTCAGGAAGGTTCTAGGATAATTTGTAGAGTATAAATACGGCGCTACTCACATCCAGGTGGCGGAGTCTTATTTCAGACAGTCAAGTGAACGAAGGAAACTATTTGGATTACAATATTTAGACGTACAATACTAACGCGATAACTAAAGAGTTGATTTGATAATTTGAATTGTGAGAGTAAGCATTAAAGTTAAATAAAGAAAGAACTTTTGAAATATATCTGAAATAATGTGTTTTAAATAACGAACCAAGGCCACGCTCGTAACAATATATAAAGTATATACGTAATTTTAAGGTTCATTATTTAGCTTCCCAAAGAAGTTTTAATTCGTACTCATGCCTAGTTAACACAAAAAAAAACGGGTATTAAGTCTAAGCTGAGAAATGGCAGAGGTCACAGTCATAATGTAATATGCGGCTACTGTATTTGTGGGTTTGAATAATTGTTTCGTAATCATCTCTGCAATTGACAATACAGCTTTGATGGCCGAATGCACATTAGAGGAAGTGCTTTTGATAGCTAATGAATAAGTCAAAGTCGATTTTAAAAGGTTCAATTTTCTGTTTGACAAATATGTTCCACCGAAAAGTCGCTTAAGTAAAAATGGTTTTACCATTTGATAACATATAATTTGTTTGGATCTCTACATTAAATTTGACACAAAGTTAAAACTCCAAAAATCAAGAAGAATGAATTCTCGAAAAAAGTTTGACTCATTACATAACTAACAAAACAACAATTTTCAAAGAGTGAAAAGAGTAAAATACACTTTAATATTAATGGTTTTAAAGAAAAATGTGTCTACATACTAGAAAAGAAAAGCAAATTATTCCAGCTATTAAATTTCAGAATTAATATGATTGAAAATAAAAGCATTATTGTAAAATTTGGAAATATAGTTAGAAAAGGTCACAGAGGTCCATAAAGGAAAATATTCCTTTTTCTATTTTAGATTTAAATTTTCAAATATTATGTTACATTTTAAATTAAGCTTTTATTTTTAGTTATATTAATTTTGGAATACCTACTTTAAAATCTAGAAAATATATCGAATAGCTGGAAAAATTATTGATTATTTTTTAGGGTACATATTTCATTGATAAATAATAAATAAAATAATGTACTAAAAAATGTAATATTATATATTATAGTTGTGCTCTTTTGTGCGCGCTTTCGAATTCACTGCACACAAGAATGCCTCACACAAACGACGAACTTTAATTTTAAAACTTGATAGCTTCCACACACGTATGTCAAAATGTTTAGTTGGGATCCATGCGTATACTAAAACATTAATTAAAAGAAAAATTATAATTTGAGTTAGTTTCAGAAAAATAAAATGGAAAGCGTGGTATATAAAGAGTGCAAAGAATTTTTGTAAAGATTTTAGCGACCCTTTTTGAGGAATAGAATTATACTAAGCGGTGCAATGTAGATAGTGTGGATGTAATGATTGTACCAGTGCACGAGACACAAATAAACACACCTATTATACCCTAATCCAAAGTGTAAAGGTTTTTTAACGCTTGAATTCCATAGAAATGAAACAGATATAACAACTATCATATCTTATATACTTGATATGTTGCCTAACTATGCATTAACCAGCAGCACAAGCATTGCTATCAGGATCACATTTTAACCAAAGCTTAATTAACTGAGGACTTTTATAAAGAGTCAAGTAATTATGCTAATGGTTGTGTTGTACACATACTAACTTAATTTTTTTTTAATGGTATAACTTTATTGAAGCTAACTTTGGTTAACTATAGTTAAGATTTAGAATCAACTCTAATAATTAACATACAAACCCTATGTGCCAGCATAGTGGACGGTTACGAGAGAATATAGCCGCAGTTTAAGAGAGTGCCGCATCAACAATCAAAATTTATGACTTAAGGACGTTGGCAATAAATAGGCATTCCAACGCTCACCATGTATCAAATTTCGACTATAGTTATTTTTATCTACGAACATATAATAGTGGGTGTTTAAATTTCGTGAATTGATTCGTAAAAATACCAGCAGTTGATGACACATTTGGAACATTTTGGGTTCCAAAAGTCTATGAATTATACAAAACTGATCTATGCTTCCACAGTACATGACAGTTCGGTTCAATTTTTAAGATGGCGGTGTCAACTCGATTTCATATTCTTCGAAGATGATACTACCAAAGTGGTTACAGTAAGTAGAGAAGGTCTGCTACCAGCTGCCCATATTTACATTTATTATCAGTCATGATGACAACCCTTCTTTCTTTCTACATAGAAAAGATAAGCATCATCAGAGCTCCTGCGAGCTACCGTTTTTCAACTATTTTTCTTAAGTTTAAATAGAGAACTAGAATTGAAAATTGCCATTGCGTTTTGAGCAGTCAAGCCAGCAAATCAACCGTAGTGAAGCCAGATGAAATATTAGAGACTTATACTACGAGATATGAATCGAGCTAAAAGCAGTATATTTTCGTTACAAAAGTATAAATTATGCAAGCTCATCACTAGTTGAAGAAGTATTGAACTGGAACTACATAAATACACATAGGCATTACGAAAAACCTAACTCATAACATATAAAAAGAAGATTCAGTTGAGAGCCACCATTGCGTTCTGAGCATTCAACCTAGACAGATAGGCCGTATTGATCGAAATTGAAACCTTGGATATCCAAACTAGAAGTATTCAACCTAGTTTATTTTATATTAGGAACCTTGAACCTAAAATATCTAATTAAATACTAAAAGTATGAACACTGGTTTTATTTAATTTTAATACTAGGAGTAGTGAACCTACTACTCATTCGAATATTTCTTTGCAAATTTTCGTGATGCCCTCGGCAAATCTTCAGCTGGACAGCATTGAACTCACACAGGTGTAAAACCTATGCATGAAATAGGCATTCAGATTAACATCATTGCCTATTGAGCAACCAATACAGACGGATCGGATCTTTGAAGTCTCTGGTGATTAGTCTACTAGCATATTGTTGTTTATTTCAGGATTTAAACTTGCTGGAGTGGAAAGTGTTGATTCTTGGCAGTTTCCTGTAGGCAGAATAGACGCCAATTGAAACATTAGAAATATCATTGAACTCCCAAACTAAAATCTCTTTTTCGCTTGACCGACTAGCCCGAAAAATTGGAACAGTTTTATTTTGATTTTCTTTTTGAATTTTGGAATTTCATTTGGATTTTTTCATTTTCATTTTATTATTATTTTTAATTTTTATTTTGGATTTGAATATTTGAATTATTTATGATTATTATATTATATATATACATATATATATATATATGTAAATACGTATACAGGGTGTTCCGTAAATGTCTTTAATCCTTTAAGGGTGTGAGATCTGTGCTCAAGCTAAAGGGGGATGCCGGTTTTAAAGGGTAACTCAACTATTGTAAATTCAAATATAAAATTTTAATTCAAAATATATTGCTTACAAACTATTATCACAAATTCAACTTTTTATAATTAACCTAACTTACTATTAAGAATTCAAAAACTTATACTATCTTAAGCTACCAATTCAATATAAATCCACTAGTTTTAACACAATACTGCCAGACAGATTTGCTCCCCTTATTTCTGAAAAGAGAGAGAGAAAATCCACTATTAATACAGTAGAAGTTTTGTGCTACACGTATAAGCACGGTAGCAGCAATACAAAAATAATTATTAATGATAAGTAAATTTCTGCAGCAAGAGTAGATTCCTGCTTAGATGAAATAAGTAGGAGTAAATTCCTACTGAGATGCCTGATAGAGATTAATGCAGAAGTAAATTTCTGCAGTAGGAGTAAATTCCTACTCAGGTGGGAGATGAAAAAATAAGCAGAATTAAATTTCTGCAGTAGGAGTAAATTCCTACTTAGGTGTGGGATGGAATTTGCAGAATTAAATTTCTGCAGTAGGAGTTAATTCCTACTTAGGTGTGGGATGGAAATTGCAGAATTAAATTTCTGCAGTAGGAGTAAATTCCTTCTTAGGTGTGGGATGGAATTTGCAGAATTAAATTTCTGCAGTAGGAGTAAATTCCTACTTAGGTGTGGGATGGAAATTGCAGAATTAAATTTCTGCAGTAGGAGTAAATTCCTACTTAGATGTGAGATGGAAAAATAAGCAGAATTAAATTTCTGCAGTAGGAGTAAATTCCTACTTAGGTGTGGGATGGAATTTGCAGAATTAAATTTCTGCAGTAGGAGTTAATTCCTACTTAGGTGTGGGATGGAAATTGCAGAATTAAATTTCTGCAGTAGGAGTAAATTCCTTCTTAGGTGTGGGATGGAATTTGCAGAATTAAATTTCTGCAGTAGGAGTAAATTCCTACTTAGGTGTGGGATGGAAATTGCAGAATTAAATTTCTGCAGTAGGAGTAAATTCCTACTTAGGTGTGGGATGAAAACATGATTTAGTTTGGATAATTTGGAAAATCAGAGTAAATTCTGATGTTTTCAGATCAAATTCTGAATTGGGAATGGATAATTCTGCTGCAGCTCGTCGCCTTTTTATAGCTGCAGCGAACCGCTACGTTTTGGCTTCATGATGGGTTGCCTTGGCAACGCTCGTTTCAAGGTTTGTTAAACTTAACGCTGCACTGAACTCTGAGTGCGGCGAAGGCGAGAACATATGGTGATATGTTGACATTTTTGACATGTCAATGTAAATAATCCGAGGGAAGTAGGATTTGGGTCAAGAAATGGTAAGTTTTTGGTTAATTATTCTATTTACTAGTTATTTATAAGAGATTTTTTGTTTATTTTCAGGTGAAAAATAGTGGAGAAAGTTTTAGGACGGCGTTGGATTAAAGGGAGGAAGTTCCCTTATATCAGATAAGTATTTTTTGTTTAAATTATTGTAAGATAAGATTCTTTGTGTTTTGTTATTTATCTTTTTAGGTATATATCTGGGGATGAACCAAGGACTCACCGCGGGATTATGTATGTGGACTGAACAAAGGGGATGAAAGTAGAGGTCATTTTGGGTCAGAAAAGTTTAGATACATTTATATCGAACTCCGCTTGGTTTTCGAGTAAATCGATAATATCGATTTTCGAGATTTTGCATACCTCTTCAGAGTAATTTCGTTATAAGTTCTATTGTAATTAATGGATTGTGACGTTCAAAACTTTATTTAAAAGAACACATATTGGTTTTTTTTAAGAATGTATAATAAGTTTTAATTGTGCCTTCAATTATTTAAAAAAAAACAGTTTTTCTAGAATTTTTTATTTCACCAAAATTTTTGTCGCGTTTCAGTGTACATTTATTCGAAATATCACCATTGCATGAACTTGGCAAAACTATGAAAAAAATTGCGCATTATGTCCCCTTTCCAAAATGACCTCCATAAGTGCTATCAACAATAACAATCAAAAGTTATAAGCAAACATTTGGAAGATGTGCTTCTCGAGGTAATCTTCAGTTTTTTGTCACGCCCGTTATGTGCGCGAGCGCGGCTAGTTCTTGGAGGATTGGGTATGGGTCCCCTTGACTGGAGCGTGAGTTAACAGGACATCCATTACTGTGCACAATATTCACCGATGTAGTACAGAACCATTTCTTGGGCGCCACGTAGTTTTTTTTTCTTTGGGGGAAACCACGAAAACTCCCTCTTCGACCAGTACTAAGTACCGCCAGTAAATTACTTCACACGCAATGTAATTACCAATTCTCTTTATTTAATGCACTTCAATATATGTATGTACTCTTCGAAAATAAATATGAGTATGACCAAACCTACATCATCGGTATTTTCCGTTCAAATATAACATTATAATTCAATAATTTTAGAATATAAATTTCGTTACGAATATCAATATTAAATCTATTCTACTAGATATGTAATTCTAACCACACAAAAAAAATAGAAATACCATCTACCTGCCTCCACAATCAACACGTGGCTCCTTTAAAAAAAGATCCTCTTAGCCTTTTCCTTTCCCGTTTCTTTTTAGTCCTTTATCCAACACTCACTCACGAGTGCTTTTCCTTCCAATCGACCTTTTCTTTTTATTTCTTAATTTTTTTGTTTTTATCTCTGCAGTTCCTCGGTCTTGACAATCAACTCACTTCTTGCTTAATTCCCCGCCGGAAAAACAGAGTCGCCACACTACTTCTTTTTATGCACCAAATTCGGACTAGGTTTCGATATATAAGTTTCTTAACGAAACTTATTAACGTCCGCCCACATTGGTTTGCTTTGCAATCTGTTTCTCAATTCGGAAACTTGTGAAGCGCAGCGAGTACTAGTTCATCCTTATGAGGTCGGTCAAATATGATTGCTGATAACTTGTCTTATTATGTATTCGCACTTATTTACGTTTAGTGAGGGCTGGATCGAACATAAACTTTTATACATTTTCGAATTAAACATTGTCCCGATGCTGATTGTGGACTGCAGCGGTTGATGGGAACAAAAGAAATTATCCATTCAAAAAGTTGGAATTGAATAGTGTGTAAGACTAATTGACAATGTTGACGGAAAAGTAACTACAGAAATCTAGAATTTATTTATCCTAAGAAACCTATTTGCCAAAAATTTTCAAGCTGAATTTTGCTTCCCGTATAGCTTGGTAAAGATGTTCCAGTTTCGTGTTGTGGGTGTGTGCGTGTTTGTTCCTATATTGTAATGCCAACTTGGTGGCATGCTGTGGATGTAGGTGAGCTCGGCTCATGGGACTTGTAGAGCAGGTAACAATCTGCTATCGGATTCATAGTTCACTTCAGGCACGGTTCCGTATTCTGGAAGTAAAAAAATATCTCGGCAGAATCAGGGTACTTGAGTAAAAACAACGCATAACATTTTTCGTAGGATTCTATCTCCTCCTACAGTTTTTAACCTACGAAAACCATTTATATGTCATTGTACGGGAATCTGAACTGGCTATTAGATAGGGTTCTTTTCGATTCCGAATTTCAAAAATGAAGGGGGTAATTTCGAAAAATCACTTTTTTACCAAACTTGATATTTACGTAGATTTCGTTATTCCGTATCTTCATTTTTGCAGGAGGGTCAAGCTCTGGGAGGGGCGGGAGTTCAAACTTTCAATTTTAAGCGGTTATATTTTCTCAACCAAGCATTGTTCTAGCAAATAAGTCCTGAATTCATAAATGGAAAAGACATTTTTGGTGGTTTTTATTCAAATATAGCCGCTTAAAGTTGAAACTTTGAACTTCCACCCCTCCCAGATCTTGCCCCTCCCGCAAAAATGAAGATGCGGAATAACGAAATCTACGTAAATATCAAGTTTGGTAAAAAAAGTTTTTACTTTTTTCTTTTTTGACCCAAATGACCTCTACTTTCATCCCCTTAAAGGATTAATGACATTTCGGAACACCCTGTATATATTTATTATATTAGAAGATAAATAAAGACGAATTCTCACTACAGTGAATTAATAATGTTTTTTTTTTTTAAATACACCAACTTCTTTTGCTGTCACCTTTAAAAATGTTATTCCCAAATCTGTGTACATATCATAATATACAAATTATGGGTAATATTGAAGCCGATAGTTAGGAAGTGGTAAAATAAGAGAAAGTAAATTAAAAATTCGATGATTTGAATACACTTTGAAGTTTTCTCCATTTTATCTAAAAATAAGATTAAACAAAATGAGGATGAGGGAAAGAGCTATAATGAACACCAGCAAAATCGTTTGCTTTAAGATCATACTAACTCTTTTCTGCAGAGTAATCGCTACTTTGTTTACAATATTTTTACTACTCACCTTCTCTGAACAGCATTAGAATAATTTTATTAGTTAATAAAAACTGAGCTAATTTATTAGAGAATAAAACAGTAGCAAACTCAAATTATTTTCCAATAAATTCCAGCACATCCGGAATCATAAAATGCCTCGCTAGGCAATAAAAACGCTTGTTGAACATGACAATAACAACCTAGGTTTTAGCCACACCTCAAAAGGAGTAATACATCTTAAGATTATAATCCTATAAAAAAAAAAGAGAATTTTCCCAAAACTTCCGGCTGACTCTAATGAAGTAATTTATGCAAAACCTACACAATATCTGGAGAATTCCTTTTATTCGAACAAATAACCTCGGCGCAACTTGGAATTGTTCTGATCGCGCGAGGCGCATATCTATCATACACAGGTCTAATAGTAAATGCTGTTCGCCATGGCTACACATATCATGAATATGTGCGGCAATTAGATGCGGTAATTGATATGTCACTGATTATTCAACACCTGTCGTCAAATTTTGTCTTGATTTGAATACACTATCATCGATTAGAGGGGCGAGAATACAAAACGTGTGACAAATGTTGATCACTAATATTTAATTGCAACTTTCGAACACTTGACGCACCTGATAGTCTATCAGAAGCAACTGGACAGTTCTAAACCAGTTCTAATTCTTTGACAATTTTTCCGCGCACAATTAATTTTTCTTTTGCTAATCTTTTACGGAGGTTACGGCCAAGATGTGAGTAGTCTCAAAGTCAAGTAACATTGACCTAGTTTCTGAGCTTTAAACACAGATGAATTAACACCGAATCAGATCTGCTCTATAGTAAAGATCCGCAACAGTACTTTACGATTTTCAAGACAACTCTGCCACAATTTAATGTCCTCTTAATTACTCAAAGTAGCTGACGCAAATTAAAAACAAGATTTATGACCTGTGACCAATCATTGGGGGAAACTAGATGTAAGAAATCACCGATGCGAGCGGACCAATGAAGCTCGGGCGGATGAATAAGAAGCAAAGTCTTTCTAATCTGAAACCTCGATTATTTCAAGTTTTTAGCGTTTTGTACGAGTACTCACAATGAAACTGTGAAAAGATCGCGTTCTTCAGAATATTTCTTCTTCACACCTGGATTATATACGTGCTATGCAGGTCTAAGTATGTATGTAAGAGTCGTTAATAAGCCCATCAACATTGAATTTGCTTCACTCTTCACTTTGAATATTCCATCGTGTTGTGGTTTTTTTGCTCTTGATATTCACTAGGCAACCTCAAGCCTAGTATTATTCATCGGTTCTTGGATTTAATTTCCCAAGTCTCGTCTTATTCTGAGAATCACATCTTTTCTTCAAATTAGGATTTACAGTTTTTACCATGAAATGCAATCACCTTGATGCCCTCTCGATCATGCAAAAATAATTCAATATACTCTTGCCGCGAGATAATCCTGTTTGGGCGATATTAAGGCTAATGACCGTTCTCATCATCTCGCCTTTAAAACTTTCGATTTTGTCATGTATGTAGTACCTATGTAACGATAGTGTGACAAGACACATAGCGAAATAGGGATTTCCATTTCGGATTTATTTTAAATAATTCTTGAGGCAGTAATATGTGTGAGAAATCTGCCAGTTTAAGCGTTTGTGTGGTCAAAGTGAAATTGATCTCTTCACTCGAATAATTGCAGACTCTAATATCCTAGGCATATGAAGTAAAAGAATGATCATTCAAGGTGGAATGATCATTGCATAGTTAATATGTCAAACTATTGCACGAATTATATCTCATAAGCTCTTTCGAAATATAAATATCAATGACCTTTGTCGATTAAAGCTTTGAACTGATGTGAAAGTGCAACTTCATGGAGTAATTGCAAAAGTCTTCTGATATCTTATTAAACACTTTTTTAAGACAAGCCTTGTATGTTTTAAGTACATTGGTTTATAAACAAAAACGGTATTATCTTTAGTCCTTTATTTGGAAAAGTTGTAATCGCAACCGTTTTTCGGAGCTATAGCATTTCTCTTGCTGAAGTATGCATTTTTCAAATTATACAGTTTTCAGTATGGTTCCAAAACATTTCCTGAAACGTGGTTTACAGAAGGTAGGAGATGTTATATACTGCCGCTAATTAAGTCTATTACCATATGAAGACAAATTAAAATTTATTATATGCATTGTGCCCAAATTTCGGCAAAAACATTAACAAAATGGCGGAAAATGTCCCCCCCCCAATTCAACATAAGAGACATTTAACAGATCTCTTAACCTCTTAAATTATGCAAGTAAGAGATTTTAGCAGAATTAGTATTCTACATAAATTTTTTTTAAAAAACTTTAATTTTAAGAGGTTAAGACGCATTAGAGAATCTCCCAGCTGTTAAAGGCAATTCACTTTGCAAGAAGGAAGAAGAAGAGGAACCACATGCTTTTGTTACACTTGTGCCCAGACATGTGATCACAATAATTTTGCTGCGCTGTAGTTCCATATATGATTACCGAGGTTAATTGTGTGCGTCTTTAATCAACCCAGCGGGAAATATGTCAAGCGCTTGTCAGGGGAAGCGCTTCCACAACATAGCCAGAAAATATATTTTCCAAAGCGTTCTTTTACCATAGCTAAAGGAATCTTTGCCGAAGCAGATCTCTTCCCTGAGTTGAGAAAAAATGACTCATATGCATCTGAAATCACGCCAGAAGTTTCAATCTTTTCCGGAGTGCTCTCTTACCATAGCCAAAGGAATCTGCGCGGAGCAGATATCTTCTCTGAGTTTAAGCTTATTCATAACCTATTTGTTTTTTGCTGTGAAAATATGACTGATATACATCTGAGAGCAGAATATTCATTTAATTAGTTGAAGTGTGCGGTTAATTAAATTTTTTTAATAATGTAATATAACAATATTGCAATTTTTAGCAAAACCATGCCCATATATATTCGTATAGATTGAAAATTAAACGGAGCGCATTCAACATAAAATTGAAATTTTTAGTAAAACCCTTATCTTGATTTCCTCTGTATTCCCTATAAGCGCTCCTAGAGTGCTACCCTACAAACGCTCCAAGAGTGCTACCCTACAAGTGCTCCAAGAATGCTACCCTACAAGCGCTCCAAGAACGCTTCCCAAGAATCTGAATGTGAGCGCTGCTCTCTGCGGACATGCTTACGTTAAAAAGATATGAACAAAGATACGGTGGGAAAGCGCTTCGAGCTTCCAAAGAAGCGCTCTTGCATTCGTCTTTGAGAGCTTCCATTTCCCGCTGGGAAGTTACAATTATTGATTATTGTATGATAAATTCACAGCACGTAATGATAATTGAATTATTATTTTATCACCTAACTCGCAGGTAAGGAATTCCACAGCCGTCATTACCTCCAATAGGATTTTCGTATAAGCATGTAGCAAAATTATTAATTGGTGCCAAAACTTTAATAATTGTATAATTATTTTATATTTCACAAACTCGTACATTATTTATGTAATATATACGTATTACATAAATATTTATACATACAATATCCAAAAATTCGGTATTAGAAACAAAAATTGTTTTGCGACTATCACGATAAAAGATTTAATCGTACCTCGGTGAGGAGCTCTTCTGTTAAGAATTATTTGACAGCTATTTTTGTTTGCCAGAAAACTAAATCTCTTAAAAAATCTCCACAAAAGTTAAGAGATCAGCTGACGTCTGAGATCTCTTAACTCTTTACGCAGAATACCAATTTCTGCTAATGGGCTTTGACAGCATAGTTAAAAGGATAAAATCTCTTATCTCTTACGTAGAATCAGGGAGTTAGCGTATGGCATGCCATGTTTTCGGTATATCTCATGCTATGAATATTCGAAGATTTTCCCTACATAACTTTGTGATGTGGTCTTTCGAATTCATACTATTTTATAAATTTTGTTTTATTCCCAATTAAACCAAAAAGGGTCCTTAAGAAATCTTTAATCTTTGCATGTATTACAATGGTGTTTAAACTCTTGGCTGCCAAGCGTTGTAATAAGAAACAAAACCCGTGCCAACTTACTGCCCGTCCGTCCATCACCAGATTGTATCTCATGAACCGTAATAGGTAGACAGTTGTAATTTTCAGAGACTGTGTTTTTCTATTGGCGATGTAACAACAAATAATAAAAATTAAATTAAATTAAAAATTAAAGGGGGCCCCATACAAGAAACGTGATTTTTTCGGCGTTTTGTTGCTCGTTTTATTCTAATTCATTATTATTATCATAAGTAGGAACTTTTTTTTCAAATGACAGCATTATTATTTCAAATGACGCCTACTCTTATTTGAAAAAATAAATAAAAATTACATAGTGTTAAATTTTGTACGATGGTACGGAACACTTCGTGTGTAAGTCCGACTCGCACTTGGTCAGTTATTTATTGTATTTATTGCCATTCATATGTAACTCCTAGATCGTTGAACTACGTCACTCAAATATGCATAACACATATTTTAGAAATGTTGGTACTTCATATCAAATAATACAGCTGAAATAAAAAAATTTTACGATTGACAAAGTACAGTTACAGGCTAAGTATGTACCACTTTTGGAATAATAAAGAGGAGATCGTCGTCGGCAAATTAAGCCATTAGTTGATATCTTACAAAGATAATACCACGTATTATTTTGCCCCAGCAAAGAGATTGTAGCGGATGACTGATATTCAGGCAACAATGACCACCTCTACCGCATAAAATTTTCCAAGTGGTGTTCCATTGCTCACCTGCAAAATATGTTCAGGACTGGCGCGTATCCAGACCTGCAGCCTAGGGGAGTCACAACTAAAATGTTCGAGGGGGAGGAAGATGTCGGAAGAAGTTGCTTTTAATTTTTCTTTTAATCATATTTACGTTATATCACAAAATCCGATTTTGATTTTGATTTGTAAAACCTATCGATAGTATTATCCACATCGATGTCGATCTCAGGGTGGACATTAAAGCCTCATATCCAGATACGCCTTCTCGTGCAGAGATTGCAGAAATAGCTGCTGACGAAAGCGAATCTGTCACGGGTGAAGTAATTAACTGATACTGAGCCTGCACCTTGAGTCACATTTAAAGGAATGGGAGTAAGAGTGCTTGATTTGTTACTAACTATTTGTTCTGATAGGAACTTATCTGATCTTGTTTTCTTCTGAAAAAAAACTGTCAATGGTCTCATCAGTCTTCCGCTTTACACTTTTACTACTATTTCTACCTCCATCGTGGCACTCAAATCAATCCAATTGATGGTTTTCAGTCACCAACGCTCATAAATATCATTAGCGACCAAGATCAGCAAGGGCACCTGACTCATTATAACTCTTTGGAACCATGGTCGGCCACCCTGGTCCGGATTCACTAACATGGAGAGTTCTGGAGTTGTGAAGATTAGAGTTCTTTTGACACTTAACTCTCCACTCGGAATTCTGTAACTCGGGGAATTTGTATTGAGAAGTACCAAACTTTCTTTTAAACTCGACAAAGCTCTCGGCTGTGTTAGTTGTGGAGAAGTAAGAAGAATATTTCTCAACTGACAGTATTCGCCGGATATCCTTGCTATATTTACAAAAGGAAATTATGGAAATCCTTGCAATACTTACAGAGAAATATTAATTTTGGTGTCTCAAGGTACCCGCTAAAAATTTTAAATCACGCGAAATGGTTAATTTGATCGTCTTCCAGGACAGAAAAGATGGTATACAAAATTTAGATATGAACGTTAAAGCTTGCGTGTAGGATTAGAACGCATCTACATTTTATCCCTTAATTCAGTATGTAATTAGTTTTTGAGTCCGGTAAATAGTTTTTGAGATAGCTGCAAAAGAAGTGAATCACTCCTTCTTAAGATGAAAAAATGTGGCCGCTTGTTGGTACAAAAATGGACATATTTTCTACTCATCATTATGAAGAACTGGTAAGCCGTGCAAATTCACTTTCCATGAGAAAAATGTTTACAACAGAGTACTAATAAATGTGAAACAAGAAACGGAAGAAATATATGCAAAATATAGGAACAGGAGTGTATATTACCCAAGTGCAAAAAATCCGTCTTTCGGCGGCAAAAAGTTAGATATGAAATTAAAATGATAAAAAAAAACGTTTAATTTGATACAAAACATGACGCATTTTGCACAAGCCCCAATTAGGGGGGCTCTATGTTTTTGTACTCTAGACCCGAAATCTGAAGGAAAAACCCCCAATGATCTACGACCCTCCCACACAGAGTTAGCCGTCCTTCAATATTGTGATACTTCCCACGTTTTCCTTAACTATCCAAAAATGTTAGAAAATCACGAATGGAGTTAGGAAGTTTTAATTGGGGAAAACGAAAAATCCCAGCTTCCAAACTCACTAACTCTCAGTGTTGCAGTTTCCGGTCCGAGTAGTGCATGAAAAATCTAAGCAAAAAATGTCAAATCTTTCTAAGAAAACTGAATGCTTGTGCCCTTGTCCGAATGAGTGAGCCACCAGAATCAATCCAGCAATTCGTTTGGACTGTTGTCGGTGAATAGATATTCATTAAAGCTCTTAGGAACAATTTGCAAGTATATTTCTAAGAAGACTTGAATGCTTCCCTACGAACGTAAAACGTTTGAGCACTCAGGCTTGAATGAATGTCGCCATGGAAAATCAACGGGTAGCAAGATGTTGATTGCATGGAACTAGAGTTCTACTGGAAGAACCCTAATTCAAAAATCGTCATTTCAGTTTTTAGGCTTCTGTTGCGAGCTTCCCACCAAGTTCTCTTGTTATCGATTTTATGCCAGAAAATCAGATACTTAGGTAAAAAAAAAAATTATGATCGCTGACCAATTTCTTAGAAACAATAAGACTTTCAAATCTCGAAAGTGTGTTCTTTTCACCTATAGGAGTAATCGGTGCAACAAAAATATAAAGGCATCTTCATAACCGGGCTGCTAAGCATTGCGTGCCTTATTCTAAACTATCTTATACTAAAATAAATATGTAGTATTAGTATTCCAAAATTAGTTACCATCCTGTGATAGGTGTGATAAATGACTTTTCGACACTATCTAAAACGCAAGAAAATTCTAAAAAAATCGTACACGTTTCAAACACGAAGAGCTACGACCCTATTATATCCACTCCAGAATCCACTAGTACTAATCAAAAGAAGACAAACAAACACCCAACCCAGCGCTAGTTGTCGCCGCAGATTGGAAAAGTCCGTTAGAGCACCAGCATTAATCACTGGCGACAAACTACGCATTCTGTCCGTATAATACGGAAATCGTCCTGTTAAACTTTTAAAATTCACTCTACAGCTCAGCACCACATTCAATTCATCGCGAAGGTGTGGTGGCGCTTTGGGGGAGGTCATGACCCCCGTGACCCTCCCCCTGTATACGCGCCTGTTCAGGAAAATCTGCAACAGGACAATACGAATCCAATTTGGGTAGAAATGTTTGTCATGAACTGTGTGGAGAGCTTCTGGGTGAAGGAAGATCCTCATAAGTAGAAAATTTCTAATTAATTACGAACTAACCAAGATTATGATTGATAAAAAAAGCATCTAGCCGGAACACTCAGCACAAATAAGAAGAACAAGCAAAAATTAAAAGATATCCCGTGAGGATCAAAATTGTACCATAAAGAAAGGTACGTGGATGTTAGGCTACATTAAAAAAAAACATGCGCCTATTATCAAGGACAATCTTCTATTAATCATGACCTTCTACCAGCCACCATACTGAGCTAACAAGAAAACGTAGATCCTGAAAGGTCTCAGAAACCATTAGCGATATTATTTTCGTACAAAGAATAGACTTGCCTACACCACGACTATTCGAAAAGGTGTTGGTACATTAGCTTCATTAGTTATTGTACAGAGAGAGCGATGTGGCAATTGTTGTAATATCGATTCATTCGAATACCGCCGAAACGTTGGGGGGCTTTCACTCCTTTATCGCTACTTGCATCGCCATTGTTCTGATGAAATATTTAATTTGATACCTTTTAGAATAACTCCTGCTCGCAATACTCACTCTGCAAATCGCGCACATCCTTTCACCCTTAAAATTTCGGAGTATTTTTTTATTATTTATTATGGATAACTTTGATGCGTTTCTATTTGTATGTAGATAATGACCTAATTGCGTGAGTAAACATGCGTTTCTTTCAAAATATTCATTTGTTTCCCTTTAAAGTATAAAAAACTTTCTCCTGAAAAACCTTCAATTTTCCGTTATCGAATTTTGCAAAAACGCTCCTCAATTACTTTTGCCCCTACTGTAAAACTCTACGATGCTTTTTTATCTTTTATCCCGAACTGTGCGAATCTAACAGTCTAACAGTCTACCATATTCTGTCTTTCCTCTGGCAGCCAATTTGCGAAGGTTTAGGAGCGGTATATATCGGCACCTCCACCACTTTCCCCATATCCCCTAATCATTTCCCTATCTCCTTAATGCCATGCTGTGCTTTGCATCATGGGGTATCCCCTGAGCTTCTCTTAATAATATAAAAAAATGGGTATAGATGGTTTATACATAATATTGGAGCCTAATCAAAATTCCCCATAGTAACATTAATAATTTCTATTCTAAACCTATTTTTCACACTAAGATACATGTGTATAAAATATAGATAACATATTTTATTTCAGTTCACAAATATTTATAAACATAATGGATCACCGAAATTATTAAACAACGATAAATGTTTGTCGTTTATTGCAAGATTATCGCAATTAAAATCACCAGAAGTCATTGCGAATCTTATAACAAATTCAGAATTTAGACACTCATCTCTAATTCTAAATCATCCAAAATATTCCTTCCGCATTCGAGAATGGAAAATTAAGCATATTTAGCTAAAATAAACAAATTTGGGAACATATGACTATTATTAAAATTATTAATACTGTTACGAGCGTGGCCTAAGTTCGTTATTTAAAACACAATATTTCAGATATAATTCAAAAGTTCTTTCTTTATTTAACTTTACTGTTTACTCTCACAAATTCACAAATAATTATCATATCAACTCTTTATTTATCGCTAGTACTGTACTTGTAATTATCGCAATCCAAATAGTTTACTTCGTTCACTTCGCTGTCTGAAATAATACTCCGCCTCCTGATGTGAGAAGCGCATTCAGTTTCGTCTTCAATCTCTTTGATAATTTCTTCACTTTCTAAGTACCTATATTTCATGAATTTCTGGTGGCGGCTTTGAGGTAGAAAACTAAAATCTTCTTTGTATATAATTAAATACTTTAATTAATACTATGGTGGTAACGCTTAATCAGAACTTTGTACGAAGATTATGTTCAATACATATACAAACTCTTTTCTTAACTGTTTTAATACATTAAATTATATCTCGGAAAAGAAAAGTTTGATAAAACGTTGCGCGGTTTCCAACCATCCGCCCCTACTTCCCTAAGATCGCGTGCGTCTAATATCTGATAACTGATCAATGGCTTTATTTGCTGCGGATGCAAAGCAAATACACTTGTACCATGTGGCACATCATTTTTCAATCGTCAGACAAACGAATTGTGTTTCCCACAATAACAGAAGAACCATTAAAAGCTATTCCCACAACATTTTGCAGCTAAATATCCTTTCCGGGAAGTATTTCTTCAAATTTACATATATATTTTTCTGATGTAGGTATAGCAGTTAAACTTTCTTATTCAACTTTGCACAAAACATTCTTTATAAATCCTGTAGCTTTTCTCCTTGCCATTTTTGAATCCTGCAATGGACTTTCTAATGAAAGAGATAGATGATCCGCATTGCTTAAAACTACACGAAATTGTTTAATTGCATGACTGACAGTATTCTTTGGCCTTTAAACGTTTTAATCATTCTTTAAAACGAGAATCACTCAACTTAGATTCTTGGATTGTTGGAAAAAAATTTATAAAACTTTTTTTTTGCAAAGAGTAATTTTTGTCTGCCTTTTGCACTATAAACAATCACAACTTAATTAAAACTTCCTTTAATTCCAACAAATCTTACCTTAAACACGGATTTTATTACAGATTATGTATTAAGAAGATACAGAACGTAATCAATCTAACTGAAATACGCAAGTCTACACAGAATCAGGAATGCCGAATGACTAACTAAGGTATAAGTTACTCAAAACTTAAGTCAGTTATTCCCCGAAATATAAACCACAGATATGGATGCGTTCAAAACCCCCACATACAATATTCCCGGACTTTTTTAACGGATCACATCGCTTGAGTTTGTATAAAAGTGAACATCCTCGAAATGAAACAACCGCCTCGTCTTTTTTCTTCTTGTATTTATGATTTAATTTAGAATCCTTAAAAATAAAAGTTCTTAAAAATTCTTTTATTCTCTATCTTGACCGATTCTAACAAGTGTGTGTTCGATTTCCGTCAGGGAAAAATAAAAAAAAGAAGTTATTTTATTGATTTTCTATAAGGTCAGCTATATTTTATCCTCGCAAATATATTTTATGTTGTGCTACTTAAATTCGAGAGGTTATTTACAAATAAATTTGGTTATTCTAATCAGTTATATGCCGATATTCTTACTGTACATCTGGAATTAAGCTACAAATATTATTTGGTCTGTTCTTTGATTACAAAAAATCCCTGATTAAACTTTATGTTCTATTCTATGCCAAAACATGTTGGGATTTTATTAAGCAACTTCACAAATCAGAGAAGTATTTAATAATAATATATAATATAATTATGAAGTCATAAATATTTATTAAAATTACAAAAAAATACAGTAGTAAATCAAAAATATCAAGTTTTTTTTTTAAAGCTGTTTTACCACTTGGAATATACGAACTTATAAATTTCCCTCTGGTGACTTTGATACAGTAGTGTAAATTTACATAAAAACACTAAACACATATTTAAATCTATATATAATCAGAGATAATATTACTACCTTTTAAAAGTAATTCCAGGAATTTTTTCGATACTAAAAACCAAGAAAACACTAAACTACATCTGTTTTTATATATATTTCCACCAAAATTATACAAATATTCATTAGCGCGTTCAAATAATAAATGTGGAGATGAACAATGATATGAGAGAGAGAAAAAGTCATAACGGAATTCTTGGTAAGAGTCTGATGGATGATCTAAATAAGAAAAAAAACTTAAGGTGTTGCCAACAATAATGCAATTTCAAATTATTTACGACACATCATGTTGTTTTTATGTAAATTTCCACCACTGTAGTTCATTTTTCGTGGCTCGGAGTATAGTATAATCTGTATAGAATTTTATAAACATAGGTGTTACATTTTTGTCGCTTTAACTCTCTATAATGTTAATGAACTTTGTAATATTCTAATAATAAACAAGTATATATAATTTGTATATCGAGGGCTTGGTGGCAACCAACATGAATTCATATCTTGTAAGTCTACAAACCTCCTAATTATTCTACTATTGAATCAATTAATGATGATTTCTGACAGCATCGCGGTATAAATATTTTTTTAACCGGACATCATGTAACGTTTTGGTTTTCAGAAACCGTTTTAAAATTTAATTGGGTGCTTTACATTTACATAGTGTAGACCAGCTAGCAACGAATTTTACTGGCAGAACATAATCTAGTCTTGATTTAACCGTGGAAGATGAAAATTGCTCTATTATTGCTGCTTGATTCTCTGTCTAAATATTTATGTAGTTATGCAAACTGGAAAAAAGGTAATACCTGAACTGTACAATTACAATTGCTTATATATAAAAAAAAATTTCATTGGAACATATATCAAAATTGGACATGTTACTGCAAGATAAAAAAATATACATCAATTCGCACTTTGAATGCAAAAGATCACACGCATTCTATTTTTTTTTTTTTTTTTATTCTTAGTCAAAGTGGTTTTCCTTTAATTTGAGTTTCCCAACATTGAAATCAACAGGTGGTAAATCACCCTACCCGTTATCGAAGATATTACTGAAACACTACTGTTACGAAGGTAGCCCAATCGTGCTGCTCTACAGTATTTGTACATAATTTCCTTGCGTTATTCTGATGTTCTCCTCGTTCATCTTTCAACTGTTTACTGCTTGTTCATTTTTCTTACCTCCAGATAAGGCAACTCCACGCTATTAAAATTCCACCGCTGTAGTTCCTTTGCACATAACCAAACTAACCTTTGAGGTGATGATTTCCTACCACTTTTTCTTAGACATAAATAAAATAAATTTACCCGATCAACATGGTGCAAAAATTTGTAACTTATAGACTTGGGATGAAATCGCAATATCGCCCCTTTGAGCAGTTACATCTTCGCATTCTTATAGTTGGTAAATGAATTTCCAATCATATACTGGCATGAATTCATTAATATCAATACGATATTTTAGTACTTCGCGCATTTTGCAAGCAACAATATGGGTCCAAGGAGATGTAAATTTAAATCGATATTATCGCTGTTTAAATCTATGGTAGTAAAGTTTTATGCAACAGTCAACACACAAAGGTCACTTTTGATTTTATTAACTTATTTTTAACGTTGAGGATTTTAAGGGCCACTTTGGACATCTTATCCTTTGTCATCTCGTAAATGTGCCCCATCTTGCTGAAAGCTTACTTATGTTCAGTATAGTAAAAAAATCGAGATAAAAGATTTTAATAAAGAATAAATCAAATAGCTGAGAAAATTAACTAAAACAAGTCGGTGAATAAGGAAATTGCAGCATAACAAGTAGAAAGTTTTAACTTTTGCATAACATATAAATATTGATAACTCCTTTTTTTGTTTTGAGGAACTGCTAACGGATTAGAAGAAAGACCATTATGCACTTCCTGTAACAAATTTGTATGAATTTTTTTTCAAGAACTCAATTTTGAGGCTTGATAACTAAAACATTTGACCATAAGTCGTAGTGTGGCGACGGGTCTATACTCTGTCACCACCTTTCTGAACACAATTTTTTCCGTCTAAATGCTTAGCTAATAGCTAGTATTAATAATACTTCACTGAGCGTAGAAAGTCGTAGTTAAGTAGGCGTGGTTTCGAATGAAAAATATTTTTTAAACAAGGTAATCAGTTAGAGAAGATATATAAAGACCTTTTTTGTAGAATATATATAAAGAACTTTTATAACGTTTATCCTTTCGAAGAGAGGCTACTTTAAAAGAGAAATCTGAAGAAGTGTACCATCAAGAAATTGAAGAGCCCTTTTAGAACTACAACATCCTTGTTTGATTTGAAGACCAATGCAGAGTTTAATGATTATGCCCGCAGATTGGCCGAACAATATTACTTTTCTTTCTAGATAGTTCCTTCAAGACACCAGTAAGCTGGGAGTGATTTTGCTCCCTCCTGTAACCCGCTGCGATTGTAAAACATAGGGATAATCGGATGTTACGCGCATCTTCCTCAAAGCTCTGAGGTGATAATCCTCATACCTACGCCTATCCGTAGATTCGTAGAAAAAAAACTGGCGCTATATTGGCATAGGGCTCATTGGTTTATTTATTGTTTCAACAATCTCTATCCAAATTATAGGTTTACCATGGACATGAGACATGTTTGTCGAGGTACGGAGTTATCACCTCCACAAGGAAGACTAAGCAATCTGAAGACTAATCAATCCGAATTCAGAAGTTTTTATGAGAATTCCTTCAAGACAACCCTTGTTTGCTCTTATCATTGCTACAGCACACTTTGACGCGGTCACTTTAATGAGGCTCGCCGACTTCTATCTCAAGAGACACACTGGGAGCTTCCTAGTGTAACGTTCAAACCCCCACGTTATTTCAGATTCGAACTAACAAGGGCGTTTATAAGGAGCAACGTAGGCTGCACTTTTGGTCTAGATATTTGGGAAATCTACTGCATCAAGAGGGTTCAGTGTCGCAAGAACTCAAAAATCCGTATATCGGATAAAAAGCTACACTACTTATCCCAGCTGAATATCTTTAAATGTCAGAAGATATCTAGTCAGGAGGTCCTGCCATCGCTAAAGTTACTCACTAAAGTAGCATGCCGGATATCGGTAAAAAGCACGTATAGTAATATTTTCCTTGGAAAACGTGCTCAAGTATGATCCTGTAATATGTATTTTTGAAAGAACTGAGCATTTAAGTGATTGCACTCCCTTTGAAGCAACGTAAATTTGAGGGGTAAAACGTAATTTTGGAATGCGGTGGGGTGGGAGGGGAGATTAGAACATAAGTGTGATCAGAGCTCTCCAAGAAATCTATTTGCTTTCTTTATCCTACTTATTTACCGAACACCCTGAATTAAAAATCTTATTCAAATTCGGTTTCAGTGAAAACTTTCTGAATTTTCATTTTAATAGATGTTTTCGAAAGCTAAAATTTCGATAATAGTAGCGATATTTTGATTTTTATTTCCAATCGAAATTTGCCTGTGACTGTTAACAACTTGACTTCTGTGTTCTTATTTTCAGGTAAGTACCTATATATATTGTTTCAACTACAAAATTCAATATTAGTTGTCCTCCTTTACTCCTAAAACCATACCTAGATCAGGTAAGATAGTCATAAATTTTTCATATAGAAGAGATAATATTGCCTGATATCTTCTAATCTCTTATTTCCAGTATCAGACAAACCTGCGCAACCCTATCTGTTGAACATCATCTTAACAATGATTGCTTTATAATTCATAATCTATAACCTATATTATTTCTTAAGGGACTTTCACATCAAAAACAAGGACAGAAAAATGTAAACCGAAAAATTCAATTTATTCCACTTTAAAACACTTTAAACAATTTAAAAATCTGAAATAAATATACTATTTTCTCAGTAAAATTCTTAGTTTTTCCTATTTCCGTGGATTTTATTAATCATTGGAAAAAAAATCTTCTTTTAAAGTGGAATAAATTGAATTATTCGGTTTACATTTTTCGGTTTTTGTGTTTGATGTGAAAGTGACTTTACATCATCTGATGTTTCAGCTATTGAATTCTGTTCAGGAGCGATTAGTATCTGTATCTGTAGGTATCTACCCAAAACTATCAAGAGATCAGGATGGATAACGAGATGGGTTTTCATTTCCCCTAGGTATATATCACAGGTAACATTAAAGATGTTACTGCCATCTATGTAGAACTTGCAATTCATAGCGACCCCTTTTATTCTTCTATATATTTGCTATCAAAACAAAAACAAACAAAAAAACAAAAAACAAACTAAAAAAAAACACAAAATCTCTTGCAGCATCATTCCAGTGTAGAGTAAAAGGATGACACGCTAGACATGTATTCACCAGAGGTAGTAATATCTGTTAGTAATTTTTTGAACTTGCAGTATTTCCTTACGTTTTAAGATTAAGTAATCTATAGAGCTGACATTTTCACATTTTAATATACAGGTAAAAAATATATACTTTACCACAGTAGCAGCTACAATGATTTTTCAAGATATGCGAAAAGTAAGTTAACGTTGTTTTTCCTACAATCCTCATTTAGGACTAATTAGAATCACAATTAAAGCATTAATTGACTATCAAATTCTAATCAATGAATTCTCGATATAAATTAAGATACCTCTTACAGGTTGTATTAAGAATAAAGAATTAATAATTACTGATGCATAACTAGTGTTAACATAGGTTGTCTGTGATTATTGAGATTTAGATTCAAAATGAACATTCTGAAGTTATTATATTTTTTTTTATTAAATCATTAATACGGAGATAAAATAGTACTTTAGGTATATGTAGCTTGATATAGCTGCACTAGTATACAGACAGTTGTACATACATTTAGAATAATAATTTAAGCACATTGAACACTGGTTCTGAATCCTATAAAACTTATCACAAAACAGTCACAAGAAACATAGAGGTATATGAAACAGATCACATAAAATAAAATTACTAGTTAACTTTCAAGGGGCATCTATCCTACATACGTATATAAGGACCACCGCGGCTGCAGATATTCGGTCTCTTTATAATTTTGTATATCCTCTAGCTTCCCCGTTCCTTATAATTAAAATGTTTGATGATGAACAAAGTTTCGAACAGACACCATTATGTGAAGTAAAGCTACCTATGAAAACATATTTGTAGTAATGCGGTCACATTTGTGTTTTATCCTGTAGTTTATTGGAATGAACCGTTGTGATATTTCCAATTATGAAAATAATACCATGTGAAATAAAATATGTTCCAGATAGTATGAGTGGCCATTAAAAGGTATAATGCAGAATAATGTTAGTTTGTATGTTCAACTTAAACATACGTTTATAACGGCTCACATGACCTTAATATCTGATCTTAAAAGATTTCTTACAATAAAATTAGTTAACTTTACAAATTTACTAAAAATAATTTAGTTCTTACCTCCATTTAGATAAAGGCAAAGGATTCGTTAGGTATATCCAGTCTATGAATATCTCTTTTAGTCCAATTGCAAATAATTTCCCTCGTTGAGGAAAGAACCGACCACTTGTCGCCAAGAATGTGTTAAGTTCTGAATTAGAAACGCTTCCACATATACTGTAATTGGGGGAATACCCGAAATTGGCTTATAAATTATCTTTTCGGTTATATTAAGTACATTCTTGGTTTCCATTTCTGGTAATTTATGATTTTGTTGTTGAAGCGCTTATAATAATTTATAAGCACATTGTTAGTCAATTCAAATTGTTTTTTTGTTTAATTGTTGAAAACAATGCATTTTATAGACCCTTTTAGTTAATTTGGCATTCGCTCTACTTATTAGATTTTTTTTAATTTTCTATAATCAACTAATTTCATTGTTTCCTGTAATTTATATAATTACAATATTATCATAATTTATTTACTTTTATCATTTACTACAAAAATTTGAAGTTGCCCGTAAAATGTGTTACACAATTATATAATCATTTTTTTATTGTTTTTTTTTTTTTTTTAATTTTTAAAAAATATCTAAAATAAAAACTCATGTAATAAAAAAAATTATTTAATTTGAGTATTATACTATTTGGGAATTTGAAATTTACTGTAACGGGTATTATAAATCCATACATAAGAGGGGGCTATTATTCATGAAATCTAACTGATCGTTCACTAAAAATGAACCTTTTCGACTTTCATTATTAATGTAATATATTTCATATCTCGTATTTATCTTGGAGCTTTCCACCATGGACGTTTTTCAAAAGTTGTAAGCTAGTTTTGATTGATGTTTATAATTTGTTTGCTTCCATTCCGTTAAAAAAACTAAAGACTTACTTATAGAAAAGATCATAAAAAGGGATAAATCATTACATATTAAACAGCTGATTGATATATGTTTAGTCCAAAATTACTGTTATTTTAGCGAAAAATTCGATATTCAAATGAATGGTTTAGCCATGGGTGCTTTCTTATCAACTTTAATGGCTGAATTCTACATGAATAAAATAGAACAAAAAAAATTTCATTCAGTCTGTGATTTAGTTAATAATGTATTGTGCTGATATCGCTATGTTAATAACGTTTTTTGTGTACTAAGCCTACTTCCACAAATATCGTAATTCCTAATGATTCTCAACATTTTGAATCTGTAAAAAAATCGTACTTTCATTCGATGTTAGACAGATTACTTAAGATTCCTATTAGTAAAATTAATTTTTAAAGGGAACTCGACACAATATTAAAAATTGCAATGAAGAACGAGTATTAAGTAAATTTAATTTATAAAATATGAAGTTAAAAAAAAGAAAAATATGCACTTAACCTTGTTTACTCACAAGAGAAAATTTAGAAAAAAAATCCGTATTTGAAGAAAACTTCGAATGAAATTAAATCTACGTTAAAACAATATAACGTTTCAGCAGCTTATATAATAAAAAAAACTTTAAATTTCTTTTTTCATAAACAATAAACTAAAACTGAAAGTGGATAAAATAGCAAATAGCGTAATTTATAGTATTGAGTGTAAGTGTAGTGATTGCAATGCAGTCTATATTGGTAAAACAAAACACTCATTAACAAGTGAAAAAGCTAGAATTGGCCTAAGACCAATTCTTATGATACCCTAGATGAATGCCTGTATGAAATTTCGCAATTTTGATTTTTGCAGTGGTTTTTCGCATATATTTCTACAACGGTTCGTCGGGCAGAAAAATGATTATAACCAATTTTATAGGATTTCGTATTCTGAAGAAGTTTTTAGTATAATAAAAATGTCTTGGACTGATCGTTTTCACAGTATACATAAAAAACCTAATTTTTTATATGGCAAGAATGGGTTGCCCGATTTAGTCCATTTTTGAAATTTTATTTGCTAGTACAATGAAAACACCACGTACCAAATTTCAGCTCTCTACGGCGACTCGTTCTCAGGCAGTGTTCAAATATATAACGGAAAACGAAATTTTTGTATGGCAACCCCACGAAGGAGTTGCCCGATTTGTCTCATTTTCGAACTTAATTTTACTTTTTTTTTAAAGTCCGTGTACAAAATTTCAGCTCTCTAAGTGTACGCGTTCTCGAGTTATCGTGCGCACGGACGGACGGACGGAAGGACGGACATGCAAAAATCAAAATAACTTTTAATATTATGCGTGGGTGTCCAATCCATTTTGCTCTACCATCATTATTTCGAGGTGTTACAAACGGAATGACAAACTTAGTATACCCCTTTAGATTTCATCTAGGGTATAAAAATTAGATATGTACAGGGAACCATCGGCACTCTATAATAGACCAACAGCAGACATAAGCAAGCATTTAGTTGACACTGGTCATTCCACATCTTTAAATAAATTACAACTTTTAAAAAACGGATGGTGGAAAATTCCATGATAAATACGAAATATATTACATTAATAATAAATGTCGTAAAGATTCGTTTTTGGTAAACGATCAGTTAGTTATAATGCCCGGTACAGTAAATTGCATATTCCCAAATATTATGATAGTCAGGTTTAGCTAAGGATCTGCATTTCAGTTGCTTGATAATGTCATAAGAAGGCGAAACGGGTTGCGACTCAAATTAAATAAATTTTGTAGAACAGTATTACATGAGTTTTTATATTCAAAATTAAAAAAACAAAAAAAAACAAAATAAAAAAAAAGATGTTTACCAAAGTGTTCTACCATGTGCCAAAAAAACATCAGTTTTATCAATTACAATTATATTAGTTTATTTTATCAAATTTGAGTATTTCTTTTATATTTGTTTTATAACAAAAGCCCTAGAGATACGTCTTCGAAATAATTAAATCGGCAATATTGTCAATTGCCATCGTAACAATGGCTTTCTTAAGATAAAATATTTTTTTCACCGCCCTTACCCACTGATCCATCTGTCGCTGATCGCCAAAGGCCAGTTATTTTCAACTTGCCATTATTGTGAAAATTGGTTTAAAAAGAGATTTGAAATTTAAAATGTGATCATGCTTCATGATTTCGAATATTTTTTTTATATTCAAATGGGCCAAGTGACCAGTGAGAGTGAGTGGAAATGATAAATATATAGGTATCGTATGACATAGGAAAAGCTGATCTATGATATCTTACATGCTCTTTGTAAATTGCTCATAGTTAAAAATTCAGAGTCCGTTAAATCTTTATTGAAAGTTAAATTCAAACAATAGAGTCTATACGCGAGTTGGGGTTTCTCCTTCAGCCAAGATGATTGCAATATACTAAGTAACAAAATGAAAATTATAACTGAAGCCGGCTTAATATATGGGAATGCATTGATGACTTGTAAAACATATATTTTTAATATCACCGTTGATTTATAAATAAGATATACGTTAATGTGTTCCTTGATGTAAAATATAACCAAAGGTCTGATGAAAACACTACTCCTAGAATGGCTAAACCCATTAACTTTCTAATGGAAAAGTAGATCTGTATACATATAGGTATGCTAGACACAATATTATCCGTCTCTCTGCTAAAATCTTCAGGCAATAATTTTTCTGACTAATAGTTGGTAATGCGATAAAATTCTCGTAACTATGGATTACACTATTCTTCAACAATTATAGAAATCCATGCCTTCAAGGTAAATAACGTTCTCTAAATGACCGGCATACAAACGAACAAACATCAATACGCCCAGATAAACCCAATATGTATTAACAAGCCGTCAAATACTTAATGACAATTCATCAAAATTACAAACTCGAAACCCCTGTTCCGGAGATTAATACACTTTCCGAAGCAATAACAATTAAAATGTCTCCTCAGTCGGCAACTCCTTTACACTGCTGTAATTAAGATAACTTCCCTGTTAATCTATCTGCCTACTTTGAGCTACAGAGACCTTATATATATTAACGTGTGTGTACACATGGATGCTGCACGGTGATTGCATTATCGGAGAGAGTATATACCTGTGCGATCATAAAATAAAGTTTATGTGGAAATTAAATTCAATTTTACGACAACCAAGGCGCAATCGTGTAATACGCTGCAGTATATGAAAATTATTGACGTAAATGCGTCTCTGAGCTCCCCAGTGATGTCTCAATTCTATGTCTCTATAAATTTTTCTTTGATTAGCTAAATTACCTTGGATATTTATTATTAAAGCATGTGGACTGATTGTTATTATAGTAGAATAACTAATTACCCAAAGTATATCAAGTCTCGCTGTAGATACAGGTATTGACTTCTACATTTAGTATTTTATATATTCCTGTAGCCTTCCGTCTTTTGAACTAACTTTTGAACTTGTATAAATTAAGGTTGGTGCAAACTAATAAGATTTGTTAAGTTTCTTCATACCAGAATTTACATATGCTTTGAAGTCGAATTTGTAATAACTTACCAAAGCAGATTAATCCTCTCCCCATAAGGCCAGAAAACTATAATTTATTTGGTCCCAATATCGTACCTCTCTTTTGTAGCTTGATTTTTTGTCTCCACAGAAGTAGGTCACATTTAAGAATGATATGTTGGACAATCACAATTTCGTTTATGTGAACAGTGTAAGAATTATTCCATAGGATGGGCGCACTCTAAAATTGGTTAACCAGGTTTCGTTCAGGGATTTATGAACATCCGAACATGCACCATATCTCTATAAAACACCAAATAGCCCACAAGATGGGAAGTTGCTTTCTATGTCGTAAGCTCACACTATTCACAAATTGTGGCTCTTTGTTACATCTGTAACAACAAGTTCTCTTTTCCTACATCACTTAGTGCATAGATTTCATTTTTGTCGTCTTATTATTTGCAATGTTTTATAAATGCCAAAGAACGAGATGAGTTACATCTGGAACTGCTGAAGTGTTTCCATGGATCTATAATTTTTTCATTATGTACAAAGGGGAGAGATTTTGATGAACAACAAATTCTCCAGAATCCCGTTTAGATGAGCAGAAGAAATCTATGGAGATCCGTTTTGACGAGCAGAAGAATGCTAATAAGGACCAAAAGAATTCTCTGGAAGCATGTTTGGAAGAACAAAAGAATTTTCTGGAAGCCAGTTTGGCTGAGCAAAATTGTCTAGAAGCATGTTTGGAGGAACAGAAGAATTTTCTGAAAAATTCATTAGACGAACAAAACTTGAGAATTGAAGGAATCGAACACGAAGTATCAGAAGCTCAGTAAAAGGTGTCGGAAGTAAAGAAAAATATTACGGAGCAACTACTCCATTAGTACAGGCGATAAGAATACGTTACGGAGATGATCACATGCAGCAAGTATATCGCCTGCAGTTACGCAACTGGATTCAAAAGAATAACGAATCCCTACCCCAACTGCAGGTTGATGTGGAAATATTAGCGGATCTTTCATATTATGGCGTAAACGCGGATTAAGTTAATGAGGTGGCAACGGAGGTATTTGTAAAGACAGTAGGCTAGCAGGAAATAAAATCAACAGCAGATGCCCTAGCCCATGCATTAGCGTATGAATCCTTCAGACAAGATTCTCGGAGTGCATACGGGTAAGAGAAATTTCAGTAGAGGTTTAGTTTTTGTGGAGGTAAGATATGCCAAACGATACTGTGGAGAATCTTACAATACTAGTCTTGATGTGGGTTAATTCCCAAGGACTAAATAGATTTGCACTGATACGCCAACCAAACGTTGTAAGAGTGTAAACTTTCTTGACTAGAAGTTTTCAGCGTGGGCAGACACGTCTTTCTTGAAAGCTGTTTTAGCGTAGGAGAATGCACTTACACATAAGTACGGACAGTAACATTAGACCAGTTTGCTTGAGTGAGTATCTTCAGTTTAGAGTAACGTCAGTACACAGACGGTAAGAACATCAACAGGAAACCAGTCTTTTGTGTGAGTAGCTTCAGTTGAGAAGACGGTATGTGTGCATAGGACGAATGTTGACTGCGAATAATATTGCTGGACGGAATATTCTATTCTCAGTGTATAAAATGCTTTTAGAAACCTTTGAAGCGCCTTTGCGAAACACTGACGCGCTTACGGTCCGTAAGAAGCTTCTTTTTATTTTAGCACTGCATGCCCGCAGACGTAAGCGGTTTTCTAAATGTTATATAAAGCGCTTTTAAAGTGCTTCTAAAAATCATCTCCAAAGAGCTTTACCTCTGTTTATGTAAATTGAAATTGTATTTATTTTCTTTATCGTTTTATGGCAAAAAAGCAGAAAAATGTTTGGTAAACATAAACTTTACACTGCGCAATTAAAAAGAACCACATCTATTCGTTCAACAAAAGCAAATAGGTGATTGGTGACTCACTCTACGACCCGGAAAGATTAAAAAGGTTACAGTTTTTTTGGTGTGCTGAGAACAGGCTTTGCTCTCGATTCTTACGAAGCATTTGCAACTACTCACTGCTTCATATGTGCTCTTTTGCAAGGCGCTTTCAATATTTCCTACTGGGCTAATAATTATTAAGATAGCTTTGGTGTAGGGGCTTGATATGAAGATACGATTTTCTCTCTGAGTTTTTCCAATCGTCTCCGAGAATATGGAAAGAAACGTGCTTTTTAATAATGCATCAAATTATTCCGATATTAATGTAAACAAAGAAATGGAGGTTAGGTTCTCATGAAAACATTTATTTATTCTTAAATATTTCCTAACAACTTGTTACGAGAATCTTTTCAGAACACGTTATAAACTTCGGGAGATGTTAATCTGTTTGTTAAGTGACAGGAGGTTAAATTCTTGTCGAACACTAATTTTAATTGTTGATGATAACGATTTACAGATATTGAATTGCATACGAATTCTTAATACTTTAAATATTCTTTTTTTAAACAAAAGGAACTTATTTAATGTATCTTTATCAAGTCAGAGTTAGAAGTCACTGTTTTTTGTGTTTATGTTTTTTTTTAAATCTTAACCTGCAATATCTGATGCCTTTCGAAACTTTTTGTTAATTTCAAAATTAAAACTTACAAACGTCAGGTACACTCACGGCTCAAAGTTCAATGACTTATATTTCTGTTAAGGCTGAACTACAATAGAAGTAAATAACTTTACGAAATTAAACGAGACTGAGATTTACTTCCGAAAAATTGATATTTTTAGCCTAAATATATATCACATTCCGTAAGGGTTATTATCTTGATATTTAATGTTTTCAATTTTAAAAAGTGGTAAAAGTGTAAAAATTAACAAATGGAAATTGATTTAATCGAAGATTTGTGCTTTCTATTAATTCGCAGTACCATTTTTATTCCATTTTAAGTTTTACATTGCACTTTTAATTATTTAATAATAATTTAAATGTTTGACACATCGCGTTCTAACGGAATGTGCGATTCTTACCGCATTATACTTACTGAAAATTGGATATTTAAACTTAACGCGAGTTCCCCTCTCACGAGTTAAAGTTAATTTATGTACGCCTGTTAAATTAAAGGGCGCGTTCGCTTTGCGTAAGTAAATGTACTTACGTATACTTCTATTGTAGTTCAGCCTATACTTGTAACAGAATGCAGTCATTACAGAGCACTCGTTCACGTGATCTGCTTCGATGCTTTAACTGCAGACCGGGACACATCCACAGGGTTTGCAGAAAACGCCGACGAATGGAATCACCAGAGGAGGAGATCAGAGAAGAATTCGAAAGATACCGAGCCAGGGAGTAAGCTATTCATGGAGAGACTAGAAATCAAACAGCAGCTAGTCGCATTACTTTTCCTGATGAGCTGTCGGAAAACAAGTAAAAATCAACTTTGTGGGATGGAGTCGATACCCCCGAAGATGGATGAAGATGGATTGAAGGTGGATCAAGATGGATTGCAGATGGATTGAAAATGGATTAAAGATGGGTCGAAGCTGGATTGGAGATGGATTTACGATGGATTAACAATGGATTGAATGTGTGAATAAGAAAATGAATGAGGAGAAAGGTGGATGAAGTCAGATGAAGACCCGATAAGATTTACTTACAAATTCCGCAGGATTTAATGAAGGTGATTTTGTTTGGCTGTAATACCTGAAACTACATCAGGGGCGTTCTCAAAAATTACGACAACAACGAAGGCACCGTATTCAAGGGTAACTAGAATAAATGACTTAGTATACAGCGTGCTACAAGAGGCAAATGAAAAATCCTTCATCTAGATCGCTTGTGTTAATACTGCGGGCATCAAAACCGTAAACCAGTGGGGCAGTGTTATGTGCAATAAAAAAGGACAAGCGACATCTATTACAAATGGATACTTCGCGTGAAATGAAAGAAAGTCCGGACACAAACAACTTTCAGAAAATCATATTACGTGAGAAAAAAAACAAACGACATCTATAAAGTACAGACATAAACAACTTTACGTTCGGAGAATCAATGTTTCTAGAATTCTCTGGACAATTTATACAATTTAAATATAGCACTTTTCAGCGCTAGGGGCGAGTTTTGTTCTTAGACAGTGAAACATCATATGGAGTGCGTAGCACCTACAACATGTGCGCTTTGCACCTTTTCTGTCCCCTTCTCTGTTTAGTTTAATTTGAAAGCAAATAATAATTGTTATTGCATTTGCCATTTATAGGTTTCTTAAAATTTAGAATCCTGTAGCTTTGTCTCTGTATGTTACTAATACCAATTACTGCAGTGAATACTATTGGCAATCAGTCAGCTTCATTTCGACGTTAGTCATTTGCTTGTACTACATGAGAGATGTTTATGGTAATTAGAGCCCTATTACATAAGCACGTAGCAGCGTCATATCGTTATAAGAATATTCAAAGAATTTGTTTTGACTCTCAGACAGTGAAGTGAACTTAGTAAATAGGCGAAACTGGATTCCGATAATTTGAAGTACAGTAATAGCGATAAATAAAAGTAGAGTTGATTTGTAATTGTTTCCAAATTTGATAAAAGTAAACAGTGGAGTGCAATAAAGATAGCTTGTGAATTATATTTGAAGTATTGTGTCTTAAATTACGAATTAGGCCATGCTCGTATTGTATCTAGTTAATTCCTTGTTTGTTTGGCTTAGTTTTATAACCATATTAAAGCCCCGTAAACACATAAAAAAAAATTATTAAAATCCCCATGGGTCACCTCAATGAAAATTCAAGGCCAGCCACCCTTCTTTGGGTGACTTAAGAATCCGTAAAATTTGGTCTTGAATTTGGTTATTTTCTTTTCAAGATTGCAATCAGCAAACAATTTTTTTAATAACGACTAATCGACTAATTAGCCAGCAAAGCGATCAGGAATAGGAATAAAATTCAAAAAATTCATGCACGCGCCACTAGGAATTTCATATATTCGTAATCGCAACAGGGGTTAAAATCATCGAAATATTTCGATAAGCGCTTCAAGGGCATTTCTAAATTGAGCCATCACGACCGATCAATTAGATTGTCAGCTACATCTTGATTAAAATGCTCAGATATCGTGCAACTAAGTTGCAATGCTCTTCAGTGTTCCTCCGGAATGAAGGCGATCACTGTATACGAGTAGTATCCGTGACTGGTCATATATTCATATACTGCGGTGTTATGCATATCACATGGAACTACTAGCCAAACGCCGCAAATAGTCCAAACAATGATCAGCATAACAAGAAATCACTTTTACTTTCATTCGGGGCACAGCTAAATGCTCCACGTCTATGTAGGTATATATACCTACAACATTACATATACTAGCAGTCAGTTGATTTACTGATCTGATCTCGAGACCAGAAGACCAGTCAGCATCCAGTATGACCAGGTAGTGCAGTTCTGCTGATCTTTCGAAGGATAAACACGACCATGCGCGCACCACCTTTCTGATATTTTATTATTTTGCAGCTATAAAAATGTACAGTGGCCATCAAAAGACGTGTCTAACTCGACTTTCCGCGCATTTTTTATCGACTTTTGTATACACGGGGATCTGAATAACTGCTTCTTTACCAACCAAGTACTACACAAGTAAGTAGCTGGCGAGTAATCGATGTTATAAGACTAGGTGTGGTCGGCCACTGATGTCCAAGGTTGTATTTCTGAATCGCTTTATTGAAGAGAATTTATCAAATATTCAGATGTAGCATTTACTGGAGTAATTAAATTGGTTTTCAATCATGGGCAGGATTTATAGCGCTATTGATTCTGTACGGATTCCATCATAGCCTGAATTCTATGCAGGTATATAAGTAGTCTCGCGATCTCAGTATTTATTGGAACTGTCATTATACCGTCCTGATAGTACCAATTTACTGTTTTTATATCTCCATGTCTGAAAAACACTAGCACAGTGAAATTCCCAACCAAACCACTCCCTGTTTATACTGTACACTGTCTTGTAATCAGTTGCATAACTTAATTAGTTTCCACTTTCGTCGAGTATCACCCAAAAAGCCTTGAATTACTCGAGCTGGACGTACTCCCTCATGTCGGATATAAGCGATTAAAACGCAGATTATCTTTGCGATGTTGGGTATAGATATGTATCTACAATGAAAACGAATTGATCGATTTGGCCAAAGAATGAGGGGTCATGAACTCGACCGTGATCCTAGATAACTCATTAACTGCTTTTTGGGTCAGAATGGTTTGATGTGTTTAATTACTGAGAGCCAAAGAGAAAATATTTCACGCCTTGGAAGCTATTGCTGTTTTTGGCTTCTGGGTAACCCAGAGGTTAAACTTTTATTGAGACTTCTTCTCTTCGATAATGGAAATAGTTTGATGCGATTAATTGCATACAAACATAAAAGGTCTGCTACTGAAATAAGCAAATCATAATCAAATTGTGTTGAAATTTTTAGCAGGCACCTCAACAGATATTGCGAAATCAAACTTTATAATTGCAGTGGTCGGCTGGCTGCGTCGAAGAATTGGGGCAACAATATTGTAGTAAGTATATTATTGACGGTCATTTGATGCAACTAGTAAGAATGAACATTTACACTATTATCTAGCACTTTCTATACTTGAACTATGTACTTCTGTATGGATATGGAAGCATTCAAAAGTCTTCGGTTCGTACTATCTTCGCAGTTTTAAATTAAGTATTCAATGTATCCGAGCGGTACAAGTCATTTTCCGTTTATCAATTTTACTGAATAATAAGGGTGGAGACCGAAGATTCGAACTCTGAGAACTGTTATCTAAAAGGTATTTGTTGTTATAAACCTACGTTCTTATTTCACGTCTATATTGATCCTTTATAGGACCATCGGCACCTATAGGTCTAATTTATGTTCCCTTTTAATAATTTTCCTATTTACCTATGTCCTATTTTTTGCTCTTTAAGTTTTAAAGTATCATTTATTATTCCTACAAGTAATCATATTCATAACTAATACGTTTATCACCGTTATAATGTATGTATTTTACATAATTATTAAACGATTTCTATTCTAAATATTCAGGTGAAGTTTATTCATTTAAAGCCACTGGCCGTGTTTATTAAAATCCTCCCTTACTTATCTAACACTTTCGTTGATATCATAATTTTTTAACTATTTTTTTTTTACTATCAGAAGCAGCTTAACACAAGCTTGCTGTAGTGACACGTTTAATAAATAAACGGTCAACAATACATGCTTTCCATCATTTAGTTGGTGTTAGTATTAGTATGTAAAATCAAACATAAACCAGATGAAATTACATGCAATGCAACATAGAACCACATTAAACAAAGAAAATGAAATAAACAATGAAGTTAAATATTATAAGTATAGACGAATTTGTTTAAACATGCTTAGAAACGTCAACAACAAAATGCTCAGCCATATTATTAACAGTAATACACATGCGATTAATAGGTTCGTTCATACATGCTAAAGCTAGACCTTGAGGAGTTAACATGCAACAGAGGTAGCCTTCTCAAATTGTGCCTACAATAACGGAAGGAGAAATAATGGAGGATCAAAACTCGCGCTTAAGAGTTGATGCACAAAAGTTACATCGGCAACCATGCGACGTTTCTCAAGCGAGTATATATTTAAAAGCTTCAAGCGATCCAAATAGGGTGAAAGAATTAATGAATTATTCTGGGGAAGGTGCCTGAGAGCAAACCGTAAGAAGTTTCTCTGAGCAGAACCGATACGGTCGATGTGTGTACCGTAAAAAAGAGACCAGACATGGCTAGCGTATTCCAGAAATGGTCTCACAAAGCAAGTGTACAAACGCAATGTTATGGCAGGATTCGAAAACTCTCGGGACCAATGTTTAATAAAACCCAGCATAGAGCTACTCTTTGATACGATGTAGTTTATATGTCAAGTCATACAGTACGTTTACATGAATACTTGACGTATGCTTGAAGTTATCAAAATATCATGCAAATGCTCATTCAACGTGTAAATGTCAACTTAAGTAATTGGAAAATTCAATCAACCGTCCTACCTGAGCTTCAAGTGGATTTGAAATCAAGTACTCAAGTATTCATGTAAACGTACTGACAGACAGAGCCTATACAACGAATCGAGGAATCCGAGAACTCATAATCGTTTGATTCCTATGGAATGTCATAACCTCACATTCGTCGATATTGTATACCAAATTACATCCCTTGAACCAATTATAGAATTTTTAAAGGACACCATGTACCTATTCATAATCTTTAACAGATTTAATCTGAGCGAAAGGCTTAACATCGTTAGGACCATACAATACTTCACAACAGAAACAATGTCGTCAATATACAGAATCAGGTACAACGGGCCCAAATGACTCCCTTGAGGTACGCCAATGGAATGGCGGAATAAGATTTGATATGTTTTGTTATTTATATAAGACTCTGTCCATTTTAGAAATATTGGGGGAAACCGCTACTTTTTCTCCTTTAAAGAGTATCAGTCTGTATAAATGAAATAATTCTGCCCTTTGCAAACCCGCTAATGGTATCCGAGAAAAATTCTAACAAGTTTGTGGATGTAGGCCTGCCAGAGATCAACCCATGTTAGTATGAAGAAGCATATTCTTATAGGAAGTTGATAGTTGACATTAAATTATAGATTCGACTAATTTGGGCATGCAAATTAATTTTGCAATAGGCCTATAATTAGAAATTTCATTTTTACTACCTTGGATAATAAATGTTCAAAATGATATTTACATATAGTAGAATACTTAAAATTGAACCCTGCAGTACAACGATCTATGCCTGATGAGATATCTTTGGCAAGACTTGAAGGTTTACATCACCTTGAGGGTTTCAAATGATCTAAATTTTATACTTTAAGAATACTTTAAACGTTTAACCATTTCAAAATTCAAATTATTTCCGAAGTTATAACAATTAGAACTGAGCGTAGCATGGAATAGTGGTTTTTTTTGCACTTTTTCTCGAAACTATGTTTTTCAAACTGGTGGTCAAATTGCTAAAACCGTGACTGTTTTACTAAAACAAAATAAACAGGTAGGATCCGAGTATAAATATTTATGTCTTCCCTGCCATACAATATTTCATTTGTCTCATCGATTCATAATATCCATAGCAGGTTGGTTGTCAACTATCTGTAGAAAACCTTTATCAAACACAATTGCAAGAGAAAACTTGTAACAAAATTCCCAAGTAGTCATGTGTAGTGTTAGATAAAAAGTGCTATGAAGCTATAAATATTTAAAATATTTTTGATAAGTATTTTCAATCAGCATTGCTCTTATATACCCATATGCTGAGGATAGTTATGTATAAAGAATTGGTGCAAGCCTTATTTCTGCTATTTGATACTGACATTTTTAATAATGTTGATAATTACAACTAAATTTGTCAAAAATGTATCACCTACGTTCATGGCAATTTTTCAAAAATTGGGTAACTGCTTGATGAATTACGCAAGCAACAGACACGTATGCGGTGTTCTTGTGATTCAAATACGTACATACTTCTTGACTGGACTTCTATATTTGGGGAAAGAAGCAAAAAGAGGGAAATTTGGACAGTTGGGAAAGGCGGTAGTTGGAACGATGGACTTTTTAACCGTACTTTTCCCAAACACGTTTTCCTTATTACATTCATACATAAATTATTATGATTTTTTGCAAGTTGTAACCATAATCAATGTAGTTATCATAGCTCTTTTTTTTTATATATTATTAAGTCAAGCTCAGGGTAATACCCTATGATGCAAAGCACAGCATGGCAGGAAGGAGATAGGGAAAGGATTAGGGGATATGAGGAGAGTGGCGGAGATGCCGATGTATGTCGCCCTTAAACTTCCGCAGATTGTATGCCGAAGGAAAAATAGAAGATGGTAAGCTGTTCGCACTGTTCGGGATAAAAAATCATTACGGAATTTTACTATACGGCCGAAAGTAATTTGAAGGTTTAACGGATATGCGTGGTTTGCAGCGCGAGTATTGCATGCAGAAATCATTCTGCAAGGGATTAGACTAGATATTTCATCAGAACATTGGCCATGCATATAGCGATAAAGGAGCGAAAGACATCCAACATTGCGGCGGTGCTCGAGTGAGTCGATATGAGAAGTTATTGCCAAATCGCCAATGAGCTTGAAGGCTCTCTTTTGGACAATATACAATGAAGCTAAGGCTGTGCGTTTAGCCCAGGCCCATATATGGGAGTTGTATTCCATTCTAGGTCTAATGTAGGACTTGTAGAGGAGCGCTAGATTTGACAGGCTGAAATATTTCTTACACCTTTTCAGAAATCCAAGATGCTTAGTGACGGTGAATCAGAAATTAATGCTGCATCAAAAGAAATGGTTGTGGTTAAGTTGTGATCTTGTTTATTGAGATGAGACAGCTTTGGGTCTTAGATGCATTGAATTCGATGAGATTCGCTTTGCCCCAAGCGAGGATATTGTTAAGATCGTTATTCAATGATCTAATCATGCAATCTCGTTTAACACATGCGGCATTCCCCCTGGTGTCCGCAAGAGTGTCAAAGAAGTAAGCGAAATCAAGAGTACTGTCATCTGCGAAACTATGGATGGGATTGAAAGTAAGGTAAAGCAGACCACTAATGAAAATTAAAAAGAGAGTTGGAGCGATAACAGAGCCTTGAGGCACACCGGCATTTATGGGATGCGGTTCAGATATAACGCCATCTAATACAGCACGTATTTGGCAACTAGATAGGAAACTTTTAATCCATTATAGATGAGGAGGGGAGAGACCAAGTGCTTTAAGTTTGGCTAAAAGGACTCGATGCCAAACTCTATCAAAAGCCTTTGAAATATCTAGGGCAACGATTTTGGACTCACCAAAATTGTGAAGACTACTGTTCCAAGAAGAAGAGTCAGCAAGTCTCCAGATGGGCGTCCTTTGAATCGAAGTGATCGCAATTGGTCGATAATTTGAGGGATCGCTACCCTCTCCTTTCTTGGGAATAGGCTGAACGTGAGCTAGTTTCCAAGCAGTTGGGAATTTTCCTGTCGAATAAGGCAAGTAGAATAGTTTGCGCAGAGGTTTAGCCAAGGATGAGGCACATCTTTTAATTCACAAGGGCGAAAAACCATCAGGACCTGCGGCTTTGGAGACGCTGATCTCGTTAAGGACGCTGAACAGATCCCTCGTACGAACGTGTATTGGCTCTTGTACACATTCACACGGGAGATGCAAAACAGGTGTTTGTGAAGTGCATGGAAGACAAGAATTTGAAGCCAATCTAGCAGCTAAAATCATAGCTTTATCCAGGGAGTCAACAATCACTTCACCATTATTAAGTAGTGAAGGTATAGAGGAACTTGTAAAGTTGTTCCTGATGGTTTTGACTAGGGTCCAGAAACCCTTGATAGCTTTGCGGCTTGCCAAGATTTTTGTCTAATATTGTGGTAAAAAAGAAATTTTTCTCACTGAATAATGGACTTACAGGTGTTCCGTGCAGTCGAAGACTTGTTTCATTTCCGGACATGGATGCAATTGATATGCGCGAAAAGCAGACTCTTTCACTTTGATAGCTTGGTTGTACTTATCGTTAAACCAGGAGCGACCATGCTGTTGTTCAGATCTGCTGTAAGAATACGGAATGTATTCACGCATGCCAAGATTTAGTATGTTACTAAATTCTAATGTGCATTCATTAACATCCCTCGAAGCAAAACAGACCGACCAATCAATTTCTCTAAGATACTTATTGAGACTTTCCCAATCAGCATTCCAATAGTTCCAAAGAAGCCTACTTGTAGGCTGAGAAGTTGGCGCGGCACAGGTTTGAGGTGGTAAATTGAGCCATGATTAAACAATGGTCTGAATTTCCGAGAGGGGAGCCGACTGAGATAGAATATTTATCCGGATGAGATATTAGAAACAAGTCGAGTAAATTAGCTTTATCTCCAGCTGTATCAGGAATTCGCGTAGGTGCATCCACTAGCTGTTGTAAATTAAATGATTTACAGAAGAGTTCAACGAAACGGCCCGCAGGACTTGTGATAGAAGAATGTCTGAGCCACGGTATATTATGAACATTAAAATCGCCTGCCAGGCCGACTTCGGAAGAGAGGGAGACAGAAAGCAAATGATCAATATTGTTAAAGATATTGTCAAATACGGATACAGTGTCGTCATCAGACATATTTAGGCTGCGATAACGGAAACAGAAGTATATGATGTGCTTGTGAAGTTTGAACATAATCCAGATATAGTTAAACTCTGGATTAGCAGAAGGAAAATCTTGAAGAATGGTAAAGGCCCCACCATTCCGAATATATACTGCGATCCTTCTATGCTGAGAAAAAAAGGCACAAAGCTGTAACCAGGGGCGTCATACTGATTAATATCCGCATCAGAAACGACCTTGGTTTCACTTAGTGCAAGAATTGCCGGATTTTTTGAGTTAAGGTGGCAGTACACCGAAAACCGATTTGCTCTTAATCCGCGAATGTTGCAGAGGATGCTTTGAGGATGCCACCAAGTAAAAGTGAAATTGTCATATCGACAGTTGGTTACTGTGTTGGTTGCTTAAACATTCCAGGCTATCATCTTCCACATAAGAATTCAAAATTTGAATATCCCCTGTCCTTTGCATCTCCACTAAAAATTATTGTAGAAGCAAGTAAGGGAGCCTGTGATTATGGCAATAAATTTTGTGAAGCAGTCATTTCGAGCTTTACTATCTCTTACGGAATTGAAAATGCTGCTAACCCGGGGGTTACACCTGCAAGTACAGCTTGCATGCAACGTGCACTGCCATCCTTCTTGCACGTGTAATCCAACTGCCATACAACTTTCAGCGAACTTGCATGATGAAAATTCATGGTAGCTGGGAGATAGTAATTTGACATTTATACAGTTTTCAAAATGGCGGAGAAGAAATGCTTGAGAGAATTTGTTAAATTTGCATTACATTATTTACCAACACCTTCCTCTTAATTTTTTCTTGGGTTTTTATCATTCTGCTACTTCCTTTATTGCTATAATTTTCCAATATACGGAAGACTTTACGTCTTGATGCCATTTTTTAAATGAACTTGCATGCAAGCTGATAAGACATCAACCGAACTGCCTTCTGCTGTCAAGTTTAAAATCGCGTTGGAAGGGAGGCTTGCATCATGCAAGTTGTACTTGCAGGTGTAACCCCTTGGTAAGGAACGAGATGAATTTGTGAAACCGATAATGTTTAGTGGAGTCGTGGTAGCTATAAATGCAACTGAGGAAAAAACAGGATCCATCGAAAGGTATGGATTGAAATGCTTCTAAAAATTTTACTTTTACCAAAACAGTTATTCTTTTTAGGTATGCTGTTAGCAAAAATTGGAGGGCCTGTTTACCCTATTGGGATCGGAGGACGAGTAGCAAGCTCTGCTGAAGTGCAAGAAGATTTCAGTGCCGAAGATTTAGAAATGGAAAATAAATTGAACCGACAGAGGGGTACGTGCATGTATTTAGATGGGCGATAACAATCCTATATTGGCTATACATGATCAAGTAACATACTATGAGTTATGACAGTCTCTCAATATCACTGTTAATAACTTTTCAACTTACAAGGAATTGGTGGCAATGGAAACATCTTAAAAGAACTTGTCGCACCTGGGTTTGCCGCAGCCATAGTTTTACAAGGGAGTTTTAATTGGGAGATCCAAGAATAATAGCCCTAGAATGCCGAATATCAAGAAAATAATACCATTCCTGGAAAATCCGAAGATAAAGAGCTGATTCCGCAGATCTGCAACCTAGAAAGATGCCCCACTAGTTTTTATGGGGTGGTAACTGGCAATGGATATGTTTCATTAATCGAATCGAATAAATATTTCGATAGATATGGCGTTTAATGATTTAACACAGATCTGCTTTAATCTCGTCTATTTCACTGGAAATATTAATTATTTGCGAATTTTGTATGAATTTAAGACATTGAACTTTGAAGTTAGCACTATTAACTTATTGAAGAATTGTTGAATATGTTTGAACAGCGATAGATTCTGCAAGAATAATTTAAATCTGTTTAAAGTTTTTTTTCGTATGTCATTTATATAAAGAAACTGGATATGTAAATATGTATCTCTAGTAATATTTCTTCTTTATTTTAAAAATGAATAAATGGACATTTAAATCAATTAATTTCTGTATCTTCATCCAATTAAGCGTATCTAACAACCACTTAACAGACGAATATCTTCCACACAACAGTATACTTCGCATCGCTTTATTTTGGACTGTTTACTGAATATTATACCCTAAATGAAATCTATTGGGTAAACTCAGTTTGTCATTCCGTTTGTAACACATAGAAATAATGAAGTTATAGCTAAATGGATTGGACACCCAAGCATAATATTAAAAGTTATTCCAATTTTTGCATGTCTGTCCGTCCTCACGATAGCTCCAGAACAGATTTACTTAGAAAGCTGAAATTTTGCACACGAGCTTTTCGAGAAAAAAGGAAATTTATGTTCGGAAATGGAATAAATCAGGCAACTCCTTCGTTGAATTGCCTTGCCATACAAAACTTTGGTGTTCTACTATATATTTAGACACCGCTTGAGAACGAGTCGACGTAGAGAGCTGAAATTTTGTACACGGCGCTTTCATAAAAATGATGAATATAATTTCAAAAATGGGATAAATCCCGCAACCCCTTCTTGATGCTGCCATATAAAAATTTTGAATTTTTACGTACAGGTACTGTGAAAACGATCAGTCCGAGATGTTTTTATTGTACTGGAAAGTTCTTCAGACTATGAAATCCTATGAAATTGGTTACAATAATGTTTACTGTCCGACGAACCGTTTTAGAAATATATGCGAAAAACTTCAAAAATCAAACTTGCACAGATACATACGAGCGTTCATCTAGTGTATCATAAGAATTGGTCTAAGACCAATTCCAGCTTTATTGAAGAAATAATTTTCTAATTTCAGGGCTATTATTGGGATACATTCACAATTTATTAGACCCATGAATTTGAAATAACTTTTTTTTAAGAAAACCATATAATTATATGTAAGTTAATTATTCTTATTTTATTCATGTTTTTAGGAAATATTCTTATTGTTGTTTAATTTAAGCATACATTGGTTGAAAAAACAACGGTAATCAATGAAATAGTTTGCTTCATGTAAGGAAACTTGGATTTAACACTGATTAACATTATACACATTTTTGAAAAACAATACTTGCTTGAAGAATATATTCATCTTCAATATTGTGTCAGTCTGCCCCTACTGCCCCCCCCCACAACAAAACCCTGGCTACGACAATGGTGTTAATGCATTTGCACTGATCACAGATGAAGAGAAGGAAAGGAAACGTTACCGTGCTGCTGGCTAATTGAATGTTGATAGGGCATAAAAGTGCCCTTCACTTAGCTATCGATTTAGATGGAAACTGTTTAGCACAACACTATCACTTGTTTTAAATTAATTGATTAGATATGTTTAGATTAATTGATTAGATCTACAACACGAGGCAACGTCCGATCGAATTAACTCCACACACTCGACCCTATAATCAATAAAGAAGTCTACATACATAATACACATTTTCAAGCACACTGGTTGACAAGATTTGACGAATCATAAAATTGCGTCACATCGGATCTGATCATAAATTCATCTTTTGTGGACCGAACTTCGATTGTTATAAATTTTGAGCTTAACATCAGTTCTCTTTAGTCGTTTTGTCGGAAGTGGATAATATACTACTTAACTCAATTACTTTTTTATAGTTAGAGCTATGAGGTAAAATAAAAGATATATTTCCGATTCAGTTTTGCTAAGCAAAAAGCAACATTCATTGTTTAGATTTACAAAAATCTGGATATTATGTTTATGTATGTACCACAGACTTCCATAGCTTTGGTATATACTAGACTTTCAACATTTCATGTTTAACATTGTCGGTAAACCTGACCGTCAGTATTGACTTCGTCTGTCATTTTTACTGACTAACATACGCGTTGTGTTTTATCAATTGAATAGTCAGTTCATTTTACAAATGTCGTCAAACGCTGCAGAATTGTATGAATTGTAAATATTCCTTTCTAAATACCAATTTGTACTAACATCTTACCTTTTAATTTCGGTTTTAACAGTTTACTAAAAAAACATCCAGTAGGGGCTTATGTAGCGGAAGCTACAAAATAATTTTTATTTTTGTTATACATTTTTAAAAAATACACATCAAGACTTTTTGGAAAATTTATTAAATGTATTAATTATAAACGCTAGAGGGCAAATATAGTAAATTTATTACAGGAAAACCTTTTCTATTATACTATTTAGGAAAATAATAAAAAAAAGAAAATATTTTAAAAGATTTCAAAAGATAAAAAATATATTTTAAAATTTAAAACAAAAAATTTATTATCATTAAAATAAATAAAAATAATAAAAAATTCAATTTTTTATCCTACAAAAAATTTAGGATATATTTATATATATATATATCCTAAATTTCTTGTAGGATAAAAAATTAATGAATTAATGAACTGCTGATCTACAACGAATTCTTTTTGTTGCCACCCTACAACAACCTACAAACAGTTCAATTGGGAATCCCCAACAGTTCAGCTTAAATGAGTCTGGCTTCGTGACAGTATCAGTTCTGCTGACGCGTGTAACTCCCTAAGTAGAAAGAGTTGTTGACTCAGCATACAAAAAATGATAAGATTCAAATTAATCCAATTTGGATTCATATGCGACCTAATTAGTATACTGTCCAATTTCTTAATTTAGGTAAGCTTTGCGTAGAAATTCAACAACATAAATCTCCTGCTAGAAAAGTCTATAATTATTGTCTTCGAACGGGCGACTATATAATTTATGCCAAATCATTTTAATCAAACAACAAAATAGATTAACCTTCTTAATCTTGACTCCTAAGTAGGTTCCTACTAGTTAAAAGCAAATGTAGAATTGAAATAAATGCCCCAAAATTCGGAACCACGGTATAGCACAAAAACCGCCGAAGTCATAAAGATAGATGTAAACTTAAATGGTGGTTAAATCAAACACCTACCAGAAAGCCAAACTTCAGAGTCAACTTAAATGAACTTTTTTGTTTGAACCCATGTGTAAAGGCCGTTATACAATAAGTAAATAGCGCCTACAGTCATCACAGTGGAATTATTAATTATCGAAATGGACTCTCAATGAACACCAACATATTAATTTACATGGAATTCATTTAACCATTAATAATGTAATGATTCCAAATTAACACACAATGATAAAAGCGCCAAAAACATAGTATGCTGGGCTGGAAGATAATTCAAGATTAATTTTTCAACGAAATTGTGAAAAAATTGGAGAAATTTATAGGCTCTCTCTTTACCGTCATTAATAAATCTGAAAAGTCTCTTTGTCGGAGAAGGATTCAGATTCCTGTTAACGTTAGTTTTCAACAAGCCTGATGTAATTCTAATACTCATTTTTTCAATACGAATATAAACTTATGACCTTTGAACTGCAACCTACTATTGGCTTACTCTGAACCGGAGACAATACAAAGTGAAATTTTAAAGAAAAACATGACAAGAATCAACGAGGGAGATAAGAGCGACAAGAACTAGCTGCGGTTCAAAGAAAAGCCTAAAGAACCAAACTTCACTAAAACAATATTTCAACCAAATCATCGAAGGAGAAAAGCCATGTAAAACCGGGAGGGAAAGGTAATCAACCATAGGCACTTCGACATAAACTTCAAAAGTGGTCTTATTGAGCTAAGAAGGAGGTAATTTTATGATGATTCGATCTCCTTAACTGACTTACCTCATTCCGGGTCCCGAATTGAATTAAATTCAGTAATATAATTGACCATTACCTAGTTATTTTTTGGACAGAGCATATGGAATTACTTTCAAATCTCCCCTTTTGCTTTCTCTTCTCACGGCATCACCATTTTTCAGTGAGTTCGGTCGTTCATCTTTCTGACCTCATCCACTCGTCATGCCATTTGATGAAATTAATCAGAGTAAAATTAGTAATATCGATTTCGATGGGACTTCGGTGCAACACCAGTATTGCACTTTTTCCAGCAGTTCAACACTGAAAATGTTCGATGGGACAATTTTTATAGCAGAAGTGCAACACAAGTTTTGCACTCACTTTCCCTACTTTGCACCGGATATTTTGTCGGTGTTACAAATACATATTCAACTTGAATTGTCATCTGCTCCGTCGCGATTATTTGTGAAATTTTGGAGTTAAATGAATTAAACATTTTTATTTGGGTAATTGGCATTAAGTTAAGAAAAAATTTGTTTCTATAGATCAATAACCAACATTTATTACGTTTGACAGTTCCGTGTATATAATACGTGTGCCCACAAATACAAGGAATATGACAAAAATATGTTCGATGGACTTCAGTTCTCCCAGTTCTCCGCTGCCAGAAAAAGTGCAAAACTGAAATGGTTCCATCGCTATCGACAGTACGTTATTTTCTCTCTCAACCCAAAAGGAGATCATCATAAATTTCCTATTGGCAAGCTATATTTATGTATGTGTGTATGCACATGATTTCATTTCTTAATTTCCTGCAAAGCTTCGTTTTCTATTTTACAGGGGAGGTGACAATTACCTTAATTTCAAGATTTATTTTCGCTTGAACAGTCATATTACAAGTTCAAAAAATTCCAAATACTAAACAACATCAAATATAGTATTCCTTAAATTTGAATTCTAAGGAAATAAAGTTAAGCAAGTTTTGTGTGCCCATCCAGGATTATGGTGGATTCGTATAGATTTTATTATTTAAAACACATAGGAATAAAGTAGTTAAATCATAAAGAGAAAGCTATAGAAGAAAAAACCCCATGTTAAAGTAAGCAATATCGGTAGTGTCAGTGGTCACACATGTCAGTGCTACAAATATAGGGAAATTATTAAAATGTTAAATAAAACTGCCTAAAACTTTCGTTATCATAATTTTTTTCCAGAACCTGGACAAACCATGCTTCAATTTAACAGTGTACTCTCATTTCCAGCCCCACCCGATTAATTGGATCAAAAAAAGAAGTAAAAGCTGCAAGTCGTTTGTTATCAGCATCAACTTTCGCTTTCATTGAAAATCTCTTAAAGGAAGTAAATAACTTAAAAGAGAATTTGTATATAGTCGCACTTCTCTCTTTCCATAAAAAGATCCCATTGTATCTCTTTGTTATTTCTCTTCATTGAAACTTGCTTATATACAAATACAACTCAAAGATGCAGCAGAAAAGAATCGAATACACGGCAGAGCAGAGATGATCGCACCATACAAGATACAACTGAGCTGAGCAGAATTATGAGAGAGCAGCTAAAGAAACTAAGCGTAACCAAACAAATTTAACAGGGAGCACCAGCAGAACAGAATAATAACCGCCACTAAAAAGTTTATCTTCCCACTATATCACGACTAGAAGCAAGCACACGTTTCGCTCCACAGCGACAACAGTTTGGTTGAGTATAGTGGCGTCTCGCAGGCAGCACCGTGCAAAGATAGTGAACGTATCGTCTCCTACCACACCCATAAGTGGATTGCGCTTGCGCATTTTTCCAATTGCATTAAATTTTAGTATCTAAAATTGCGACAAGGTTTATCGCTTTGCTCTTGTTGGCGGTAGACTCGCAGAGTTTCCCCTTTGCAGATTAGTCGCGTCTTTCTTTTGCTTTTATATCTTTTGAGTTTTCAACTATATTTTCAACGGGTGTTCACTTTGATTTTATTGTCGCGCGCAGAGTTTCTTGCAGCAGCAGCAGCAGCAGCCCGTTATTGCTGCTTTTAGGTGATCTCGTTTCGTGGTAATAAATAATCCTATTGCGAACAAGTAAAAACAACAGCGACAACGCGCGATACAATGCGACCAAAACGACAACTACTCCTTGTATAAGAATAACAACAAGAACGAAAAAGTTGTCCGCAGGTAGTAATAAGTAAGTGCCGGGTGGTGTAATTTGCTGTTAGGTAAGAACGGGTTCACGTCCGCCGTCCATCCATCCACTATATGTATAACAAACGAGATCGTTGTGCAGCGTTCCTGCATCACCACAGCCCAGTCTTTGGGGCTAATCAAAGTTAAACTAGGTTGGCGTTGTTACTTGAACTTTTTGTTTTAAATTTTTTTTAAATTTTTTTTTATCCTGGTTTCACTGATGACGGCAATCTCGTCAGTAAAGACTGGATGGAAGAGGACTGGTTCAGTAGGTCTCAGCTGATCTGGGTTCTGGGCTAATAAACAAATGTTTTCGTCTTTTTTAAGTTGGCAGAAATTGTAGCGCAAATTGTCGTGGATGTTGGATGACTAGCAGATCAGGCAGCAGTATGGATGTAATCGCGATGTGGTTTTTATGACTCATTCAGGTTTCCTGCTCAGCTCGAAAATTTCCTTTTAGCAATTCTTAATAGGAAACATGCCGACAGTTGGATTGAGTACTTCTTACGTTGCAAGATTAGAAAATAATACAATATTATGTGCAATAAGATTGATATTGTTATGTATTTTATAGTAGACATATATATATATGTATATATTTTAGTCTTCTGTTCTGGATTTCAAAATTTTTGATGATTATCATTTCGCGTCTCTTGTTATAGGTGGAGGATTATGAAATAATATTGAATACTCCAGGTCTTCATAATCACTTAATGTTTAATAAATGGACTCAAATATGTAGTATGCCACACAAATGAAGTCAATCCCATATGCGTTTTGATCTATTTTCAAATTACTATCATTAAAATTAACTGAATTTATTAAAAATCGGAAATATTTTCCAATAAAGTCTACAGTGAGCTAACATCTGATAATGAATGAAAACTATTTCTAGCTTTCCTTCTATTTTTGGCTTCTTTCAACAGCAAACATTTTCTCTCTCTATCTGCTTTATAACTACAGCTAATGCTTGCAAATCTCTATGTTAGCATCCATTTACACTATTGAGCTCTGCCACGATCTTAACTCACCGTAAGGAACCATATATGACATTATAAATGAATAATTTTCGTTCAAAGTCTTTCATAGTCTTTCATATCTTCTTTCCTTGAAATGACTAAATTTCAAATTAAGTTAATATGGCGATAATTTGTGTAGGGTATGTCTTTAATATTTCATACCCAATATAGATTAATGAGAACCTTTAGTGGCAAAATATTACGACTAAGCACTACTACTGTCAAATTTCATTTTATATGTGTAAGAATTGCAGACAACATTTTGTATATATATATACTGAAACTTTAAGGCGATTGCATTCTAGCGTAATAATAGTGTGGAGGTAATTATTGCTCTAAAAACACCTCGTACCGATATACTTTCCTTTATGTGTCAAACCATATTTTTATTTCTTAAAACAAAAGACTTAAGCGACGAAACTTATCCCATATATAATTGTAATTTAGTTTTACACCTGTTGGATAGGTAAATATCTCTTAGCAAGAGAAGCAAAAAAATATTGTAAGACGAATGAGACGAAGTGTTATCGTTTCCTTTCACATGTAAAGCTCTGCATCTTTCCAGTAAGTCTGTCCACTCTACAGTTGCAGGTGGAAGTTAAAATTATGGAATTTTAACACAAATTTTCTTATTTAATTTAAAAACTTTAGGTGCTGTCATCAAACACTGATTCAACGCGTAAATGTGGGATCTTGAACTGTAAAAATCCCACTTAATGCCGAAAATCTTAATTTAAGCAGACTTTGAATATACCTAAGGGAAATTTTGTTTATATAAAACACTTAGGTTCGCTGTTGATGTTCTTTAGGACATATTCTTTGATAAATATCTTTTTCACTTAGCAGAAAAAGAAGGTAATTCCCAATTAGAAATTTTAAAGGTGCAGTCATAATACTGCAAATATAAATTCCAGTAGTTTTGCCTATACATACATACATATATACTACCAGGGAGTATTTGGTATGCTGTGTTAATAATTATTATTCCTTCGTAATTTTTCAATAGAGCTATGTTTTCTTTCTACGTACGTAACAGTCCATCGGCCATTTTTCAGCAATTTTTTTTCTTAATTCTCTAATATTTTTTACTTTTCCAATCGTCATTAATAAACTAAAATTTTAATTTTATATTTTTCATAAGCTTTATGAATTTTTATTTTTAAGACAGGTTTCCTTTGGTATTTCTGCTTAGGATAGTCGTTCTGTCATTTTTCTCATAGTCCTAATGGAGGACATATCCTCATCTCATTAATGAGCATTATCAAAAATTCTTCTCACCAAAAGTAAAGAGAATGAAGGTAGTTCAAATCAAAGGAATGCCATTTCCTTAGTATAGAAAAAATGCTATCAAAACGAGGATCCGAAGAGGCTCGTGCAATTTCCCATTACAATTCTTTAAATAAAGGAAACACCTGAGCATATGTACATACACCTTCAGGTACGAAAACTTACCGCTGCGAGTCCATAACTTATGATGAATTTTGCCCTCGCTAGTTCAACTTAAATTATAGAACGGGATTAATCAAAATCAGTATCTATTATGTCTGATGAAGTTAACCAGATGAAGAATATCGGTAAAAAATTGATTTCGAAAATTAATGTTGTTGTCTCTGAAATGTTAATCTCTTTCCAAGTACTTAATTTGAAGGTCGAAATATTAAATCCGTCTAATAATATGCTACGTTTTGGTTTCATGTGTTAATGGCAACAACTGCTATTCTAATTCTAAATCTATGAAAACAAAATGATATATGATGGTATTACCATTGCAATGACTGTGTACTCAACCTCGTATAATTTCTCTCTTATGCTTATGCAGCCATAGTTAAAGAATAACGGTTATTTCCGATTACTCGTGATACCTTAGACTTGCATATTATTAGAAGGATTTAACATTCTATCCAACTACATATATCATATCCATAGCTAATTCTTCATCTTATGAAAAGAACAGTTAAGCACAAGCTTCAAAATATCTATCAAGGTAAATGGATTTCTGATGCTTATTTATTTAAAAAGCTATTGATCCTAAATTAACTCATATTTCATTTAAGTTTTTTTGCACTTTCTTAATTAGGCTTTCACTGAATATTTCTTTGACAGAGACTTCCATTCGAAGCTTTAAAATTCTTCTAAAGTATTCTTAAATTGTCTTAAGTTTCTTTATGTTTACTTAAGTTGTTAATCCAGTTGCATTATCTTAGGCTCCCTCGCAGAGCTCAAGTCAATTCTATACAAAATACATTATAATTAATACATATAAATGTATAGTATTTTAATTAAGTACTGTCTTCCTAATGCGTTCGGCAAGAATAGGGAGCAGCCTTTATTAGACAGACACCGGTCGTCTTAATCTATGTTAAAACTCGGCATATATCACACGATCGAAATAATAGTGACACAACCCAAAACTTCCCTTTTTACGTTTAAAAGCTCAAAATGATACAAAAAAATTAAACGTTTCGGAAAATTTCGAGTTTTGTCGCTATTGTTTCGAGCGTGCGACATATATGTTCATAAATTATAAATTATTCTTGCTGAAATTAATCAAAGTGGGACTATAATTAAATTTAAACTACATGTTTTCCAAGTTTCCTTGTATTATTTTTGTGTTCAAAATAGTACTTAAATATGCTTTACTGGCCAATTAAAACTGATGTTGTCCATCATTTGTAGATTCGTGCAGAGAAAACTACCTCCAGTTTCACAAAGTAGGGGAAAGTGCTGTACCTTGATACGGTTTTTAAAATAGTCCTTATTTTGACAGAACTAATAAGACAAATCTTAAGTAAACGATAATTATAGACTGTATAACCAATAACCTTTCTAATAATACTTAGTCGAATATGCAGTAAAAATTTATATTTCAGGATTTATATGAAAGGAAATGCAGCTGTACCATGGACAGTGGGGTATTGTACCTTGGACATTTGTAATTTACTTAGCACAAGTGAAGGTTTATCAACACAGTGAAATTAAATAACACTCTTTATTCAACCAAGAATAACAATATTCGCAAAGCAGGTTGCTAAATATAAACTTACTAATACATAGCTATACATATTTAATTTATTATTTATGTTAAGGCTGGGCTATGACTTTTTTGGAAATGTCCGTGGTACAAATGTTTGAAGTGTTCAAGGTATAAGGGGGGGGGGGGCAAAAAAACAAAACTGCCTGTAAAATATTTTAAGATGCAAAATTCACCACATTATTCACGATTTATAACATCAAATATAAACAAGTTTTACCTGAGCTGGAATCCAAAGATATAGGAAGAATAAAACTACAATTTTTTTCAATTCATTATCACTGGAAAGTATTTACTTTTGTCAGTACTTTTCTTTAAAGCGCAATAACTTCACATTTATCCGATAAAGAAATTCCCAGATTAACTTAAACGTCATCTGCTGATTATTAAATTGGATAAAAATACGTTTATTTAGAAGGCACCTACAGTTTGTGTGGAAAATGAAATGTCCAAGGAACATACATGTCAAAGATACAGCATCTTCCCATACTCTTCTGTCGCCGTTATTAAAATTAATTAATTATTCAAGATTGACTCTGGTAACATATTTTTCAATAATTTTCAATAAGTAGAAAATTTAAATTGTGCACAATATTATGTTTTGGATGACAACGCAATTGTCTGTGATAAGTAAGAAAGTACAACTGTATTAAAACCCATAAAGAAATTATAAGGATAATATAAAAAATACAAAAAATATTTTCAAAAACATGACCTTATTTAATAATGAGCCACTAAAAAGGAGAAAATAAATATTTCTTTAGATAGCATCACAATATTCTTGAACCGTTTTCCTTCAAAATAACAGCATCATGCACTCAGTGCCTTCGTATTTATTTGAGAGAAATATCAAATATTGAATGATATAGATGAATCTTGTTCCGCAGGTCCTACTTCGGATCGATATCAAACACTATGGATGATGGTCGAAATAAAACAAAACTTTCAATATCATTTCTTGCAGCACCATTCTACTGTCGTACAATTTATTGGGAATTTCTTGTATTTGACGCCCTGCCCCCAAATACCAGGTATCAAGTTATAAATTATCATCCTTAAAGTATTCCCTTCTTCCTAATTATACAATCGTTTTCACTTCCATATCCGATTCTCTCATGAAGATGTCATAATAGGATTTATTTTTCCCATGTACGTTTCGTAACTGCACAGTCATTCCCCAACACGAAGGACAAGCTTTCCATATATATGCCATCCAGAGTCAAGGTGCCAGCTTTCTCAAATTGAAGTTTGGACTACTTCAACATTCATCTCTTCTAATATCTGCAATACAAATAGCCACCCAGCATGCTACTCATGGAATTCTTGAAGATCTTCCCGAAAGTGTCTTGGGTTCTAATATTTTTTTTATGCACTTTTCTATGGACTTGAATTTATCACTTTTCGCTAGAGTAAGTATTGCACCTTGTTAGTATTAGAGACTCTTTTGATACTTCCTAAACTAAGACATCGTGCTTAAATAAAATTAGCGGCGACTTTTCCAGTTTTCATTGAAAAAATTCAAAATCTTATAATTATAGCGAATCACCGACGAAAGTGAAAATCATATCTCTAATTGTAAGTCAGTAGGTATCAAGTAATTAAACATTTCATGTTATCTCGGGCGGTTAACAAAACATGAAAATATAAACTTAATGCCATTAATATTAACCGTCAGCGTCATGAGAAAATTCTTCGGAATCTTAAAGACACGCATCTCTTGGTGCAAGATGTCTCGAACACATTCTCGACAACTTTTTATCCTTTTTAACTTACAGTAACGGCATCATGTGTAAATCAAGCTTACAAGCTCCATAAATGTTAACATCAATTAAAAAATGAAAGCGAACTGGAATCCATCCTTAAGAAGCGTAAAGCGAGCAGAGCGGTTGCGAAAAACTTTCCGATTCATCACTTCGGCCACTGCGCAAATGAACGTGAAAAACTGGAGTAACCGAAACAAAACCGCCGATCGACATATTTGCAAGAAGAGAAGTTAACCTGACCAAACGTAGAGATGGGCTCGAGTTAGTTAAGACAATTATTTGCGGCTAGGAGTTGAGCAACCAGTTAGACTCTGTCCAAGTGTCCGCTATATTTTGCGACTAAGATGCTGCCGTAGGTACATCCGCCGGAGCTCTTGCATTAGTTGAGGAGTCGCGGGCACAAGTTGCTGCTGCGTTCCTTGTGGATATTGGCTGGATGCTTCAGATGTAGCCAAGCTGGAGAAATATTCACAAATAGTTATAGTTTCGACCTGCTGTCCGATCAGATGCACAAAATTAGCACCGTTGTGGAGCAAATGGACGTATGCCGTCGACGGGTCTTATAATATATTTGGATGGATAAAACGTTACCGCTAGAAGAGCGCCTTGATCGTTGGTGTATTGTACAGATGGACGGCCGGACGGGAAAAATTATCATGAACCATAAGAGCAACAAACGTCTTAAGAAAATCGTCGGATATGTTCAAAGTACTTAGTGTCAGCAGCGCCATGGAGAGGCATCGGTATTATAATTCTCCAATGCGGGATTGTGCAAAACTGGAGCAGTTTAGTAGAAAGTTTCGTAATTTTTTATGATTCCTTTTCTGCAGTTTAATATAATTGTACAGGTGCATGTAGGTAATGCTGATAGAAGTTGCAAATTGATTCGGCCAGTGGGTGGTTCTTTAATCGCCAGATGAATATAGTAAACTCGGCAGTTTTATTTTCCTTATGTAAAAGAACATCTACGACTTAATCGTTTAATCAAATCAAATAAAATAAATAACTTTCATTTTGTTTACCTCGTAAGTCTATGTAAATTTTGTTAATACTATACTAAAAATTTCGAATAATAAAAAGATTTCTTTAATCTTCTTTGTTGAATTTCGCAACTTGTGGTGCCTGACTGATGCTCAGATGGATTCTTTTAAAGCTAATATGTAATGAACGTTGTGCGACAAATCCTTCAGTCAAATATTCAGCTGACTCAGCTGTTGGTTGACACAATTAAAAAAAAAATTAATATCTCTTGAAAAACTGGGAATATCTTCAATTCGGTAGAGTAATATAAGGAATTAATTTAATTCATTACAGCCAACCAATTTCCCAAGTGTCTAGCTATAAATTTCGACACACTTTAAAAGGATGCTTAACACTGTGTACAAATGAAAATGACCAAACTCTATTTGACAACTCGCTACTGACGAATTCTGGATTATTCTCTATAAATGATATTATGGTGGAAAACTAGAATTTGTATTGAATATTTCGAATGGTCTACCATTTTAAATAATTCTTCTTTTCGAGCCTTTATACCATACTTTGCTCCACAATGATCCGAAAGGCACCAGCGTTCCTAAACCTTTTTTGTTGTCTTTCTGATTGTTTGATCGATTTTAGCCTTAATTCGTAATGGATTGCCGAACTGGTGCCGTTGCCCCATGTGTGCAATCGGCTGATTTGTGTCTACATATTTATACTCATGACGGTACCAGCCACACCGCCCCGATCGTAGTGCTCCATCTGAAGCCATTTCGTGTGACAGCTTTTAGCACACATCCAAAACCCTCGAGAATACTTCACAAGCCATGAAACAGACTCCCTCTCGAGACAAATGCGGCCTAGATATGACAGGAAGAGGACAAGAGAACTGCTCAATGGCAGTAGAACAAATACCAGGTATCTACTAAGGGCCATATGAGATCATGCTAGAAGACTGGGTGTAGCGGCGAACGATTTCTGCGGGAGCTGTAAAGATGCGGAGATAATCGAATCCGTTTATCACATACTTTGTGCGCGGCTACTTTTTTTTTTTGTTCTAAAGGCACTTTCACACCAAAAACAAGAACAGAAAAATGTATACCGAAAAACTCAATTTATTCCACTTTAAAACAAGATTTTTGTTCCAATGATTAATAAAATCCAGAGAAATAGGATAAACTAAGAATTTTACTGAGAAAATAGTTATATTTAATTCAGATTTTGAAGAAAAACACAACTTTTATGTTTTATCGGCCGAAAAACTTTTTCGGCGGAAAAATTCGTCCGATAAATCATAAAAGTTGTGTTTTCTTAAAAATTCTAAGATAAATATACTATTTTATTAGTAAATTTATTAGTTTATCCTATTTCCCATGATTTTATTAATCATTGGAGCAAAAATCTTGCTTTAAAGTGGAATAAATTGAGTTTTTCGGTTTACATCTTTTCGATTCTTGTGTTTGATGTGAAAGTGCCTTAAAGGAGCTGCAAAGGAAAGAGGTCAGATACAGTCCAAGTTTGCTAAGGGAAGCAAGATGGATCTAGGATAATTTTTCAAGATTATCCCATGAGGACAAGGGGCACAATGGGCCCACTGGTGGCTAAGCACATCTAGCGGCACACCCCTTACCTAACCATACCTAACCTAATTTAACAATTTAAAAAAAACGAGAACAGAAAAAACAGAAAAAAATAACGGATAGACAAAAAACTAGCGAAAGATATACAAAAATAAGTAATTGGTTCAATTTTGCTTGAATTCATTCATGATTTATTTCAACCTGACACCCCGAAGAAAAGGAAAGGAATATACATATAAATGAATTATAACAAGTTTTATTCAGAAATTAGATGCCTACAGATATTGATAGTGCCAGACCTCTGAACACGAAGGGATGGTAGCTTCATATTCGAGCGACCTGGACAAAATAAGGAAGCTCACCTGTGAAAGAATGGAATCGAGAAATAACAAGATTAGAATGTCACCAGAGTGTATTAAGTTATAGATGAAACTTTTTGCTTTACGCTTCAAGTAAGAGGAGATTAAGTAGCCAGCCATGGAGAGCCTAAACGGGGTGCTATGCTACCATCATTTAATATCAACAGAGAAATCTAATGCAATCGTTACAAGCAACTTAAATTTTTTGCGCGTATACGTTACCAAGTTTAAGATATATCAAACTTCCGTAAGTAAAATCGAGTACTAAAAGAGTTTTTACAAGTTATGTGCGCATATTAGTTGAAGGACTGCTGATGGTAAGCTATGTTCTGCGTAAACGCCTATAGATCTTGAAATGCATCAGTTTGACGTATCACAAGAACGTAATTTCCCATATAGCTTTACCCCAAGATTGGTGACAGAATTCACAAAACACAGAGGGGAGTTAGAAAGAAGTTGTATGGGATATCACTTACTTGTGTAATTTTTCAGGATTTAGTGAGAGCCCGTTGTTGAACGACCATGTATAGATACATTGATGCGAGCGACGCCATCTTCTATAAGCCCAATAGGCCTACTTAGGTACAATTGTACGTCATCTGCTTAAAGATAAAGCTGAACATCTTGAATCACATTTGGCAAGCCATGAATATACATAGAAAACAACAATGGGCTCAAAACAGATCCTTGGGCTATACCACATAAAATTGAGAGTAGGGAGGATGAAGAATCACAATTTGTACCTTTTGAGAATTGTTAGTAAGCAAATTATCAATTAAGAGAACTTAAAATTATTGGGTAATTTTTCTAATAACTTTGAGTGGCTAATATTATCAAAAGCTTTTGAGAAATCCAGTAGAACAAGATCGCCAAGGTTTTTGGAGTCGAGAATTAGATGAAGAACGTTGGAGACATTTAATATAGCAGTTTCACAACTATGCCGAGATAATGTAACGACAAGATTTTTTAAAAACTATAGCCAAGTAGCAAAGAATTCTAATTAGCAACTGATTCAGGGAAAGTTTTCTTGGATACTGGCATGATATTAGCGATTTTTGAAGCTCTATGGAAAGAAGAATAAGTCAGACAGGAGTTTAAAATATGAAGAATAAATATTTATTTTTCCCGCGGACGGGAATCGAACCTACACTTGTTAGAATCGGTCAATGATGGAGAAAGAAGAATTTTAAGAACTTTTATTTTTATAGATTCTAAATCAAATTTATAAGTACAAGAAGAAAAAACAGCCGCCTCGTCCGGGGCTTGAAACCGGGACCTTCCGCTTGCCGGGCGACTGCTCCTACCACTGAGTGAATGAAACAGATGATTTTCCGTCTTGCATTTTTCAATTTGTAACTAGCCTACTAAGTCACGTTTTGCTTTCAGCTGGCATTAACCAGTAACGATCAAAGCGCACAAATAAAATGTAAACTCAATTTTTATTTATTTTTCCCGCGGAGGGGAATCGAACCTACACTTGTTAGAATCGGTCAAATCATCTGTCTCGTTAGCTCAGTGGTAAGAGTAGTCGCCCGGCAAGCGGAAGGTCCCGGTTTCAAACTCCGGACGAGGCGGTTGTTTTCTCTTCTTGTACTAATAAATTTGATTTAGAATCGTTAAAAATAAAAGTTCTTAAAATTCTTCTTTCTCCGAAGAATAAATGCTGAAATATAAGGTAGAATTCTAACAAATATGGGATGAATTTCATCTGGACCAACATCATTGGACATAATGGAGGATACTGCCTCAATGAGATCATTATAATCAATACCTAGAAATGAGAACCTGTCTTCTTGTTGCTGGAGTGAAGGGGTGTTAAAAGGTGAGTTAGTATCATTAACGGAACTAGTGAGCATACCATTATCAGGATTAAGAGAGGTATCATGTATATATAGTTCGTCAGGGTTGAGGTTGCAACTAGTCTCACTATCCCGGGAGATGCCAGCATTACGAAAGTTGGCCAGAGGATTTTAGGAGGTAGATTTGGATCAAACCTGATAATGAAATATAGACGTTTGGCATTACGAAGTGCAATATTAACGCGATTATGTGCTGGCTTAAATAAGTTGCGGGTCTAATTGTTGTATATTCGCTTATAATTCCGATACAAATATTCCCGTTCGGCTATGAGAAAATTGATGAGGTGTAAGTCTAGGACAAGTGGTAGGACTTACGAGCTTTGTGCGGAGATGCACTAATTTATCGAATACATAATTTATTAGGGAATACAATTTGCACACTCTACAATCAACAGATGTATAATTATAGCAATCAGCCCAGGATAATGATGTGCATTCATGAAATAAATGATCAAAGTTAATATTTTTGAAGTCACGAAAGCAGAAGCTGGTAATAGAAGGAATTTCAAGGGGAATATTGTAACACAAAATCTAAGGTCATGGTCAAATATGCTGGGAGGACTAATCTGGATATGAAACCGAATTCTATTTATATTGGTGTCAATGGTATAGTAAATATTTGAAAAGGAAAGAGCTAAAACTTGCTGATCATTAGGGCCCAAAATTTAAACGTCCTTCCAATAGATAAACACAACGGCGAACTTCTGCCTAGGCAAATGCATAGGGGCCCAACCCTGTAGGGGGCCCGCCAGGGGGATTTCTAATTCAGTTTATTGTTCCTGCATACAGGGGCGGATTTACCAGAAGCAGAACAGGGCGACTTCAGAGTTACCATAATTATCAACAGGTTGATTGCAAAACTACAAAGACGTCGTTCTGCTCACTAGAACTTGAGTAACAAGTTTGACTTTCTCATAAGGCTACATAGCTTGAAATCTCAGGATATCCGCGAGGACGCACTTCAAAGCCTTCTATCTAGGAGATTTAGGCGGGCTTTGGAAAATAAGTGTTTACACCTGCGAGGCCAAACTGCTCGGAATAACAACATTTTTCAGGGCTAAAATGAGTGAAGAACTATTTAAGATCCAGCACAGAGGAGATCAGACTTAATTGACTCCCTATGCTGTACATACATTCGGAAATAATGCAGTCTGTTCCCTTGTAGAGAAGAAAGCTCGTCGCGAGTCAATCTAAGCGTGTGCTAATATGCAACGGCCTATCTTTGCATATAATTTCGTATATGTTTGTGATATATCTAATGGCTGATTTACATTACTCGAACATTGCTAGAAAACAGAGTAAGTAGTTTCCCCTTATCTGAAAATACTTTAGAACGATAAGGACAAAACATAATCCAGCAAAATTTTACTGAGTTAAATGTCAAATTCCCCGTCGAAGGGGACATTTTTACTGCCATAATTAGCCATAAAAAGTTCTAGCCAGAAGTATATTTTATGGCAGTAAATTCTGCTAGTATGGCAGCAAACGTATACATATAACTACAAGCGTGTACGAATATAATTGTTTACACGCACAAAAATTAAAAATATTTGAAGAATGTCACAGCACATCAGCTGGAATGTGTCAAAGTTTCCTGATAGATGTAAGTACTTCATTCAAATAAATATTGCATTAAATATTATTAAATTATTATTATTTATTAAATATTTGTAGGAACTGCAGCCTTTAATTGATGGCAAAAACTCGTCCTACATGATGTGTTCTAATAATCAAGATCTATCAAAGAGCTAATTGGGAGGAGAAAGGGATTATATCAAGGTTTCAGATAATGGAAAGACTTCAAGCAAGTACTAAATGATCCCTGTTATGAGTTGGGGTACTGCATATTTTTCTCCAGATGGGTTAAAGTTAGCAACTGGGTTAAAAGATTCTTCAGTAGTTGTGTGGAATGTTTACCCACAGACAATTTAAGTGACTCTCAATAGAATAATTGATGGACATTCATAATCATATTTCATTTGTGAACTGGAACCCATATTTCAAGCACTTGCTATTTGGAGGTCCCCATGAGCTCCTAGAAAATTATGTGTATGGAGTATTGCAGAAGATAAGTTTTTTTAAATTTCCCATTCAATGGATGATAATTTAGCATGTTGAGTATTAAAAAAGGACTTGACTCGTTTTGTAACTGATGACACACGGGGCCAATTTTTTTTATGCGATCTCAAAGGAACGATATTGGAAAGCTGCGAAGGTTTCCGTGTTAATGGATTAGCGTTAAGATCCGACAATAAAACTGTACTAGCCGCAGATACTCATCAATAACGAGGATATAAATTGCTAAATTTAAATTTCTTCCATTCTAATTTTTACTTTCTAGGTATGGTTTCGAAAATCTTGGATCTGATTTTAAATTATCTCACGAACAACATCAATTATGACGTTCAGCATAAATTCAGCAGATGGTTTGGAACTTCTAAATATTGTAGCTCAAGGATTGCATTTGTGGGGCATCGAAAACAAGTGTTTGGTTAGACATTTTCAGGGAGTATGCCAAGGAAACCTTTTCCATTTATTCTTGTTTTGGTGGTGTAAATTGTGTGTCATGGAATCTGGTCTATATTTCCTTGCTAGCATCCCCGCCTGTGACGGCACGGTTAGAATCAAGGTGGGTTTATTCTTGAGATGAAATCCTTTCTCTGCCTACTAAATTTGTATAATGTGGAAAGAATAGTTTTAAAGTTGTTATTAGAAGCTGAAACAAATTCAAGCAGAAGCGACGATTTCGGAGGTTAAGTCCCAGGAGGCTCCAAACTTAGCCCACATCTAGACCCATTGTTTCCCCACATGATTTAAGAAATGGCTCGTAAATCTCAGTCAGTCAAGATTTCAAGACTTTCCTCAATGAGTTTAGTTTGGGTTTCTCTCACAGTTTTTTTTTGCTTTTCTGCCCGTTATATCATCGAGCCAAGGTTAACCTTACTGGCAGTTGACCTAGGTTACAATAAAAAGGAAGGAAGCCTCTGAGCTTGTTCCAAGACGCAGTTCATCCACCTCTCAATTTCCAAATATATTGCTGTAACATAACACCCATAGAAACAGGTATATAATCAGACCCATCATTTGGAACGGCAAGCTGTGATTGCATATCTGTATAATCTGTGGTATTGGTATGGAGCAAAAAAATAAAAATAAATGTTTATTTATTTAATTCGAAGAGATTATGTATTTAAATTCCATAAAATATTTTGGAACTGAAATTGTTAACTCTTATTACGATCAAGGAAATTGGTGTGTAATTTTTAGAAAGCTGTAAATAAAGAAATAAAATTTATATTTATTTAAGACTGAAATCTGAAACGAAAACTTTCTGCTTTTATTAGTTATTGTTTTTTTTAAATACAACTAAATACATGTGAAATAGTCAAACATATTAACTAGAAATTTCTTCATCCATTAATTTTTCTTCTTTTTTCTCTGTAGTTATTCCTTATGATTCTTAGTATTCTCCAATAATTTGATTTTGAGCATCAGAAAGACACGGTGAGTAACGATGATAAATTCACCTGTAGCTTGTGTACTGGACCTAATTGCAAGATAAAAACATATATAATAACAATAAAATCTGAAATACTGTGTATGGCTATGTACTGTGCCAGCAGTAATTATTACCTTAATTCTCCTGCATATCCAAACATATTGTTAAGAGGAACTTCACCATAAATAGTGAACTATTTTTGACGTCTGACAATTTTTTGCAATTGACAATTTGATGAAATGTCACAAGCGACACTTCGCTATAAAAGAGTGGGAAATAATGTTTTGACAGTCGATCACCTCTTCCTTTTTTTCTAATAGTGCAAAGTAATAAGACCCTCTCACTCACTTTGTCAGTAAAATCGCATGTTTGAGTAATGTAAATCAGTCATAAGTCTGCTTGTTTATTTTCTAAGGTCGATGTACGTTAAATAAATGAAAAATAACGGTACCATTTTTGTTTTATTCAATTACTAGGGGAGCCGACCGGAGTTTCCCTGCGATAATATAAATACCTGTATGGGTGGGGGTGGTGGTTGAAAGTGGTGGGTGGTTTCACTCAGTGTGTGTGTACGCTCTTATGCATAGGAGAGTGTTGCTCTCTACGGCGATGCCTTCTCAGGCAGAGCTGAAATATATAGTGAAAAACGAAATTTTGGAATAGGAACCCTACCAAGAAGTTGCCCGATTGGTCCCATTTTCTAACTTAAATTCCCCTTTTTTTAAAATATACCCGTGTCGAAATTTCAGCTCTCTACGTCGAAGCGTGAGGTAATATCCAAATATACTGAAAAACTAAAGTATTGTATGGCAACACCAAGAAAAGGTAGCCCGATTTGCTCCACTTTTCGATCTGTATTTTCAATTTTTTTGAAAACGCCGTGTACAAAATATGAGTTCACAGACACAGACACCTTCTCAGACAGCTTTCAAATAGAAACCCCTAGGTTTTTTATGGCAACACCAAGAAGGGGTAACCCGATTAAATCAGTTTACACAATTTGAACTCTCCACGTCGACGTATAGTGAAATAACAAAGTTTTGTATGCCAACACCAAGAAGGGATTGCCGATTCCAACTTTTTATTCCCTAAAAACCATATTCGGACTATTACGAATATTAAAAACAAATTAGCCAAATAGGTCCATCCATTCACAAATGATGCGATTACCAACGAATAGCATTTAATTTTTATTTATATACATTTAAAAAAAGGAGCCCGGACTCTTTCAACTGCCTAGGACTCCGGGATTTTCATGGCCGGGCCTAGATAAACAGTGTATGAATTTTTGCAAAGATTATGAATATGATACGAGTACTAATCAAACGTTTGAGGTGGTACCTTATGGCTTTCTAGCTTACCATAGTGGGAGTGACGAATGTCCGGGGTTGGGATGTCCCTGCTAGATCGCATGGCTTTCCCACAGGATTTCCTGTGGTTGTACTAAGGAACAGTTTACAGATTCAATAATGTAAAATTCCCGCTACAAGAGTAACTAGGACGTCTTACGGTAATCCTAATTAGCTAGCTAGATGTACGCGGGAATATCAGAGGTTATTGTTTGGTATTTTCTGGGATTGTAAATTTTTTTTATGGGTAGGAATTTTTGCAAAAATAAATACTGGGTGGAAAGTTTATGCCAGAGGTGGATGCACTTGCACAAAACATAAATCCAATAATGTTAGCACAGGAAACTACTAAAAAATCAAGTTCTGAAATGTACAACTAAAAAACTTTACCAAAACAAGAAGAAATTTTCAGAAGCGAATAGATTTCTAGTATAGCTTCACGCATGTAGCTAGTTTCAACAACTCAGTTTCCAAATGGCTTCTTTCAATACATACTTTTTTATCATATTTTTGTATACCAAAAACGACACACCAAGCAACAAATTAGTGCTTTCACCAGAGAACCACGCGAACCATCAGATTCAGAGAACAAACCGAAATAAATTGTAGAAGGGGAAAAACGACTTTCCTATGTTTGTCCCAAAATTGTCCTGCACATCCCTTATGTATTTTTCCTGTTTATCCCGGGAAAGCTATGGGATCTGTGGGACAAGAATGGGATATCCCAGGGTAAATTTGTGATGTTTGGGGTAGATCAGATTCTTGTGGTTCTTCATTTTGATCACACTTTTGACTTTCATAAGGCTTGTGCCAAAAAGTGGAGGAAGTCGTAAGTCAGAGAAAATACGTGGTCATAGAGCCTGGCCTGTATTCCTTAGGAAACTTTTTGATTCTGCTTCGTGATTAATATAAATCTTCCCTGATTCTTCTATTCAAAATGTTGATATTCTTAATAAATTCAGGGGTTTAATAGAAATTGCAAACACCAACCGGTGATCCGTAGAAACTTATTAAGGGATCAGTATTTGAATGGGTTCGATTAGTACGCCATATTTGGATTTGGTTTCTTTTCTAGTTCCATCTTAAATATACAAGGTCCTGGCAAATGTGTTTCATGCAAATTTTTTTGATGCAAATTTCAGTCATCAAGATCATTTTCACCACGAGCGATGTTTTCCTAAATATATTTCATGACTCCCTCTTTATGTATAGTCTTCAATATATAGGCACGTGTTGTCTTTTCATATTAGGAATTAAATGTGAGTTTGATATATTTTATAATATGAAGAAGTTTTTCATTGGGCAGAATGAGCGGAGCCTACACAAATACGCTTTACAGTACATTAGAGTGCTTAAAAGTTATAGTAATGGTCGTGTTAAGGGTTATAATATTAGGTAGTATAGGTGCAGTTGTGTTTATGATGCCTTTTAGGATTCATAGTTATTAGGCATATATATGATCGAATCGTAAATACCGCCAAAATAATGAACCACCCTCGATAAGCTGATGAAAGCTGCAGAAGTATATGAAGATATGACCGCTGCCATTGGTATTTGGTTTAGTGCCTTCTTTTCCTGTAATTTAGTTTTCAGATAGGTACCTACCTACCTACCTTACCTTCGATATCCTCAATCATAATTATATCCAATTTAAATCCGGCTTTAGGCAACACTACTACAGAGCCTGGTCTTGAAATCGTTTGCAAACTGCAGCATATGTTTACGTGCGTGCTCAGCTAGTGAAGTTCTTTGTAGATATTTAGTAATCAAACAAAGACTCATCGATAGGCAGTGAAATCTATATTATTTCCATAACATTCATTTCCCTTCAATTTGCACCATGTGAGTATAGGAAAGACAAAAGACTATCTCTATGCTCTTTGAATAAAAACTACAATATCAATCAATAAGAGAAAGGAAAAGAAAACTGACGAAACGAAATATGCTCTTCAAAGAATCAAGGATCTCAGCTTTTCAAGAGGTCTTGTGACAATGTTTAAACTACTGAAATTCCATCGGTCACAGAACGAGAGTTAAAATAACTTGAATACGCAACAAATGTAGCGGGCGGCGGCGTTGTCGTCGTCGTCGATAACGGTATATTCTGGGGTCCACTGAATCATAGGGTATACCCGCTTGGCTCCTCTTGTACCTATGCAATTCGATCTATTCTTACGCTGGAGCATGGAACTGTTCGCCACTCCCAAGTAATGTCGTAATTGAAGCCAGGTGGCGAACGAGCTGGACAATCAACAATGTCTATCGAATCTTGGTCCATTTATTATATCAAATGTCCATTCTCCTCTGCAGTAGATACTCAGTTTTTCGACAAAAATAAGAATCAGTTTGACCGCAATTTGCAATGTAATTTGCCTATCTGGTCTCCTCGTTCCACTCATGTTAAAGTGAAGATCGAAAATGACCTGAATGACGACGACTATAGGAGAAGTCGGTTGGTCGGACGGGCATCTTACCGATTGATATCTGATAGTCACGGAGCCGCCTAGTTGCTTCGAAAATAAATTTCAGAAATTCTAACCGTTGTAATCTATGGCGCTCATTTATTTGTTGTATACATTGAGAGTGTGTCCAGTGATATACGCCAACATTCAGTGCATATCCTAGGACCCCGAGCGCTCACTGGAATTAATTGAAAAATGCCAATTACCCGGCATGAAATATTATTTGCGCGCGCCTATGTCAGCTCGGGCGACCCATGGCGGTAAATTTGCTCTCGCATGCAGGTGCTTTGATAGAATTATTTCACCTCAGTTCAAAGTGCTTTCAAATCAGGGTCTTTTGGATATATCCACCATATTCCAGCCAGAGTTGGGTGATACTTGGGGCGGGGTAAAGTGATACTAATGACAAGCGGAAGATTTATTTATCGATTAACGGCTTTTATTGGTCGTTCAAATTGTCGATTCTTTTGATATATGCATCGATTTACTTCTTACAAAGTGCTAGTGATTTTTATGCCTCACTGGTTATAGTATACAGATACATTTCGAGTTTTTGTTTTCACTAAACTGCTATTATTTAGTGGAGGAATACTTGGTAAAGTGGTAGCCTAAAAGAGGACTCTAGGTCTGCGTTGATTTATTGCAGCGAAAACATCACTTGATCTGGCGGCTGTACCGATACCTCCACTCTCTTGGTTTTTTGCTCCTATTTAAGACAATCGTCTTCATTTTTGCAGATAATCTTGTACCCGTGGGCTTGGTATATTGCACAGTACCTATGTAACTATGCATATGAAATGATGACACTGACTTCATTGGAAATTTCAAATCCAAAAATAGCAATGAACCAAACACCAAATCTAAATCACCAGACCAATGACAAAGACACCCTGTTCAGGTGATCAACCAGTGGAAAGAAACGAGTTTGACAGTCAAGTGGAAGAAGTCGCAGTCCACTCACATTGTCTTGCCACATATTCTGTTGACATTCAGACCTGAAACTCAATAATCCATCAACTTGTCATATAATCTTCTTCGGGATCAAGAGTACATCAAGAGCTGATGCTGACTAATGCAAAGGAATAAGAAAAAAATAAATACAAAGAGTAAAAAATAAATAAATAAATGAAAGCGATACGTAAATTAGCACAAGTGTGAAGAGGCTGAAGAAGAAGCCTACGGTGACATCCGAAAACGTGTCCAGGCTCAATCCGATTCGGGTAATCGTATTAAATTGGTTGGTGTTGTACCTGCCGAATAGATTGACTTTTCTAATCTTGTGCCTTGGGATAAGTGATTTTTGCGGTCATTGTGCTGTCGTGTAGGTGGATAGGTGTATACTCAGGTCTAAAAAAGTGTACACTTGACTAATTGGAGATATTGTCAGAGCCAATTTGCGGTGAATATGTTCAGCTTCTGAGGAATGAAACATAATGACGCGTAGGTTTATATATGTCTTAAGATCTTCTCTAGTGACAGAAGCGGATTAATTTCTGTAATGAATGATTTTCTTTTTGTGAAATACCTACTTCGTACTGGGTAATAGAAATTGGGCGTAAATTGAATTTTTCCTGTTACACAGGTGTTATGAAAGTTCATTGTACAGATTTATTTGCTGACTCTACTTCAAAATGGGGTTAAAATTGGGACAATTCGACCACTCATCAAATAGGCTGTGTTCTAATGTTGATCATAGCAGTGCAGATTATTTGGGGATTCATAATTTTTTAATAATCTGGTCTCGCCCCTCGTAAAGGAATAGGGAGAACTCCTTAATCACTGGTGGGCAAAATAATAGGTGTGGATAATATTTTTGAGATATTTTTTTTATTAAACTCAAAACAATACTTTTTCTAGTGTATTTGTTTAAACGATAGCTCATAGAGTGAAAACGTATCACAAAATCTAAAAATTAATTGTTATGTATCAAATTCCGTCTAATATATTCAGATTTATTGTGGACAAAATAATAGAAGCATTCAGGATCTCGTACAATAGCAAAATTTTTAACTTTCTATTTAGGTCTTAGGCAAAAATTTGTAATCATACATTTTAATAACCTGTGTAGCCACCATTATTTTTTATAAGTGCTTTAATGCTCCTTGGCATTGCAGAGATAAGATTGTGACAGGACTCTTTAAGTATTCCGTACCAGATCTCCTCAACCTTTCTCTATAATTGCTCTTTATTTGATGATATATGCCCTGCAAACCTTCTCTTTAGTTCACTCCATGAATTCTCAATGGGATTGGGATCGGGGGACACACTTGACCAACTTAAGGTAGTGATATTTCCATCGTTCAGCCAACCACTCACTAGCTTCGATGAGTGCTTTGGATCGTTATCATGCTGAAATCGCCATATCAAGGGCATATTATCATCGGTATTTTTGGCAACATAATATTTTCTAAAATATTTTTGTAGTCAAATTTTGTAATGGTGTCCTTTATACGAAATATGGGGCCTACACCGTTCTAGAAAAAACACCCCTCCACCATAATGTTACCTCCGCCATGTTTGATTGTTTCTTGGGTGTAGTTAACATGATATTCTTTTCCTTTTGGTCGACGTACGTTTCTTCCCTGATCAGACGAGAAAAAATGTATGTTTGTTTCGTCGCTCAATATGATATTGCACTAATTTTTCCCCTTTACGGCCACACCATATTCGATTACCGTCGGCAAACATTTACCTCATATTCAATCTTTTGTTTTTCGGAGTAAAGGACCTTTACAAGCTATTCTGCCGGGAAGCTTAGCATCTACCAATCTACGACGAATTGTTTGAGATGATACACCGATGCCCATTTCAGCAGCAGTGAGCCTTGAGGACTTAAAAGGTTCTTTTTTTGACTGTATTACTAGATCTCGATCCTCCGTTTTCGTCGTCGATCTAGGCCTAACTCGTGTTTTAGGAGAATTTTTTTATTTAAGGGCATTTGTTACAAAGTTTTCAGATCGTCCAAGAGATTTCGCAATAAATTTATATGTTTTTCTTTGACTTCTCAGGTGCTGTACTATACGCCTTTCTTCTAAAGTGCAGTGACCCTTTCGACCCATCTAAAATGTGAGCTGTTATGTTAATTTTTTTTTTGTAATTCGCAGCATTTAACACACCTTTTAAGATTTTCACTAACAAATGAGCTTAAATATAGTATATAACACTTTAATTTTACTCAAATCACTTGTACATCTATTTTATTGTCCAACTAAAATTTGACAAGATCTTTCATTTGTCGCATTCCTGTTGAGCGCAATATTGAAACTTGATGAAAATGACTTCACAACTCTTGTAGCTGCAAACACATAACAGTTCACTTATTGTAATAACTGTGCAGTACCGAAAATGTAAGACGCAGACACCTATTATTTTGCCCTCCAGTGACATATTTGCTATTGAAGATTGAGTTTTAGACAATCTGGATACGTTGATCGAACTCGATTGATTTACATACAGTACAGGAAGAGGATCGAAGTTTCTGATGACTTCAAATCTCTTCCAAGGTTACGTAATGAAAGAAGGCAGCGTTGATCTCATATTATTAATCAGTTTTGGCTCTACGCTGTTTAGGTGACTACTGGTTAATGACAGTAAGGTAAAATTTATGAATTTAAATATCTAAATATTTAAAGCCCCAACGCATATATCCTTTCGTTTCTCTTTATAATAGATGCAGGAAGACTAGCCTCATGTTTCGAAATAATTACTAGAGGGCGTATATGTGCCCGGCAATCTAATGGGGTAGTTTGCCTTCAATTCGAAGACCGGCTGGGCATCATATATGGACCCGAAGATTTTCGTGCTATAAAGCTTCTCCCATTTTGTTTAAAATGGTTGAAGAATTTTGCGAATTTATAGAATATCATGACAGAAACCATACATGTAGGGTGGTTCAGCAAAATGATGTCACGAGAAATTCTAACAATGTAGATATTTAGTTGGTCACTACAAGCTAAATCTCATGCTAAACACATCTAAACCATTAGTTTTCAGATGTCCTATTCTGTACGAAATTCTTAAAGAGTTTATAAATGACTGTACACTTTTTCGAGTAGCATTAATAATTTTGAGATACATAAGTATTAAGAATTCACAACGAACACATTCTAAATCTATTTGTTCAATGGGATATCCCCAACTGTCATAAATTAATCTAAGAAAATGTTTAAGTCTTCATCAGCATCTTCTCAGATCTTGTTCCGGAGCAATTATTTGTGCTCGCATTAAATCAATGCGGAACTGGTTGTGTCAATGTCGTCACAATAATATTTTCCCAATGAATAATTTGAAACATTTATTGGAACTATTATAAATGCAAGTAAATTCGCACATTAACAGTTTACCTCGTCTCATTTGAATTTATGATTGTACCAAATGCGCTGTAATGAAGCTGGCAGCACAGTGCTATTTTTGCGTGTAGCAATTGTCACACATTGTCGGCCGCAATCACTAAAAACGGATCCAGTCGCCGTTCACTGCTGCTGAAAGAATTCTCTTTAAAAATACTTCAACAAAAAATCCCACGTGCTTACATATGGTGGCTTTTAACATCAGATAACTAACTACACACCAAGTCGCATTCCATTTGAATTGCTTCAGATTCATACATACACCGCGCCGGTTTGGAATAAAATCATCAAATCGCGGATGCTGCGATGCCGGAAAATTCTTTTGGGAATTTCGTTTTGTTCCGTGGTAATTTCTTGTTATAAATAATGAGCTTTTCGATAACGACGGTGAAAAATTTCTACAATTTCACTGACGTACAAAACACAAAAGAAATATGTTGATAATGATCAATATTTTGCAAAGAACTGTATACAAAATGGAAAGATCTTACAGTTCGAAAAGTACACAAATTTTTAATAATATAAATAAATAAATAAATATATTTTGGGGCAAATCTACCCTTGCTTGCTTAAAGCTGTGTTACTTCTACACGAAAAAATTTCAAGTTCGGAGTCGTAACTTAATATAGAACAGAACTTATAGTTCAATTTGATAGATAGATGAAAAATCTAATAAATTAGAATAAGGTTTTCACAAATTTCACCTCGAAGAAAACCAAATTTCAACTCAAAGTGAATTTTGCTATTTTTATCTATTTTATTCCAGAGAAAATTTCGTTAAAGCGAAGTTTGACTTCGATATCGAATCTGTTCATGAGAATTAGGTGTGAGCCGTTTCCGATAAATGGAACGTTGCCGAAATGCAATAAAGATACGTTATCGCTTTCCTGAAGAAGTCTAGGGCTTTTGGCGAGAGGTGTTATCGAATAATAATAATAAAAAAACAGTTTCTATAGGATCCCCTTCACTTCTAGCTCAATTTAGAGCTTCACTATAAAATGTTTGGTTGAAACTAAAACCGGTGTTTTCTTTGAGTTTTCGCACTAACAGCATTCCCAAGGGAAACTTATTTATACCCTTGGTAAATGTAGTAATTGATTTAAAGACGAAGAGAAAGAAAGCTTACCATCTTGATAGACCCATTAGTGATTTATTTGAAAAATTTTCATAAATAAATATATTGGGATTATTTGGTCCGTATGCAGCTAGAGTGTAATCACTTCGGAGTTAGTTTCTATCCATTCTGGTCCATTTTGTGCCATCACAAAATGGTTAATATTGCCTGAATTTGGCAATCTAACCTTGTTACCATGAGCAATTTGTAAAACGTTTTCTTTCGTCAAATGCGTCAAACTGGTTATTGTTTATTGTGTCACTTTAACATTCTACCTGTATTTCCATTGTTGCACCAGATTACTCCAACAACTCACTCCTAGCACGCAAGGCGAGCGTCAGAATTTCTGAATATCCCGCTAACCGCGGTGTCGTCAATTACGACTATAAAGGCCTTGTGTTTTTTTCAATCTGCTTGCTGGTCAACCTAAATATAATGAGTAAACAGAGAAAAAGTACATACCCTGGAGACAATAATATTGCCATGATATGAAATAGTGCTATTAATAGGACACGAGTATTATGTATGATTGCTTAAACACCATTGTCCTCATGATAGTAAAGTAGGGTCGAAGGTAAGGTCGCATAGTTTGGCTAAAATAGCGAAATCTTCACACTATCTACATAGACAATCGATTTCTGATTCACTAAAATTATGGAAACAATGGTTCCATCATTCCAAAATATACATTATGTCACCCGCTAATCGACCAGAAACGGAAACAAAACATGTGGCAACTACCATTGAAGTCATGATAATCGGAAACCGTCGTTTCAATCGTGATCTAGATCCTTTGGATTACGCTTTCTAGGCATATACAAATCAACAAAAACACAAACCTCTACTCTTCATGATTCCATTTTCAATTGCTAAATGCAGTAACACATTATATTCTGCTTATAAAATTGCATCACAGCAAGCAGCACTCTACATTTGCATGTATCCCAGTCTAAATGGAAGAATCGGCCGCAATCCTTTAATCTCGATGCATGCCGTAAACTATTTCATGTTGTATTGACCTCTTCGGACCTTGTTGCATCTGCTCTAATGGAAGTGGATGACCACTTTCATGTTGTGTAGATACCATTTATAGGAAACATGTAACCATAGGGTATACCGCTGACATACTCACTCCATGAATTGTGATCATCTCCATTTGCTGTTATGTCTTGAGCGATCTTGTTCACTTATATTGTTGTATGGTTAACATACATATCTAAAATGCACCAAAGGAGCGTTCAGCGAATTGCGTACTGACATCCGCGTTCGGAACTTTTGAACTAGTTTTTGAGATCGTTGATTTGATTGATAACATGATCGCATAAGGATTAACTGTGTGAGATAATATGTGCTGCTTTCAATCTTTTGCGAAATGATAAACTTTGAAATTAATGGACTTTGATAGAGGAATTGATACTTGATGTTATGATATTATTTTCATCACCTCTGTACTGTGCTCCATAGAGATCAATGACACCCGCACATCTTATATCTTATGATAGATCGCTTGAGCCTTTGACTTTAATCTGATCAGACATGTAAGAAACCACAAAATTAATTCGGGATCATCTGCCCAGAATATCCACGGGAATGAACAATATTTAACATTGTGAGACCGTTCTCAGGACGGACAGCATTAATGTATAAATGGAACAGATTGATTCAGGTAAAGATCAATCCAAAGCATTTCACATCTCAAGTTGCACTGACTGGATTAATTGTTTTATGATTGGGAGCTCACATGGTCAGCAACGTACCATTAATATTTGAAAGACATGAAAAATATCTAAATAGAAGTCAACCCGGATATGAAGGTAAAAGTTGAACAAGAAAGTTTTGGGATTTTGTAATTTTTTAGTGTACACGAACGGATTGGAGCATAGTTTTTCCAATGATGACGCCTGTTTCTACATGGATACAAATTGAAACTCGAACTTGAAATGTAAAATTCTAATATTAGGAAAATATTTATATGCTTTGAATCTCTCAATGTGATCTTGCGAGTAATACAACAAATAGAAATTGTGTAAAAATCTTTAAGCTTCTAAACCCAATCCAGCGTATACTCTAGGAAGATTCTCGTACGATGGCAATTAAATAATTAAGTTAATTATGATGAATGTGCACGACTTTGTTCGATAACTAAATTACTAACTAAAAATGATTTTCTGATTATTGTAGTTTTGTGAATAATTTATTAAAATTCTATTGTAGCTAGTATTTTCTTTAGTTGAAATTGTACATTGCGGCAGGAGAAACTGTTTCATTTTATATAAGCCTTAAGTTTAAGTCTTTTATTAAGTGAATCACTTATATGTACATATATATTTATATATACATCAATCATGGGACAATATTTATATCTATTTCTGCCATAAGCCGTAATGGGAGTCTTCCATCTGCTCTATACTACAGTTTTTCATAGTTAATGCAGTTTATTCTAAAATGACTCTGGGTCGGATGATATTTTGTTTGCGATTTCTAGCAATTTTGATCGTTATGATTTCTTCAAATTACGTGCAAAATCAAATTATCTTTTTTCGATTTTTACGTAAATTGTTAGTGCCCAAAATTCTTCATTTTAGACGCGCCGAATCTAGGAGTAAAAAGGACTGCACTGAAAAAGAAAGCAAGCTTACCTAGAATTTAAAATATATAACAAGATCTACCATAGTACGATTGGTTGTGAAATCATGATGATCGTTTAAACTATTTTTCCATGATTTTGAACATTTCGTATTAGTTTCGCAAATATACAGGTGTGTGATTCCCCCATCTAAGATCACACCTTCCACCTTGACGCTTGGAAATTTTTCCTTTTTCAAAGGGAGTGTAGTCACTTAAATGTTAAAAATTTCTCTTAAGGATAGCGCATGATGGAATTTGAACACTTGTTCCAAAGAGGGAATTTCATGACTTTTAACGATATTCAACATCCCATGATTTATGGTCAAATATCTACTTCAGTTATCGAGCCCTTAAGTTGAATTCATGAAAAAAAATACATACAACTTAGTCTGGCTATCGTGTTACTTAATGACTTCTACTTATTTGTCGAACACCTTGTATGTAGACCCAAATAAAGAAAATTTGTCACCTGTGTATTGAAAATAACAACGAAAGAACAATAATTAGGTAAATGAAAAAGAAATGAAATGAGAGTTTACTGTAGGAAAACAGACTTTGTTACTTTAAGTTGCAGTTAAAAAAACGACTTGAACTAATGTACAAAATATTAGCGAATTTACTAATAATGCAGCGCCAGTTAAATTACAATTAGATAAATAAAGGAGAAGTCTCAAAAGGATATAATTTAAAGTTAAAATATATCGAATTAGGTGAATGACGAAAAAATATTCTAGCCCGATGAAGTGTTGCAAACAGTTACAACCCATATTCACCATCTCAATATATGCGGCGGCTATTTATACAGCTTCATAAACAAGCTTGCCTCATCCTAGAAAATTCGCAAAAATTAAAACTACAAAGTTGCGCTAAGTGACAATAATATTTCATCCATATCCTCAAATTTCATTGGCGATTCCTCAAGTAAAAAAATCTAACGCAAGCACTGTAAAGTTGCAAAATAAGATCTATTCGGAAAAGTAATTATTTCTAATTCCATATTTTTGCCTTTAACAGTAACAAGGAAATACCACTTTGCAATTTGAAGAGGAATATTCCTACATTGTATGCCTTACTGTCCATGTTCCCTAGGATTTAATTTATCATAAATAACGCAAAAGCGATTACTCAGCAGAGATTTTGGCATTTCGCGTGCTGGGGATGATAAAACTTTCACAATTCGCAGTCGGCACTTAAAATTTCATGGATTAACTGTTTCTCTTCTTGTGTGAAAAATCAAAAGCCCAATTCTTTAATTAAAAGACAATTAGTATCAATCTTAAGTTGATTTTTATAAAAAGCAAAACTATTGCTTAAGAGACCCCTATCGGGACACGGTTTTCACATCCTCATCGTAGCTTCGGGCTGGGGCTTTCCACCAAGACATATTCAATCCTAATGAAGGAACAACCGTCATAACTTGGAACTTGTTTTAAACAAAATTTAGATAGAGATATGTTATATAATCCTTCAATACCAATTCTCTATGGTGTAATCAAATTATACAAGAATATTAATACAATTAATTAGATTTTTGACATTCAAATGGCAAATACTCTAAAAGAAAATCCTTAAAAGTCTTTAATTTATTAAATTTTTATTTCTATTCGTACTACACTGGATCTTCCTATTAACTTTTCTAATAATTCCTTAGTACAGCGGATTCTCGTAAAATTGATAAATTTCAAATTTGTTAAAACTTTTGCAATAAACAAGAACATTAACAGTAAACATTAATTAAATCATGGTTACGAGTAGTCTAATTATCAACCACATCAGGAAATACAGGAAAAAATGATTGGTATAAATCAAACTGATTTGCATTCACCTGTCTACTAAAGCACCATAAATTGGCGATTTCATGAAAAAAGCCAAACCATAAAAATCTAAGTGCCTGGTTTCAGTACTGACTTTTATATTGTATAGGAGACAATTAAAAATAAAAAATCTTTATAGCTTTCAATCAATACGAATATTTTTTATATAATACTTTTCATTTTATGTGACTCGCAGTTATATTTTTGTAATGTAATTTCTGCTAAGCTTTATTTTCTTTTTTCTTTTTAAGCAGCTGAACAAAACGTCTGGATTTAATCCTACAGTCACACATTAAAAACATGAATTTTAAAATATTTTTATCAATTTTCTTTATCGATTTCTCTCTCCCTCGTACTCTTTCTCTCTCCCTCGTACTCTTTCTCTCTCCCTCGTACTCTTTCTCTCTCCCTCGTACTCTTTCTCTCTCCCTCGTACTCTTTCTCTCTCCCTCGTACTCTTCTCTCTCTCTCTCTCTCTCTCTCACACACACACACACACTCTCTCTCTCTCTGTTCGTCTATCTCTCTCTCTGTCTCAGTGTTTGGCTCTATCTGTTCTTTTTTTCTTTTCCTAACTCTCTGTGTTAGTCTCCCAACGAGTTTTGACACTCATAGTTTTTTTTTTTAATTGGAAGATAAACTTGATAACTCAGAAAAGATCCATTTTTCTTTTCTCAATTACTTTAAATTTCTTGGGGAACAACCCTATTTAGATGGTGAAATTGAGGTGTCTCTTTTCTTATTATGGGCTCAGCGTTCTGATCCACCAAGTAAATATCACTCATATAATATTATAAAATTCTGTCGTGAAAGGAATGTAATAACCATTGAATGGTGTGAATGTAGCTCGCACCTTTAGTCATGGTAGTCAATGTAGCCTGTTATTTGGTTGGTTGGTTAAATAGGGGGGTGAGAAGTTTTAAACCATTCCTGCCACAGAGAGACCCTATTGCGCTCACCCTCTCATCTTTTTAAAGCACGCCGTACCCCTTAAGTAGATTTAAGAGCCCACGGAGCAGTCTGTCGTACCAATCTAAATATGGTATATAAAAGGTCGTCATTCTATTAGAGACACGGTGCTTTCTCAATGTACCGTTCAAATTACGTTGAATTATTATTATTATTTACAAGCGATCTACATTTCTAAACGAAACACTTTTCTAGCAAATTCAAATTGGCAAAAAAAAAATTATTTTGTTGAACCAAAAATTCAAGTATGCAGAATCAAATGTATCGGTTCTCAATTGAAGAAATCGCCAAAATAAAAATTCGTCGATTACAGCGCCACTTATCATGAATCGAAAAATGTTTCGAATAAAAGTTTCATAATTTTTGACGTACTGTCTGTCCGAATCTGTAATAAGATATCGGGA